>JANZXP010000003.1:2068223-2087735 GCA_027576715.1 Erythroxylum flavicans | reverse complement strand
TTATAATTTTAAATTTATATGACTAATAATATATTTTTAATTATTTATACAACAATTAATAGTTTATTAAATCAATTGACTATTTAGTCATTTTATCTCTTTTCAACAACCGCAACTGCAACCACACTTGCCAAACATCTGTTTTCACATTTCAGCAGTTACCAAAACAGCAATCCCAAACAAATAGTTACTTATTGAGATTGAGTACTTATTATTTCAATAGGTTTATTTCAACAGGTTATCTATCGTTACCGTTCCTTCAAACTAAGCCTATATCTATATTTGAAGCTAAGATGAACGGTACCGCCGGTTTTCTATACATGTGATGTCTGCCATAAACAATTTAACTCAAGTGCCACAGAATGATCAGACAACTAAAATCTACACAGCGATTTGCGACAATTTCTTACATCGATTAACAAGATGCTTCTGAAGCAGTAATTTGTTAAAAGGAAAGAGAAATTAAAGTCTAGAGTCCTGAAAGAAGTTACTTCAGTATTTTCCTTCTTTGTAAATAAGGCCAAGATCCTTTAGAGGTGTACACTTTTTTCTTGTGAAATTTCTTTTCTTCACCCTCAAATTGCAATGAAATATACCATCTACCTTGACGAACATCATGTCTCATCTGAAATCACTAATACATGTAATGTTGCCCCTTCCATCTTCAATTATTCTGCCCCTCCCCACTTCTAATATTGAAATGAATAACATAGTAAAATGAAGCAAAAATCAGGACTTCCCACTTATTAATTTCCCTCGGTAAGTTCTTTTTAAACTTTCCAGTACTCCCCTTTCTGTTGAGCTTAATTTGGTAGAACATAGGTAAAACTATCATAAACCTCGGACCCTGGTCTTTTATGAAACTCGGACACCAAATGTTTTTAATGGCCCATGCAGGTCTAGAAACGATGATTTAAACCCCTGAGACTGATAGGATGGAACTTGGAAGAGCCTTAGACAGTTCTCGTTTTCTTTAGCCTTTTCACTGGCCTATTTAATCACCACTGACAGGAAGGGTAGGACTAGGACATCACATAGTACACGCGATAGCAAACCATGACTACTCGTGAGCCTCGTTCAAGCTCTTCATGCGCAGCTTGCAAGTTCTTGAAGAGAAGATGTACTCCGAATTGCATATTCGCCCCATATTTTCGTGCCGATGAACGTAAGAAGTTTGCGAAAGTCCACAAGGTGTTCGGTGCAAGCAACGTAAGCAAAATCCTCACTGAAGTGCCTGAACTGCAACGCCAAGATACGGTGAACTCGCTGGCATATGAGGCTGAGGCAAGGCTCAGAGACCCTGTCTACGGCTGCATTGGAGATATAGCTTTGTTGCAGAAAAGGATGGTTGAGCTCCAAGTTGATCTCGCTTTTGCTAAAGCTCGTCTCGCGCGGTATACTGCTAATTCTCCCTCGAACATCTTTAATGATCATGTTGGGATCAAGCACTTGAATGAATTTCCAGCTTGTGGTGGGTTTATTGACAGTTTCTCCCAGAATACATTGGAGCTTGCCCATGATGGACCTGTCAATGATTTTACTCATTTTCCGTCTATATTTTGATCACTTAATGTGTCTCTCACTTTCTTCATTGTGATGCTGCTCACAAGTATTTGATTACAGTTGATGTTCTAATCATGAGTCGAGAATGCCATACTCAGCACTCAATAAGTGAGATTAGAAATTAAACCCCGTGTTTGCACCTCCTTCAAGTGTTTTATATATAAATATTGCATGTACGATCCGTAATATAAGTTATCAATTGTCTAAATCAAACTTGTTGCCAATAAAAGGCTAGATATACCAGATTTTAAGTCTAAATTAAGGCATATCTGACAACTTCATCCATTCCAAGATAGCAGTCTCAGTTAATATGAGGTCGTATTCTCCCAGTCTACTTCTTTACCGACGGCATAAATAGTTAAAAGTATCGGTCGTGCCAGTAGAGTTGACGACTACCTCTGTGTAAGTTTCAAGTAAAAGCTAAAAATTGGAGACGCATCATTGTCGTTGCACGTCAAAATGGAATTTGCATAATCCCTCACCGAACAGAGCATTGGCTAATAAATAATGACGTCGCCAGCCCCATAAGCCATTTTCACTTTTTCTTGTGCAATGAGAATCCGAAGAATTGCGCTGGGCCTCGCAAGGCAAACCACGGTTTCTTCACCCAAGAAATATCCCAAAATGCCCGACTAGTATAGCTCGCAATTTCAGATCATCAAGTACATATTACATCCACACAAAATAATGCTACAGAATCTTCAAGCAAAGCAGCATCCACACAAGATTACCTATTCGAAGTGGTGTTGCTTCTGTAGTACTGGTCATCCACAACGGATATCGGAGGGCAACTTCACGTCTATTCACAGTCGAGATCTGTCTCACTTGTAACCCTAACCGAGGAGTAATTGCGCAAGGATGGAAAGAAGAAGAAAACATAGGGCTGAGTACACTACCTGGTTCGTGGAGTGAGAAGGTATCGCGGAAACGAACTCCACATGGTCTTCCCTTTTTCAGAACTCTCTGGAGGCTACGGGGGAAAGTGATTAACGCTTTTACCCTAATTGACCGAATGTAGCGATGAAGTGATAATAATATGGTTTAATTGGACTCATACAATGTCGTTGCCTTAGAAGGAGCTTTGCTTATTGTCGTTTTATGGTTACGGACAACGTTTTGTATCATTTCATTTATTAATTCCATTTAACTTCTAAAAAAAGCATCCAACTCAACATGGGAAACTCCAGACCATTAAACCATGCAAAGATCCACAAGCATGCGTATCAACTTTACCAATACGGTTCTCATCTCTTGGTCTTAGTGCACCAACAAGGACTAGTCATGCTGGGATAGAAAGGTTGCAATGCTCACTTGCCAAGTAATGCCCACCATCTACGGGTCTCCTTCCCATGCCTTAGTCTACTTCTGCTCCTCCTCATCGCATACCCAAGCCATTCCAAGGCAAATTTCAATGGTGCCATACTCAAAGGGCATTATGTCACTCAATGTCTGATATTTCGCCAACAATTTCGCCATTCAATCCAACCTTCTCAATCCTCTCACGCCACTGTCATTCCACCATCTTCTAAAAATCGCTTTGTCTCTAAGAGGTATGAACCACATTCCTATCCTCGTGCTTATGTTGTCACAACACCTGAAAATCCTCCTAATAGGTGGCTTCTTGATAGTGGGGCAACTCATCATGTTACTAATGATCTAGAAAACCTTGCTCTTCACTCTCCTTATGATGGCATCGAAGAGCTCAATATTAGAGATGGTTTCAACCTAACCATTGCAAACACAAGCTCCACTTCTCTTTGTACTCCCTCCTTTCAATTTTGTTTAACTAATATTCTTCATGTTCCATTTGTTTCCCGAAACATTATTTCTATATCTAAGTTTTGTTATGATAACAATGCTTCAATCACTTTCTCACCTACTTCCTTTCTTGTGAAGGATCTTCAAATGGGGGCACCTCTACTTTAAGGCCCAACTAAATGTGGTATCTATGAGTGACATCCCACTCATCTTGCCATTCATTCAACTATTTTGGATCCCACCTCAAATTGGCATCATAAATTAGGATAACCTTCTTATTCTATTCTTCACCATATTGCTACTACTTTTAATCTCTCTATTCCTAAGTCAGTCTCTTTTCAATGTAATTCGTGCGATTGTAATAAAAGTCACAAAATGCCATTTTATCATAACACTATATCTTATAAAGGTCCACTTGATTTCATATACAGTGATGTATGGTCTTCTACTCGTTCCTATGATGGTTATAAATATTATATCTTGTTTGTTGATCACTTCACTAAATTCATATGGTTTTACCTACTAAAACACAAATCAGATACTAAAACTGTCTTTCTTTGCTTTAAATTGCTTGGAGAAAATTTTTTCCAACGTCTTATGAAGGTCTTGACCCCCTCTCTTGCTAGCTTTAGCATCACTCATCTCACATCTTGTAACATCCCGTTTCCATATAAGAGAATAAATCTTAGCTTGATCAAATGAGATATAGGTTGTATCAAATCTGAACAGGGCATATTGGGAGACCCAAAGAAAAGTACAGATAACGATAAAGTGAGAAATCTTTAGGAACGTATGCAAGTTGCATATTGGATACTAACCGAGACTGGTAAAGTGTGGATTTTACCGATCTTAGCCCTTTGATGAGATTTCTGAGGAAAAATGTGTCAGTCATATGGGCAGAAATATTGAGGAATTACAATACCAATGAAAATAGTTTCCTTGCAAATTGGAGATTTCACAGTAAAGACAATAGAGTTTCCCCTTAAAGATTAAGATGTCTGTTGCAACAGTATAAAGTGATTTTGTGTACTTAGGGATAATGATCGCCTCATGAGCTCAATTTTGAATATATGACATGAAATGTACTACTATTATGACATGAAATGTACTATAGTAGAAATTGCTTTGAAAGCTTGGGGACATCAATTGTATAGAAATATTTTATAGATCAGCAAAGATTGAGGTACCTATGGAGTTTGCAAGAATTGAAAGGGATTGTGTAAATGAGTAATTCCCAATTACCGCAAATTGTTGTATTATTTGTAATCGAATGGTATAGTTTGTAATAATTTTGAGAAATTGAAGAGCATTTGTATTGTGTAATTTGAAATGGGCCCAAGTGGCAAATAAAAGTTTCTGTTGATTTCTTTGTGTTTGTATCAAATGATTATAAAACAAAGTGAACGTTTTGGTTATTGATTTTCTGTTCTTTATGTTATGGTTTAAAAAAAATTATACCAAGTTTTAATTGTTAAGTGATGTGACACGCCACCCTCGCGGGGCACGGATTCGAATATCACTATCGATATCAGTTTCGGGTCTAGCGGGAGTGGGGTGTTACAAGTGTGGATGGTCTTCCATCACTGACCCTTCCGGGGGCTGCCAAGCTTGCGAACTTGTCCCTAGTCAGATTAACCTAGGGCAGGTGGGGCCTGTCAAGCCCGATTTATTAATTTTTTTAAAAAAATTAAAAAATTATGTAATTTTATCGATCTCGGTAAGCTCATGAGCTAGGTCAATCCTAGACAATCCTAGCCCAATCTTGACTAATAACCCGGTAGAGCTAAAAATCTCGACCCATAAGCCGGTCAACTCAGACCTAACCCATTGACTACTTAGATCAACCAAGTCAGACCCGGGTTGAATTATCATCCCTACGTACGAATCAGTGGGAACAACATCGTTAAGTTTGAATTAGTTTCAATCTAAACTTGTTAATTTGATTAGGCTTTTATTAATTTCCCAAGTAAAAGATTTTTTAAAAAATGCGGCTAGTTTCTAAGGACTACTTATATGATCCCAAAGTGATTTTTTTTATCATAATACAAATTTGAGTTCTAATAATATAAAACGTTTAAGTTTAATTTTAACGTTTTCAAGATATTTAATTTAAAATAAACTTTGAATAAATAAAAAATTGACGAGATTAAAATTAAGTGTTACACTATCACTGAATTGATATTTTTCTTATAAAACATTATTATTACAAGTGGATTATATTATGTTTATCAACAAATTTTTAAAAATATAAAAATGTTACATCAATAATGACTGACAAAAAAATTTAAAATTTTTATTTATTGAGAATCTATTTTGGTCATTTTAAAAACGTTAAAATTAAATTTAAATGTTAAAAATATTAGGATTGAGTTTGTATCCTAATAAAAATTATATTATTCAAATTACATATTTTGGCCTAAAATAATGTTATGCTAATGAAATTACTCTCAATTTCACCCTAATTTAAAGACAAGTATCTCGTATAAAAATAATTAGTATTTAAAATTTTGTTATATTATATAATTTTAAGAAATGTATATTAAATTTTAAGAATATGTAATATTTTATTAATTACATATTTTGTAATTCACTCTTGTCTCAAAATTAAGTGATTAATAATGAATTATAAAATAAAATAACTTTGATCCTTTTTTTAATGAAAGGAGAAAAAACAAGCAAATTGACTACGAAGTTAATCTAGGAAACGAAACCCCTGCCATATCTTCGAGCAGGATAGAAAGACAACCTAATAGTATAGTGATAAACGGAGTGACACCAAAATCGTAAGAGCTTACGTAATTCGCAAGCCAATCAACACAGCAGTTACCCTCACGGAAAATATGCCACATCTTCACCTACCAGTCTTTGGCAAGTAGCTCTCGATTACAGGAGGCCAAAGGGTTAGAAGATGCTAGCAACTTGGGCAGAGACGAGAGGAGATTAAAAACAAGAAGTTAATCTACTTCTAAGTCCACTTGGCGAAAGCCAAGATCCCAAGCTAGAGTTAATCATGTAAAAGCTCCCCAAAGCTCAGCCGAAAAGGATGAGCATGTACCAATATTTTGGACAAAACCTGGAAGCCATATACTTGAATTGTCTCTTATCAGCCCACTTGTTGATGCAGTGTAAGACGAACTTCTATATGCTCAATCCGTGTTTAACCAGACCCATCCTGAAGAGGTTTTATCCATCCAATAAAGTCTTAAAGAAACCAAGAAACTTGAATCCAATTGGTTGCTTTTAATGAACACATTTGTCTTAACTTTTGTATGTGGTGCCATGTCATCATTCCAATCAATTTGCCAATGACCATCTAACTAGTGTGAGGAGTATGGTCGTTATGTTTTTCTCCATCATTAGAGCTTGTAATATTATTATTATTATTATTAGACTATTAATCACCCTAAATTTTCTTTAATAAATAATTTATAATTCCTATTTACTCGAGTTGGAGGTTTGTAAGGACATACTCTTTTATCATTTCCTATCCTCCTCGTTTGAATATGACTGTCAGTATAATTTTGTCGTAATATAGTAAGTGTCGTTGTAATGGTGGATTCTTGATTTCAGGTGACCTCTTTCACATTTGTAAGTGTTAAACAGGAGTTCATGAAGTACACGAACAGGTTTTAAACTTTTACTTCGTTGCAGGAAATTATAGTTTCTTTCTACTTTCTTAAGAATACTGCTTTCCAGTTTTAGCATGAGTTGTTGGAATCAGACCAGAGACTTGAAAATGACATATTCGTTTCTTCTGTTCAGGATGCAGCAACGTCAGGTGAATTCAGGTTCAGGTTCTTCAGCTACCATGTTTTGTTATTCCCTGTCAAAATTCAGGCAACAACATCAGGATCTTTCCTTTTTCTATTTCCTGTCTTTTTAGGCCATGTCTAGAAAAGTTGGGACATATCATGCCTAATTGAAACAGGAAATATGATGCAAGAGGGGAAAAAACTCAAAAGTGTTGATGGAACATCCACTGGTCAATGTTTTTGATATGAACATGATTTGATTATCGATGTTATGAGCAGATGAAACTTCTTCAAAGCAGTAGCTACTTCCTTGTGTATGGAGTTTCTGATGATAGACAGGAAGCTGAAAATGGTGTAGTGTAGTGTACTTAAAGTGGAAAAGGTCAAATTTTTAGGATGACAATAAGCAGTTCTGTCAATTTTTTAAAAATTAAAAAAATAAAATAACGTCTTTTTTAAATTGAGTTTAAGAGTTATTTAAATTCATATTTACTTGAGACCTAATTTTTTAAAACAAAACAATTTAGTTTTGCTTTAAAATAGTTGTATCTCAAGCTGGTTTAAACCTAGGCTTAATCCATGATCGACTTATTAAAAACACTTAAATCTAGGTATATGGGCCGCCTGTTGTCATCGTTATAAAATTTCATTCAAAGAGCTTCAACAAAGTAAAAGAAACAACTTTGAAATAAAAGTGAAGTTAAAGAAAAGTTAAGATTGTGAAACTCTAAAGATTAAATCGGGTCAAATCGGATCGGAATCGTTATCGCAATTTTCGATTTATTAGAACAATTTACAAGGACAGTGTGAACAATTCTGTTGTCTGCTAAAAAGGGTAAGATTTAGTTGCTTTAGTTGGGAGACAGTAGACATTAACAAGACTTTGAGACCTTGCTAGAAACTTTCAACCATCAATAATCTTTATACTTCAAAAGATGAACAATATCAAAATGCTTGCCCTTTTTAAGCAAAATTGGTTGGCATTTTAGGTACTGCATGCATTTTGTATCTAAAACATAAATTCACATATTAATCAAATGAGAATAATAGGTGAAATTTAATAGTATAACAACAACAATAATTTTATAAAAGTCTTGTTAACAAGCGTGGTTTAGGAAAATTACACGAGTGACTGTTTAACCTTATTCCTAATTAATAAAGAGACTGTTTCTAATAAAATTACACGAGTGAAATTTAATAGTAATATAAATAAAAAATTTAGATTGCAAATTTTACGTTACTATGCAATTATGGTCAATTACGACACAATATCAAAAATTAGTGACTACTACAAATTAGAAAAATATCTTAAATTCAAAAATATATATAAATTTTTAATTTTAAAAATATAAGTTTAACTATGAATTTTAAATTAGTATAAACTTAACCTAAAATTAACAAAACATTTAAGCTTAATTAAATTTGAGTTTAAAATCGAATTTGATAAATTCAAATCGATCCCTTCAAAATTAAAGAGTTACTTTGAATTCAATTAGACTTGAATGTAAGTATTTAAATTGATTAAATTCAAACTTTACAATTTTTTAAAAATTATGACCAACTGAGCTCATTATTAATTTTGAATTTAAATAAAAATTATAATTACTTTAGTGAAATAAATCATGATTATCTCTATTCTTAATTATATAGTTAATTTTTAGGCTATATTATTAAAATTTTAAACTAGTTGTAAAATAATTTTTTTTACAAAATACATATTTCAAATAAAAAAAGCTAATGCTTTTAAGTTTTAACTCCTTCATTTAATAACATCTTCAGCTTTTTATATGTGAAAAAATTTATAATAATTTTTAGCTATTTAAGTATATTTTTCACGCCCAATAAATTAAAGAATTAATTACAAAAAATGCAAACTTTGCTCAATTTAATCCGAACTTAAAAAGTGACAATTAAATAGTTAAACTTTTAATTTTTTGTAATTTTAGCTTGACATTAATATCATTGTTAACGTTACTAACGTAGCTTGCCACATAAGACTGATATCTTTAACACTTATATATGTCAAACGTAATTAAACTAATTAATTAAGTTTTAATACTAAGTATCATTAAGAAACAACGTAATTTAGTTAAGCAACTTAATTAGTATGACGTGTATAAGTATTAAGAGTATTTGTCTTATGTAACATGTCACGTCAGTAACATTTCAGACTAGAATTAAAAAATTAAAAATTTAAGTATTTAATTGTTATTTTTTAAGTTCTAGTTACAAATATAAAATTGAGTAATGTTTAAGATTTTTTTAATTGACCCTGAATTAAATCATATATTTGATCGAATAATTTATATTCTAAGAAGAATAGTGAGACAAAGCCAGTCTCTCTCTTCTCACTTTCTCAACTGTCTGTCTCTTACCTGAATATCTTGTTTTCTCCTCCCAATCCCAATAACTTGTAATAAAAATAAAGAATATAATTAATAAATTAAACAAATTCAAAGATAGAAACTTGAAAAGAAAAAGAAAAAGAAAAATAAAACAAGTCCTTGTCCTTGTGCTTGTGTGCTTGACCCAAGGAGACGGCATATAAAAGAGAGAGAAACTGTATCTGTGTCTCCGTGAATGTGAATTCTAGAGAGAGAAAGATAAATATTGAATAATCAATTAATGATAAGAAGAATATATAGAAGAACCCGCAGAGATAGAGAGAGAGAGAGGAGCTGAGAAAGAGAGAGAGAGTAGGAAGATCTGAAGCTCAAAGCTCCGTAAATGGAAGGTATGTTCTTTTCTTTTATCTTTGTCTTCATCTCTGATAGCCTAGCCCCACGGTTCTCTCTCACTCTCTTTCTCTCTCCTCTGACTCGTTGTTTACTTCGTTAAGAACTCGATTGACTTCTTTGGGTGTCCTTGAAATCGATGTTTCGTTTCTTTTCTCGTTCTGGGTTTTCTTCATTAAGTGTATTGTCTATTTTTTGAATCGTAATTCTACACAAAGTAGGGTGTTATATCCTTAATTCAAATATTTTTCCCTTTGTTGCTTCAGTTGCTACTTTATGTAGTTTTGGTTGCAGAGATGTGAATTGTGTTCTTGTATATAGCGATTGGTTTGATTTTAGTGTTAAAGATTCTGTTTTTGAGGTGATTATTTAATTATCAAATGTTACATCCATGGTGTATTCAGCAATTCTTGTAAATTGAGCTTATGCCCATCATTTGATTGATGACTACCAACTTTTGTGGATAATTTGAATTTGACTTAACATACAATCTATTTTGCAAGTACTCTTGAATAGTTTGTCTCAGCTGGGATGTTATTTTTGTTTTACTCTTGAATAGTTTTCCTTTTTCTGTTCTAAAAAGTGATTGGGCAAATTTTTACCAAGTTTTCAATTTGAGCAACATTCTGAAAATGTCTTGCCTTACTGGATTATGTTCAGTGGTATTTGTTTTACTGCTGTTGAACGTGTATCAATAAACAAACAAGGTATTCCAGAATTTTGGAAAATACAGATTCACCTTCATGTATATATTTGTATGTGGTCAAAGGGGGCATTGCTTGGTATATAACATAAAAGCTTTTGGACATCTATCCGACATTGAGTGGAATTACAAGTCTTTAGAGTATTTGCTTCATGAGTAAGTGCTTAAGATTAGGATTGTCACCAAATCCCCTTCCTTAGGTTGCAGTTCCATGGGTAATATGGCTGTTATGTGGACTTATACTTGTCTGAAAATATGACGAGCATTTGCAACTTTTACCAAGTTTGCAATCCAGACAAAGTTAAACTGGTTACTGCAAGAGAGGCGTCAAAACTTTTAGTTGCAATACAAAATTTTGGTTGGCTATATTAAAGCATTTTTAGTAAAAGAAATAATCTCAATAGCTCTTATTTCTTGAACTGTGCATTTAAAAAATCTCAGGAGAGTAAAGTTCCATAGTACTAATGCCTTTTTTGACTTATGACCAATCTTGTTGTGCTAGTTATTGATATTGTGTCGAGTGAGATGGTGTGAGTCAAGAGCAGAAGCAAAATATGCTAAATGAGGACCACAATAACATTGCATGTATTTTGATTTTTGTTTGACCATGTTAAGGCGTCTGTGTTAGTCCACATCTTGGTCAAATGTAAACTATATTTTGTCGGTAATCCCAAATATTTTATGGAAGTGATGTATCACAATTAATAGCAGTCTTGTCAACTTGGTCAGCAGCTTTTAATTGAATTTTATTTGCTGCTTTTTGGAGCTCATGTTGGATGGGAGAATGGTGCTCCATTTTCCTTTTTTTTTTGGGTTGCATTAATTTTTTTTATAGAAGGAAATTTTGTGCATTAAGTTGTTGCGTTGCTACTGGAAGTTAAAGTCAATTTCTGATAGCTCATTGGTAATGTACGGCACAAATTTTTTCTGGAAACAGAATCAATTTTGAAAATGTAAGAATTGATGGGCCTGATTCTGTTCTTCCATATTTTCCTGTATGGAACATTATTATGCTTCGTCTTTATTGAACTCTTAAACATTAGGTTACTGTCTGCTTATCTCTGTATCTCAACTTTCCAAGGGTAGATATCCTTCTGTTTTGAAAAAATGTTAAGCATTTTATGTCATGTTTGAAAATATAGATGAAGGATCCAAGTTTGTATATTTCCCTGGTTTTCAAAGAACATGATCGATCTCACCACATTTTTCGATATCTTAAACTTACTGCTTCTCTTCATTTTCTTTTTGTCCTTGAGAGTGTTTTGTTGCATCTTATTTGTTTTTAATATTATAGGAATGTTAATATTGGGGCTGAATAATTAATAGAAAAATTTGCTATTTAACAGGTAGATCCCCAGACCAAGAATCAGTAGAGTCTGGGACAAAAAGATCTAGTGTATCATCTGGCACTAGGTCTCGTATCTGTAAAGAATTTCTTTATAGGCTTCTGGACAGTGACGCCTTGACTGCCAAGCTTGAAGACTGGTTTGAATCAATATCTGAGAATTCAACTGGAAAAAAGTCTGCATTTGATGTACCTTTTGAGTTGATAGAACTTCAAAAGTTTGACTATGCATTGGAGGGAGTTTCATTTCAGCAGCTAATTAGGATGCCCAATGCTGTCTATGCTTCAACATCAGATGCTGTGGAAGCAACTGCATATCTTGCTATTGAAGACTTTTTGCATGCAAGTGTGAAGGGTTTGTGGGAGGCCTTTTGGAGTCAAGATGATCCAATACCTTTTTCCATTGCCTGTTTGTACAATTCAAACTTAAAATTCTACCAGGCTGAGAAGGCCATAGCTAAAGGGATGCTTGGAGGTCTTGTTGCAACTGGTGTATTATTAGACAGCCCTAGACATCCACATGGAAAGTGGGATCATGTTCTTGAATTAGCACTCTTGAGACCTGATATTGGAAATTTTGCTGTGGACAGTGAGAGGCAACCTTCTTTATCTGTTCTAGGCGAGGTTCTTTTCTATGCTTTACGCATTTTATTGTCAAGAAAATTAAGCAGATTGAACTTTTCGGAGAATTCAAACTCGGTCTTTGTTCTTGTTGTTGATTCTCAATACGGAGGGGTTATTAAAGTTGAGGGAGATGTAAATAGATTGGAGTTTGATGTGAATAATGTATACAACTGCTGTGCGGACTGGATACATAAGCATTGTAAAGTCTCTGTCTCTCCAATAGATAGGATTTGGAATAAACTCGGCAATGCAAATTGGTGTGATATTGGTGCTTTGCAGGTACTTTTTGCAACCTTCCACTGCATTATTCAATATATGGGGATGCCAAAACACTCAATTGAGGACTTAGCAGCTGACCATGGTTCTCGCCTCCAAACAAGAAGAGTGGAGAGGCAATTGGGAGATAGCATGGTCAATGGAAGTGGTTTGTTTAGGTTCCAGCAGCGCACTGTAAATCCTGAAATTGTTGAGGTTCAAGATGAATCCATCAAAATTGAGTCTGAAGAGTTAACAATGAAGTTGGATGTGGGATCTGTATTGTGGTTGGAGGACTCAGATCAACAGAAGGGCTATCAAATCAATGAAGTGCTGCACAATGGTGAGCTATGTTATTATCTAGCTTCAGCTGTCGAAGATCCGGGTAAAGCTTTGTTCCTTTATGTTGGTTCCCATCCTTCTCAAATTGAACCGGCATGGCAGGATATGAACTTGTGGTATCAAGTTCAAAGACAGACCAAAATATTGACTCTAATGAGACAAAAAGGACTATCTAGCAAGTATTTACCTCAGTTGAGTGCTTCTGGCAGGATTGTCCACCCGGGTAAGTGCAGGAAACCTAACTCAGGTGGGAATTGTGATCACCCATGGTGTGGTACCCCAATTCTGGTGACAAGCCCAGTTGGTGAAACAGTTACTGATATGGTAAATTCAGGCAGATTTGGTGTAGATGAGGCCATTAGGTGTTGCCATGATTGCTTGTCTGCACTCTCTACGGCCTCTTCTGCTGGCATTCGGCATGGAGATATCCGAACAGAAAATGTTATTTGTGTGACATCTAATGCAAGGCATCCCTATTTTGTCCTTATTGGTTGGGGTCATGCTATTCTCGAAGATAGGGATCGCCCCGCAATGAATCTCCATTTTTCATCCACTTATGCTCTGCAGGAGGGAAAGTTGTGTTCAGCTTCAGATGCAGAGAGCTTGGTTTATATGCTGTATTTTTCATGTGGTGGTTCTTTACCAGATCTAGATTCAGTTGAGGGTGCACTTCAATGGAGAGAGGCCTCTTGGTCTAGGAGATTGATTCAACAGAAACTTGGTGATGTGTCGACTGTGTTGAAAGCATTTGCCGACTACGTGGACAGTCTTTGTGGTACTCCATATCCTATTGATTATGATATATGGTTAAGAAGGTTGAGGAGAAATTTTCATGAGGATGACCATGGAAAGGAGATTGACACATCGGGATAGGATATTCCCTCTATTAAAGTTAGCAGTATGAATCAGCACATGTTATGAATCATTTTTCGCCTCCTGCCTACGGCAGTAAAGGGCATAGGGTTTCCATCAGCTGAAGACAAATGACAAACACGGGTCCTGAAATCCTTATCTGTGAAGATTGACAGTTCTTGAGGATGGTTTGGTTGTTTCATGAAGCAGCCTATTTTGGTTATTCTTTCTAGCATTGTTTGGGCTGTTCTCTTCACGCGAGCTGCTGAATTGAGTAAGCATCCCGCAAATCGGCCATGGTGTGTCACCTCATTCCTGTCAAGCTGATATGGATTTGCTTACTAATGCAGTCCCTGCATCTTATAGAGGTACTTTTCTCTTTCGTTGATGAATTTGGGAGATTGTGTCATTTGCTGATATTCCTTGTAAACATATGAACTGTATGGTTTGCCCTGAAATTAAAATTGTCCGAATCCGAGATTCATACTGTAATTTTAGTTCAGGGCATCATCTCTTTCGCTTTTTGTGTAAATGGGTTGTGAAATCTACTGCTTTTGGTTTTCTTTTGGGATGGAAGGAGAGATTGAAGAGGAAGAGTACTGAGGCCTTCACTACAGTCCTGGTACTTGTTCTGTCTTCTTGCAGTTTGGTCTGTTCTGTTGTAACTTATATTCATTTATTGCAAATCATTATTTTTACCTCTCTCTGCTTAAAAGGACTTCAACAGTTTCTTTTTTTTCCCCCTCTAAGCTGTAGCATATTCTCTTTTTATTTTTTTTCCAAAAATAGAATGACTTCCTTAGTATTTTTCTAATTATGTATCGAATTAATACAAAGTTCTAAATGTTAATTCTATGAAAATATAATTAGAGATGACAATGGGCCGGCCTATGGCCAATCTTACCAATTTTTTAAATAATTTTTTAAAATTAAAAGTGTAAAACAATTTTTTTTTTTAAATTAGGTCCAAGCTTGGGCTATTTAGGCCTAAGTTTATTTGAGGTCTAACTCTTTTAATGACATTTTGTTTAAAATAGTTGAACTTCGAGTCAATCTGGGCCTGACCTTGGCTTAGGTCAGTCTACTGAAAATACCTAAACTTGGTTCATGGCTATTCATTGGCATCCCTAAATATAACTCCATAGAAAATCAATGAACTTTTCTAATGCCTCTTGTCATAAATAAGTTAGGCAAGAGTTTCTAATAATTAAAGTTTTGTAGCCTTACTTTTTAAACATTAAATGATCCCTTAAATTAGAAGATTGCATTATTAGTTAATTTCACGTATATTTAAAAATATTGGAATTTAACTTAATCGAATGACATAAAAGTATATTTTTTCGGTGACCTTAATATTGCTAAGGAAATAAGACAAAAATAATATAACAACTTAAATCCCTAAACATAGTTGATTGACAGCTAAAGGGGTCATGGTTGATTGTCTAGTATTGGATTGACCAATCCCTTATATTGGATTCGGTCGAGAGTCAAATGTTTTGATACTTCCTCGTGGAAAAATGAATTAAGAGAATTTTGGATCATAGCTCTAAATTTTTGTTCATCCTTTGTTGTAATAATATCTTGGGGTTTGCAGCGATAATTCGGTATATTTACTATACGACCATTAACTAAAATATATATGTGATTGACTAATTGGCAGTTTGATTATGTCATAACTCTATAATTAATTCATATTAAGTTTATCGTTGGATGAACTGCATCGTTGATATTGATCCAAAAAAAAAACAGTAGGTACAGCTAGTCTGTGAACAATCAACCATCGCATTGTGAAAATTGGATAGGTTCGATCTAGGGTTATTGGGGTTTCCTAAAAAGATCTACTAAATTTATCAAGTTGTTCCAAAAGATCAAAAAGGCCATTTATTAATGGAATTTCTTGTTGGTTCTATGTAAAATATTCATTTAGACGGTGGCCTTTTTTGATATCATTTGGTAATAACTTATAATTATGAATACAAATTAAAGTGGTTCAATCTTTGCAGAACAAATCAAGAATAAGAAAAAACGATTTTTTTTATAAACATTTTTTGTTTATAAACAATTACAATTACAATCAAATATATACTTCCATATAGACCTGAAAATTGTAGTTCGGTATATTCCGATTGAGCCTTTTCAAAAGTTAATAGACTAAATTTGAATTAATCAAATTTTAAAGCAAATTTAAATACAAAAGGGTGGCTAAAACAATTTGAAATTTCAACCAGAACGATATTATTGTTTTATAAATTTAAGAAATTTAAAATAAAAATAATTTATTTTGGCAAATTATATTAGAATGACAACATTTTATAATAATTCAAATTCAATTAAATTTTGGGTCGTACTCAGATCATAAATAATTGACATGGAGATCCTTCGAATTAAAAGAATATTGTTTTGCTCAATAAATTTAAGAAACTAAAAAAAAAGATGTTATTTTAATGAATTATATCATAATAATGATAATTTATAACATCTCAAATTCAATTAAGTTTTGGATCATAAATGATGACATTGAGATCCTTCAAACTAAAAAATATTGTTATCCGTAATAAATTTAAGAAAATTAAACTAAAATGATGTTATTTTAAGGAATTATATCATAATAATGATATTTTATAATAACTCGGATTTAATTAAATTTTGGATCGGGCATAAATAATTAACATTCAAATTCTTTGAACTAAAATAATATTATTTATTTATAAATTTAAGAAATTTAAAACTAAAATAATGTTAATAACTTGAATTTAATTAAATTTCGGATCCAGTTTGATCATAAATAGTTGACATTAAGTCGGACCGCGCCGCATTGCTATCAATGCTTCCATAGCAGGTAAAGTGTATCTTTTTTTTTTTAATATCTAAAGGAAGAATAGCAAAAAGATTACATATTGAGACGAGGGAGACAAATCCCTGATAAATCCTCTAAAAGGACTGAGTGGCACCCAATGGGTGGAGTATCGAGATATATGACGCCGATATCAGAGTGGACTGCGTAGTTAGCAAGCCAATCGGCGCTTCTGTTGTTCTCTCGAGAGACGTGGCGATGAACAACAGTCCAATTTCGAGTAAATAGCTCATTAATGCCCAAGACAATGGGATTGAAAGCCCGTGCTCTGTTGTTAGAGGAAGAAAGGAGGTTGAGTGCTGCAACAGAATTCACTTTTAGCTCGATCCGGCGATAGCTCAGATTCCATGCAAGCGTAAGTCCTGTAAAGACACCCCAGAGTTCTGCAGACACTACTGAGCACCAACCAAGATTTTGAGTAAAGTCACCAAGCCAGTTGCCCGCACTATCTCGTAGCAGTCTCCCCGCTGTGGCTGTGTGCGAGGACAGTTTACAGGCTCCATCTATATTTAATTTAACCCATCCTGTAGAAGGTTTGCTCTATCCGAATTGTGGCTCTTAACGAAGGCCGCTATGCCTTTCTCCATTTCACTAATGGGTTTTGTTGCTCTCCAACAGTACGTTACGTTGTATCCTATCCCTTCTTTTCTTTCTGCTGGTCGCAGATCACAGTCCCCCAGGAACTCTCTGCGGCCACAATATTTTCTATTTGTAACTGATTGGTTTGAATGGATAACAAAGAAATAAAAGAGACAATAATATGCCAAAAGGTTAAGAGTTTCGATGGGAATTCTGACATGATTATTATCCGATCCTTACGATTATTATTTTAATTAATTATTCCTAGTGAACTTTGCTAACCCAAATTACATCATCATGATTTTTAATTATTTAACTGTTTAGTCTTCTTTAAATTAATGTATAAACCCGGATAACTTGTCATTGCAATATATTTTGTAAGGTTCAAACAGAGATTTTGTATTAGATGATATAGACCCATAGCTAGGATTTGAGCAAATCTATCCACACATCTTTCAGAATAATACATGATGCGTACCTCCATTGGCATAACTTGATTTAGCCACTCATTTCTTCACCTTCGTGTTTCATTTATTTTGTGATTAATGTTTAATTAGAAATGCACCAAGAATGGAAGACAAATGTTTAATCGTACATAGCAGCAGGTTAAGATAAAAATTACATTATATGATTAAAACTGATTATAACTTTCGAATCCTAGCGAAAGATAACGATTGCAAACTTAGGCAGCAGCTATTACAAGATGCTTAACTCCCTGTACAATTGCATATATACATTAAGTATGAGATACAATAATCATACATCCTTGGAAAGTCAAATGTCATTATTATGAATGCCCTACCGACACTTTGGATTCCCTTAAGTCGATTACCCACAAAAGTGTAAGCTAAATGTCCTTTTCGGCAACTTTGATTTTGTGTAGTTCCTACATTGAATTAATTCCATGCATATGTCGGTAGTAAAAGTGGCAGAACGCAACCAATTTGTTTCCCTGGTAACGGTTGTTTTCTCTTCAAATTAGGTGTCAGCCAATGAAGATCTAATGAGGTACTGCACAATTATGATGATCATGATTCATGATCGTCTATTTTACTTTAGTTTTTCGTTAGTTGATTGTAGGTTCCTTCACATTTATTTTGGGAATACTTTTTTACAATGACAGAATATGATTCAGATTTATAAATATATATTTAAATAGTATGACATTGTTTTAACTAATTTATTTTCGTTTAAATGATTCTTTTTTAATCAAGAAAAATGAAATCAAATCGACGTGAAAATACAGTCACTCAACTATTACTTAATCTTCCTAACTTATAAGTTAGTATTTAACAATTTAAGGACTTAATTTCAAAACCCACCCAACTATTAGCTTAAGCCTTTTAAATATAAGTTAGGAGTTCATTTCAAGAACCATATGTTAATTTTAATATAAAATCTATGATAATCATGTCGAGTTATTAAGGATACTTAATTGCAGAAACACATTTGAATCCATTAGAATACACTTATTGAGTTGTTGCGACTTTTTTGACTTGTAGCCTTCTAAGAGATAATTATAAGTTATCTGTCTTTTCTAACAATGAGGTAACAGAAAAGAAACCCTAATTAGTTCTCTTGGAGACTATAACCACTTATTTATATGTATAGTGTTTATTCCTAATATGCCCATCATAATTCCGAAATGTTACATTAGAGTTTCTATACATATAATACCCATAATTAGATGTTTTAGGCTTATTAACCTAAAACCTTAATAGATCACTTTTAATTTTAGGTCAAACCTTATAATAGCCTATGAAAAAAAAAACCCCAATTAGTTCGCTTGGAAACTATAACCACTTATTTATATGTATAGTGGTTATTCCTAATTTGCCCATCATAATTCCAGAATGTTACATTAGAGTTTCTATACATATAATACCCATAATTAGATGTTTTAGGCTTATTAACCTGAAGGGCACCCACAAACCCCCTAGAAGGATATGCAGATATTACCTAAGACATGACTTAAAACATATCAAAATAATACAAAGCGTAGCTAGAATTCAAACAACCAATTATTGTGTTTCCATGCATATTCGACTTTAAACATAATTTAAACAATACTCCGAATTCATTCAAGTACATGTGTCAAGTCATCCTGAATTAAGGTTATTACATTACAAATCCTTAAACAAAATGGTACA
>JANZXP010000003.1:2028401-2064320 GCA_027576715.1 Erythroxylum flavicans | reverse complement strand
GAGTTTTTCAACTCAAAACTCGATTTGATTCTAACTCGAAATATTTACATATATATAATTCATTTTAATTATAATTGTATTTTCTGTATTATAATTTAAAATAAAAATATTAAA
Organism: Erythroxylum flavicans; assembly: GCA_027576715.1. Taxonomy (NCBI): domain Eukaryota; kingdom Viridiplantae; phylum Streptophyta; class Magnoliopsida; order Malpighiales; family Erythroxylaceae; genus Erythroxylum; species Erythroxylum flavicans. The sequence continues at coordinate 2,064,206 of JANZXP010000003.1, read as the reverse complement.
AATATATCTTTATTAAGTCGATTCAAATTTATTCTAAATGAGTTTAGCTTAAAAAGTAATTTTGTCATTTCATGTATATTGGATATTAGTAATTAAATTCCTAATTTAAAATTTTTGATTTTCTTTATAAATATAATACACGTTTGAATGGCATTTTCTTGTAGAATAAATTCTACTTGTAATCTTCCATCTATGGATTGTACGATGAAGCTCGTCTCAGCTATTCTTGCCCTTTTGATACTTGCCAACTTTCAGCTACTTCAAGCTACATCTTTTTCTTCTTTTTGATTATGGAATAATAGAGTCCTGAAGCTATTTTGCTGAGCAGTTGTATAATTTATCCAGTCTAAGCAATATGTCACAACTATAAAAGTGACTTTCTTGCAGATAGATATCACTTCAACTCAAAATTGGAGCTATTATAGGCAGCTAAAACAGACAGTATCTTTTTGTCCCCTTCTTTGGGTTCATAGGGCACAAGGAGAGGATTAGCTTTTGATCACTTAAAAGCTATGGTTGGACTTGGACCCTAGATGCTTAGTTATATTGCATGTTATTTATTAGGTATTCAACGGACAAATAGAGAATATTAGCCTCACCTCAATGATGACATGCAAGTCGAATTCCTTGGTGTTCAACCCGATACCTTCGTGGAAAGCAGCTCGTTGGCAATCATTTAGGTACATTGTCACATAGACCTGCAAAAACAGAAGAGATTATGAATTATTTTTGGAGAAAGAATTTTATACATGATCAATTTTGTTTATATTAGTATCGAGATGAAAGCAGGTACTTCGGCTGCGTTTGAATATCGAAAACAAACACAAGAATAGGAGCATAGATTTTGAAACTAATTGGAAAAATTGATAGAGGTTTATACATTTCTATCTGTTTCCTAAGTCTTAGTTGCCTTTGAAACAAAACTTAGCATCATTGACAGACTAAAATTTGCAGAATTCGATAATGTGCAGCCTAAAGAGTACTAGAAGGCCATTGATAGTCCGGTGACAGGAAGGAAAGCTTATAGTTTACCAAGATGTTACCGATAGGCAGAAGAATCGTGACCACAACTTGGCGTTCCAATCATTGAGGAACTGGGTTTGTGCCTTCAACAATGCAGAGAAGAAGTCACCATGTCTGTTCTCATCTTTTGGCACCAGTTCTCGAAGTTCTTGAAAATGGGATAACAATGGTACTCAGGATTAGCCCTGAGATGTCAGTAACTTGTGATATGCCTCCAGTAGCCAATTTTCTCGGACAGATATGTAGCATAAAAAATGAACTTTGGCTTGAAGAATGTGTATTTCCTCGCCTTTGTTAGGAATCCGAGGTCCAATGCTAGATTAAAATCTGACAAACCCTTGTTCAAAAATCTGCAACCAATATAAACTTTAGATTCATGTTACATGCATCTATCAGGCAAAACTCTACATATTTGAAAGAGAAAGCAAAGTGCCTCAATACCCTGCATGTCTGGCTTCATCCCTGGACATGAGGGAGAAAATCTCTTCCACAACTGGGTTGGTTTTCTGCAAAATTAAATCATAAAAATAGTTTATTTTGCCTAATAGAGAGATACATAGGCCACAAATGACACGTTAACAGAGTGATGTCCCATTGTTAAGTATTTTTCTGATGTAAGTTAAATTTGGTTTTGCATAGTAAGTTTTTCACATAGTTACATAAATTTGGTTTTGCATAGCAAATTTTTTCACATACTTACATAACAAGATCGAAACTTTAGATACAAAATCCTGCATCCAGACAGAATTTATGATGCAGCTAAAGAATACATTGCAGAGTGATGAATAGACTCTAGATACTAAGATTTTAGAATATAAAGGAAAGTTTCATAAGGAAACCACACCTTGAGTCTCCTTCCAAGCTCCTTGTACAGAAGGAATCCAGAGAATTCAGCAGTACAAGACCTCTCCAGGAACTCAACAAAGATTTGCCTTAAAGGGCCTTGCATTTTGTCAGCAGCTTCTTTGAACTCCTTGTTCCTAACAAAATGTGTCTGATTGTAGTCAATCTTAAACACTTGAAGCAATGCGTCGAATTCAGTCTGGTTCAAGCTCTTGTTGATTTCAGTGTTGCAGAGGGTCTCCATCTCATCAAAATCGGTGGTGTAGAACCTTGGCGTCAAAAGGGTCTCCTTTATAGCAGTTGTTTTGGGTTTGTTTCTTGGTTTTTGTATGCTAGGCTGTGCAGTAGCTCACATTTTAATCGTGCTGTACTTCGAGCACTTGAATGCTCTCGGGTTTCCAAATTTAGGGGTAGTGTTGAACTTGGAAATTGGTTTAACAAAGGCCATCTCTGTAGCCATCCCTTTTGCAGTAAAGATTCGAGCTTGATTGATGGTGGGAAGAATGAACTTCGAAAGGAGGAGTGGAGGAGGACACGAGCTGAATTATATACAATGGTTGACAGTTGATTCAATCTCATCCACTGAAATCTAGGAAATGGGCTATTGACACGTGGTAGAAATTTAAAGGCTTTACTGATTACATTGGATGTTTCTAACAAACCATGCAGATGCCCCTCACGAGGTAACCTATTAGTAGAAAGACGGAGAAGATTGTATGGAAGTTGTGGGTTCGAGCTCGGACAGGAGCAGCCTTTATTGAAGATGATGTAATCTCTTTGATAGTGGCTCATGTCTTGAGCAGGTATCTTTATTATTGTCTAAGATTAGACCCAAATTTACTTATTTATGAGTCTAAATTGGTAGCTTATAAGTCTCAGGATTAATTGAGCGAAACCCAACATCTAAGTTATATAGAAAAAAGAAACTATGCAAATTTTAGATTATTAAGCCATTTTTTGACTTATAGAGTGTGATATAGAAAGTCCATATAAAAAGATTTAATTGATTGGATTTCAACTATTTTTATGTTTGCCCTGAAGGATCATATAATAGAAACTAACACCATAAAATATCAGTGAGTTGGATTAATTTTCTAAAATTTTCATCTTTTTTCTATCAGTTTTGGCAAATAATTTTTCTAAAATACACAATAATTTTTATGATTATATTACGAGTGCGTAACTAAACATATTTAAATTGAAAATAGTTTTACAAATTTCTCTCCAAATGAAATATAAGTTCCAAAAATCCTAAGTCTAATGACAAACTAGTAGAGAATTCTTAATCTGAAAGATGAAAGAACTGAAGAATGTCAACATATAAGACAATTGTCTGCCACTTGAACCTTACAAGAAGCTTAACAGGTAGGGTTCCACGTTATTTTTGTGGAAGATGACTTTTACAGCTTCAAGAAACCCAAGTTCTGACCTTTGTAGGGAGGCAGAAGAAAGCTGCAAATGAAAGCCCTTTGAGACTACAAACTGGGACGATCACAAGACCAAATCATCCTTCGCATTAACTCAAACATGTGGAAACTTTTTCTGTGGCAAAACCTGTCAAAACACCAAGGTTAAGACACAGTTCAGGCAATGTCACTAGAAGACAAGAGTGCAAAGAGTAGAAGATGAGAGAAACTTCAGTATTTGAAGTTTTTGAGCATCCTGCTATGGAAATTTATGTTTTACTGCATGTGAGTAATTATCCAATCTTGTGACGTTTATAGGCTTGTTCAAATTCCTAAAATTAGCTAAAACAGACAGAGAGAGAGAGAGAGTGCTCAAGATAGCATGAGCGTATCTACAAGTTCATGGTATATGCATATCATGCAAGGTAAAAGAGAGATGAAAACTCCAAGATTAGAAGAAATGATGCTGAGTTTCAAATTGAATTATGATGATCAATCCCATCCATGTCTTTGTTCTGGTTTCCAAAAGCATGGAATCTTACAGAATCTCCCATCCCCTCTTCTGCAGAAAATCTCCTTGGTTCTCTTTGTGCCTCTTCAGCAATAAATCTCAGGCTGAGTTCTTTCATATCATCACCAATGGCAGAACCTTCCCTAAGGTCTCTAGAGTTGCCAGCGTTTGATCTCCTTATAGATTCCCTTGGTCCATCTTCCACAATGGGATCTTTCAAGGAATTGTTGACATCTTGCCCAACAGGATCAAAAGTAGGCCCTCCTTCCTCCTGTGACATTGAATTATCATCTGAATCATCATCAGCCTGATCTAAAATTTTCCGTATTTCAGGAAGTGAATAATGACTTTCTGAAAACTTGGCTTCCATTTCTAAATCAAATTTGTCCTTTGAGTCAATCGTATCATCCCTGACATTTGGTGTCTCGGAACCTATTACCAAAAGCTCGTTTTCATCCACAAAGGATCGAAATTCATTCATAGAAGGCGGGATCTTTGAAAAGAAGACCTCTAATAGATTTTTTCGCATTCCCCTGTTATATGGATTCTTCTTTTTATCATACCGGTACCGGAAGTTCTCATAGGTAGTCTGCATTAAATCATTACCAGACTATCATAAAGAAGAAATGTCTCACCAGAATATGAGAATGTGATAATTAACTTATTCATTTATCTCACAGCATCCCATATTCTAATACTGATGCTTCGCACTTCCAACAAGAACGTGAAGAATATTCTGCAGTTGTCATGAAGCAGTTTGATAAGAGACTCACCTGGTTCGTGCAAATGAGATAGAAATGGAAGATTGTCAAGCCGCCAACAAACCAGACAACAAAGAAACAATAGACTATAAGAATAGCTAAGGTGACATCGCGTGATACACCTTTCCAGAAGTGCTTCCCTTTGTCAAGAATTATGACCACAGAGAACGCGCAGACATATATGCACAAGACGGTTGCTATTGATATAAACATGAAGAAGAATCGATAGTTACGCTGCAATCAAGACGTAGCCATTTTGTTAGTTTCTAACAGGAAAGTAAAATTTAAGATATCTAATGTTCTAAAGCAGCCTAAATATATACAACGATTTGATCATATAGTATTCTATCCTTATCCGTAGACATAAATTTCATAACGCCAGGCAAGCAGATACACATTCACGGCAGATATGAACACATCCATTCATTTTCCATTTGAGTTATAGTTCGATCCAGTGGAGGTTCTGATCGAGAAATAGCATGGAATTGGGAAGCAAAAGTGTAGAAAACATTAAGAGAGATAAACATTGATGTCAGATATCATTACTCCTATCACTCTAACTTAAGTCAGCTTCATGGTAGACGAATCAGAAATAGTGATGAACGAGAACAGAAATTTTAACTTACGATTCCAATGCATTGACCAACCCATGGACAGTGATGATCAAATCTTTGAACGCAGTTATTGCAGATCGAACAATGAGAAGCACGAGGAGGACGATAAAGTAAACAAGTATCACAGAACTTGACTTTCACTGTCTGGCCATTTACGACCACATCTTTTGTTCGAGGTAGTTTTAGATGAGGGGTTCTTCCATCTTCCCATTCCATAGATGGAGTAGCCATATCCAACACCTCATCTGTTTCGGGAGGCCTTGTATTTCTGCGTACTATTCCAGGATCTCTACTGGAGGTCAATACGAGCAACACTAAATCCTGCGAAGGCATTAACCACCCTTCAGGTAAATCACTTTTCACACACAAAGTAGAGCAAATAATGACATGCAACATGTAAATTCAAGTTGTATCAAACCTAGAAGTTTTAACATCTTTAACAGTTTACTGTGAAAAGAAGAACATAGCACAGAGATCGCTTCACTGAGTAATTGAATAGATCATGCGGGCTCTTTATCATTGATAAGATCGAATGTTACTCGACTGTCAGGACTGCTTGAATCCAGACAGAAAAGAAATACTCACTGATATGGTAAGGATTAAGCCAATAATCAATATAGGATACCACCGTTCAGGATGCTTTGTATCTTTATCTGCAATCTTGAGAGACATTTTTATACAGAAGGTGATGGCAGGAGCACAAATGAGAAATGTGGATAGAAGCAATGACGACACATCAGGACCAAAAATCAATCTCCCGCCACAGAGGAATCTCTGACACAGTATAATAAAGCCTCATTAGAGCCAGCATTACCAGAGTCGGATACAAAATAATGTCAAAGAACAACCTGTTCATATGCATTTATGGGCTGTGTGACATATGTTCAAGGACTGAAAGTATGAAAAATATATAAACGAGAAAAAAGGACTCTCAGCCAGAATAACAAACATCTAATCGAGAAATTACAGTAAACATGATGTAAACACATAGATGTGCATGATAAACCAGAAAAAGGTCGACAATGGTGAAAGGTTGACTTTAAAGTGCGGATTAGTGAAGTCATTAATTATCAGAAAACAGAAAAATATTAAGATAAGTGGCATCAACAAGTGAAAATCAAATAAAGATTGAAGAAGGAATTCAGAGACTAATCTTACTGATCAAAAGGATAGGAAGAATAAAAGATAAGCATGTTTATGATCAGTAACGAAGCATTTTGAAGTGAACTTTAACCAAATCATTATCACTGAAAGTTGTTTCTATGCTCAATACTCGAAAGATCATTGCTTCTTAAATCACTCCCAATCTTGATCTCCACAAATTTGAATTATGCAACAAGTCCAGTATCAATTTACACTGAATCAAACATGACCCAATATACTCATTTCTTTCCAGGTTTAAAATAGAAAACTGATTCAAAGTAAATGAATGCTCGAGGACCCCAAAAACATATGAAATCCATGAAAGAACAACTCCAGGAAACAAATCACAAAACTTCAAGAAAGAACTAAAACAGAAGCAAACAAAAAAGTCAGTACAGAATTTGGATAGAAAGAATCATAAAACAAAAGAACTAACATTGCTTCCTTTCCAAACTTGGTATAGCCTCTTTTGTTCAGTTTTGGGCGTCCCTCCAGAAGTAGAAGCAGTAGCAGCAGCAGCAGCAGAAGAGGAAGGACCCTTATCAGGATTCATGATTAAAACCACAATTTAACCTCTACCCTTGTTGCTTCACACATAGAAAGGATCTTCCAAACAGCAACCAACGCAAGAACATAACCAATAAATGCAATTCCTTTTCTTCCCTCAACTATACAATCTCTTGAAACTACCAAACCCCAATAATCTTTCAAAACATCAATGACACAGACACAACATCAGAGAAAGACAGTTGTCCGAAGACAGAAGGAGAAGGGGTGAAGAGGGTTGGTTGGTGATCTTTTTGCGATAAAAAGGCCAGCAGCCCTCTTGTACGCAAAAATGAAAAATCTTTCACCTTTCTTGTTCTAAAACCTCCAAAACAACAAATAATTATTGGGTTTTATTTTTTTTCCAAATATATAGTTCCAACATCAAATTAAAAAATAGAACTTTGGGGTGAATTGCACAAAGGCACTCCTCCTATCAGCTCTTTTTCCTTCTCCAATCCAAAACATGTATGCTTTCTCTCTCTCTACATCACATTGAAATATGAGCTGCTGCCACAATCAATATCAGTTCGACAGATGCTTCCTTCCGTTGCACCAACCTCTCCGGATTTTACGTTAGATTCTTTGATTTTCGATGCTTTTTACATAAACTAAGTAATATGATTGCACTAGCGAACAACAACATTAACCTCTACTCATAAATTTGCTCTGCTAAAGATGAACAGTAACCATTAGTACTAGGATTGTCGTGTCATGTTACTATTTAGTTATCATGGCAGTTAATGTCGTTACGTATGTTTAAGTTCTGTTAGCAATTACCAAGTTTTTGGATAATAATCTTACCAATAACTTTCGTTCTATCGACATGCCAGGCTGCTGAGGACGTGAGAGTCAATACTTAAAACATTGTTAACATGACATATGCTTTTTACTTCAAGAAGATTGATTGGTCGAAAGTGGATTTTATTTTATTAATTAAAGAATGAAAACTACAAGAGAAGAATAATATACAGATTAGAAACACTTCTTCACGTTCGGGAGGCAGAGCATTTGTTGGTATCCAACCCAGATTTTGATTGCTCGAGATCACATAATACAAGAAACTTCATAACATTTGGTTGGTTTTATTCTGTAATTAGTAATGACAATTACTTATGTTACGAAACAGTTTCAAGTTCTTGTCCAACTCGTGACTTGTCCTGCTAATTATAGGCCATTTGTTGCAGGTAGTTCACATAAAAGTTAGTCTACTTCAGGAGTTTTGCTTGTTCAGGGCCAGCTCTCCATCTTGTTTGTGCTTGAATATAAAAAACATTTTAGCCGGCAGACACCTGGATCCTGCGGGCAAATTTTGACTCTGTCAGGTTGTTTTTATTAGTTGTTTAGCACCTGAATTGACAAGGCGAGAATCAGACTTTGAAGCAAATAAAACTATAGAGCCTGTGTGAATCAGTAATTATAAGCTTTGATTAAACCTCCTAGTAGTGTGAGACTAAAGAGAGGAAGAGAGTGAGATGGTGGTTCTGGATGTATCAAAATTCTGATTAGTTGAGAAGATAAATACAAGGTGGTGCTTGAGAAGAATAAGTGCATATGCTTAGAGTCACAATCTAAAAAGGTGTGTGGAGTCTCCAAGAAATGCTGCTTGATTCCCTTTAAATTTTCAGCTTAAGGATTAAATATGGTGCATCCAGTGATGATGAGATAGGGATTCACAAGCTGCATGTTACTATTGGAATAAGGCCATAGAATTGGGAATCATTGACGAATCAGAACCATAGTTAAAATAATTTCGCATCACTGATCAGTCAGTCACAGTTTGTCTCTACAAGAAAACTTATCATTCCCTCAGGACAGGACAAATCCTCACGAAAACTTCCAAGGAACCTTCGGCTTATCATGGTTTTCATCATCTGTGATCTAATGTTGCTTGTGTAAGCTCTTTTGAATGCTTCTGCATATCATGTTCGCTACCGAGAGCTAATCAATCAATATCCTTTTATAGACTATGCTGACCTGTGACAACATATAGATGCATCTAATTGTCAGGAAAGCAATCAAGATGCCTCTGGCATTGTAACACAGAAATGCTAGGTTTGCTTGAGTTTGTTCAAATGCACCAATGCATTTCTTGTTCCAGTACAAAGGGAATAAAGCAGCTAATGAGGAGAAAGTTGCCTACCCTAACTAGTAAAACCATGGGAACGAAATATGAGAGGATATGTGCAACAGTATCCACTGCTCCAACACTGCATAATATAAACATGTGTGTCAGCCTGCAAATTGGCTTGTTTTCTCGTAAGAATACAGAAATGTATCTAACTTCATTTTTGGCACAATACTAAATATAACTGAAAATATGGTCAAATTTGGGAAACCAAGGACATAAAAGCATACATATAAGATGCTTAACAGCAGTAACATATTTAAAAGAAAAATGTCGAGAGACTAAATATCATTAAACAAAAAGAAAATTTTGACAAACTTGAGACAGCTTACCACAGAAAGTAATGGTCCCTGTTTGAAGTTGTCATTAAATGAAAAGGTAATTGGTTTTGGATTCTCTCCAGGCCCTCTGATAAACCCACTGGATTTGAACAAAAATGAAGACGTAAGCAAATATTTGTGAAAGATGCTGCCTTATAATAGAACTGATATAGAAGCAAGTTCAAGAAAGAAGATAGAAAAATGAAGATGTTAATGTTCACAATAAGCCCACATTAATGAGGCAGAAATCAGGGGAGTCCTTCGAGTGTCATAGACGGCAATGAGACCTCTGTACATGCCATCCCCTCCTTTGTAAGAAAGGGCTAATCTTTCACCAGAAGCATCCCAGGCTATCTTCTCAATCCCATGGCTACAAGGAAAAAGTTATATGTGATGAACTCTTCAAAAAAAGGACAGCTACGAGCCAAAACTTAAAACCCAAATGTTGCAAGGTACTGGAAATATCAAGGTCATTACCAAATAGAAAGTTTTAAAAACTGTAAAACAGGATTTAATCATCATCGTGATATATGAGTTTCGTTCTAGCCATACAAGTGAATGAAATAAAGAGCAATAATAAATCCAAAATCCAGTGGGTGGGTTAGGCAAGTGCAGAAACAACGTCGATCCATCAATCTTGGAGAGCATACATATCTACACAGGGGCACAAAGAAACTAAAGGTATCTTCATTTTATATCTCAATCTAGAGAAAAATTCAATTCAAAAACAGCATCTCAACATTTCCTTAGATATCTGCTTCCAAAATATATGGCACACAGTTCAGCAACACTATCTAAGTCACTAAGCAAGAAATCTTAATCATACACAACAAGATTGATTATTCTCTCCTCTACCTTCCAGTCAACGACATTATTTCTGGCAAATCAACAGGTAGAAGGTGTGCATCTGCAAAACATCATCAAATATAGAAAATGGTCATGCCTCCTTACATGTCAAACAATAGGATGCTTATACTACTATACATTCAACCATTTATCTTTGTTTGTCTAAATCTTTTCAAATATACCATAAAACCCAAGTGTTCCCTCACATTTATAATTAAACAGCCAGCCAATGGCATACACATCATAAAGCATCTATGGATTTCAACGGATGAACAGTGCACAGACATGCTATCAAAAATGAAGAAAACAACCTCGAGTCATAAAACAAAGGCAAAGCTAAACAAACAAAAATATAATAAATCAACACGATTGACTAAATAGTGCCTGCACAGAGTCAATACGAATTTACAGAATCATATGCAGCCCTTCAACTTAAAATTGAAGAACTTGCTTCCTGTAAAGCTTCTTTCAGTTCAAATTAAATGGCTGAACATAAAGCTCAAACGTGAAACCATCTTACCTAAAGAAGGAGGCTTTGATGCAAAATGAATAGACCCCAATGTTGATGATCCAGAGAACGCAGTCAGAACTATACGCCCATCAGGGTCCCATGTTGCCCCCTGATTACATAAAGCATGATAAAGTGTCAATGATAGTTCAGTTTAGTAACAAGATTAAAAGCATCCTGTAAACTTAATAATAAACTTTTTAAATAATTTTTTACTAGTTTGCCACTTAACTGCCTGATTCAAGTCCCACTAGGAAGAAGTTATTCACTCATTAAAGGTCACAGTTAAAATTTGAGATTCATCTTAATAGGAACCATTTCAAACCATGAAGTAGGGGAAACATTGTCTGAATTTACCATTCGTTTAAGTAGTTACATGGCATAGGATGGTGTTAATTTTTCAGAACAAATTTTATAAGCAAAAGAAAAGTTAAACCAAGGTGCCAAATAACAACATTTATGCAAGATTAGCTAGGGAAGAATATGAGGAAGACGTAACAATGGATTCAACAGTCATGTAAGGTTAATGAATGTTTATGTTTACCGTAACAAAACCACTGGTTGAATGCCATCGTTCAGATGTCCATGTGTTTGTCTCCCAAAGATAAAATGTTCCATCACTAGAAAGAATCAAATTATCAGCCACAGAGCAATATCTTATTCAAATGCAAATAAATCATAGCAAGTTGACTATGACCATACAATTTTGCAGCGAAAAAGTAATCTTTAGTAGGAGACCATTTCAACATTGATATGCCTCCTAATCCACGCCGAATGGGTGTTCCAATTCCTAAAAATTATTAAAAAAAGAATAAAGAATGTCAGATTAAAATCTGAGGAACCAAGGAAAACCTAGTAGAACAATACAGTCCCCACAGAATATTATACACTAGAATACCATCCAGTGGAAGAGGATAACGCTCCGAAACTTTTAACCAAAGCCAAAGTTCCTCAACCATTTGTGTAATTTAGCCTTCTCATGTTGCCATGTGAACATCCTCGTACTATTCATGCTTTTGATAAATTTATGTCATCCTATCATGACATTTCTATGGTGGACTGTCTAATCTAAATGCCTAAACACTGCACTTCTCATATTATGCACCCAACATCAAGCAAAAATATCACACTTTGCATTTATGCATCTGTGCAATAATGTGAAATGATGCTAATCAAAACAGTTTAAGAGGCTGAAAATATTGGCTGACCTTGTGCAACATCCCATATTGTGAATGACGAGCCTTCATAAGAAGCAGATGCCAAATATGTGAAGACATGTCAAGGAAATTATTACACAATGGAGCACAATTTAGCATAGACAGTAACTACATTTTAGATCCAAAATGGTGTATATACATACATAAATATGTATATATATACATATATGGAAAAGAGGATAACAACAACAACAACAATAACAACCTTAATGCACAAGATTCCCGCTTTGCGAGGGTCAGGAGAAGAACATCAATTGTACGTAGCCCTCCTTTTGTATTTTACAAAGAAGCTATTTCCGTAACTCAAACCTGTGACCTTTTGATCACAAAGGAGTAACTTTATCAGTTGCTCCACAACTTGCCCTCGTATGTTTTTTAAAAAAAGGATAAGCTTCTGCCTATTATTTTCTCACTAGTAATAAGGAAGTATAACCAAAACGAAGTGTAATTAACAAACTCAACAGTGAGTTAATAAGGATATCTTCCATCAGGACTCCAAGAAAGTGCGCTTATTTGTTCATCAGTATGACTCCGAAGAAAATCCACCAAAGTCCATCGAGTTCCAGAACCTCTGGAAAGTGTACCTAAGTATGAAGAAGCACCAGATCGGACAGACGCAACATTGCCTGGATAAGAAGCAACCCATACGCAGATTCCACCCCTGAAGTTCAATAGCCAAGATAAACAGCCTTAAAAATCTTAAATTATCCTCCAAATAACATAAAACAGATATATCAGATGGAGAAGGAAAAAAAAAGAACTCTTGGTACTTGCTTGCAGGCCACGGAAAGTGATTTTCCACTATTTGGTCTCCATTCAAGAACTTTAACATCCCTCTGGGACTCACTCGTCAAAATGCAAGCATCCTTACCCTCTGATCAGAACTCAAAAGTAGCAGTCAGATATCTCTACAAAGTTGCGAGCTAAATTCTCTAAGTAGACTAGATGTACAAGCTTTCGAAATCCCTCTTTAAAAGCCATAGAACCACTAACCTGATTCTTCAAAGTCATGAACCATAACCTGATTTGGGCCAGAGATAAAAGCAATAATGTGCTTATGTTGGTGCCAGCTTACTCCTTGAAGATCGACCTCTGGTAACAAGTTTACCTACATAGCATGAATATAAACTGTCAATTCCATCCCAGACGCAAATAAGCATTCCAAGATCAGACTACATGGCTATCTAGTGAAACAAATGTTGAAATCCCCCACTAGTCAACCTTAAGGTGCTTTAAATGTGTGTTGCCATAAGAATAACTAGCTTGATTACTTAGGCGAGAAGTAAAGTGGGAGGTGTTCAGGAGCCAGACCCGATATCCGTGTAATTTGATTTCCTAAGTAATGCTACTCAATTACTTAGCAATCAGCATTATGAACATAAAGCAGTAGGATTTGTTCATCTAAGTAAATAACCAATTAGCCAATAGAATAACAACAATGAGACAATTAAATAACCAAAAACAAAAACAAGAAACAAAAGAAACAAGAAAGATATTCAAAAACATAAGTTTTCAACTGGAAAATGCTTACATAATTGGGACTAAAGAAGCGCTTAACGGATTGATTAACTATTCCCTGGAGTGATTTCACTAAACCACTCTCTCCATCATTATTTACTCTTCCTTGCTGCTGTTGCTGCTCTGCTTCCTGCTCCTTACTCATGGAAGTCACCTGATCAGCCTGAAATGGCACCGCACTGAATACCATTCCCTAATCCACCATCAAACCAGTTCAAAAGTTCAATTATTTCTCCTCACAAATACAAAATATTAAACAAAACAGAATTTGAAAAGAAGAAACCACCAGAAGCTTTCCATAAGTGGTCTCTGCTCGTTCATCGGAGAGGCTCTCTGCTGTGACTGCAAGGCCAAAAATGAGTCAGCTTTATAATTTTTCCGCAACCACAAGACACATACACTTATATATATGAAGAGAAAGATCATGTCATACTTAGCTCTCGATTTATTTCACAGATGGTAACAGAACCAGGCTGCGGAAAGGAAGGCATTGGTATTTCTTGAAGAGGACGAGTGAGTCGGGTCACTGTTGTTGGGTATTAGGGCTTAAGGGTTTGTGAAATTTATCAATCACCCCAAATTTTACTGAATACTGTCTTTTTAATTTATTTTACTTTACAGGCTTTTTAGAAATTTTCGGGTTAGATTTATTTACGAATTGAATTTATAATAAGGCTTTTTAGAAATTTTCGGGTTAGATTTATTTACGAATTGAATTTTATTATATTTATGAGGTTGAATTAAATTTGATTTATATTATTTAGAATAAATTTAAAAATATTATAATTAAATTTAATTATAATATTTGGAATATAATAAAAATTAATTCAACTAATTTTAGACCGTTTGAAAACTTTCGAATTGAATTTATTGACGAATTAGATTCAATTACATTTATGAGATTGAATTAAATTCGATTTATACTATTTGGAATAAATCTATAAATATTATAATTAAATTCAATTACATTATTTAGAATAAAAAATAAATTCAATTATTTCATATAAAGTTTTTATCTTTAATTAAAAATAGTATGTAATCAATATGTATATAATTTATAATAATTTATATATTTATGATGTATATATTTAAAAATAAAATTTTAAATATTTGAAAAAGAATTAATTTTTTAATTTATACATCAAACCGAATCATTTAAGATATGAATTGAATTCATAAAAAAACTAAAATTAAATTAAATTTAATTACATAAAATTAATGAATTAAACGGAATTCATTATAATCTAAACATACTGTTAAGGGTTTTTGAAATTTATCAGCCGGCCCAATTTTCACTTAATGCTGTCTTTTTAATTTCTTTCTTTCTCCGACCAGAGCTTTTGAGTTACACTCTATTATGACATCGTATTCGTTCGAAAACACAAACCTAGACCTGAACAAGTTTCAGTCTTTGTCTCGCCCCTCTCGGCTGTCTCTCTTTTTTTGTCTCTCTAGGTTTTGTTGTTCTCAAATTTTTGGTGAGCTTTGCCCCTCTCGTTCGGCTCATTGAGGTTAGTCCTTAATTGAATGGTTTACTTGTTAATTAATTCTATAATGTTCTTCATTTTCCGATAATTTCAGTGGTATGTATCAGAACTGATCTGCGGTTTTCATATTTTCAATTTCCCATAAAAGACGATCTCTTTGTGAAGGAGATCGACTGCGTTTTGATGATCCCAAAGTTCACGATCAACGGTTTGAAGTTAAAGAAAGTATATAATCTGTTTGACTTCAGTTCTTTCAATGTATTGACTCACAAGTCCATACAGCTTTCAAACTTTGACTTGTTTTTTCTTGATTCTTTTACGGTTTGTCCTAAATTGAGGCATGAAATGGATAGTGGTGTGTCCCGTCTGTATGAATAAGAACCAAACATCAGCTGAAGGAAGGAGTATCTGTGTAACTAAGGCATGCGAAAATCTGAATTGTACAGAGATTGGGGATTGCTGCTGCCATCCCAAGCTGTCTTAAAGTTACTGTAGTTTAGGTATATTGTTTACGCTTATAAGGGGATGGCAAGGGCCAACTTAATCCTCTTTTTTAAGAATCTCAGATGAGGGAATCTTAGGAGAGCCGCCGACTCCAACTATTGTTCATGTACGATTCATACTAGATCTGACGAACTGCTCATCTTACTTTCTTTACGTTCTTGACGACCCATCTTTGTCTCCTTAGAATATTTCAGTGACATGTTTCGGTCTTCTTTCCCATTACTTAAAAGAGTGAGCCGCGGATACATATAATTCAGAAGAATAGATACGCGATCATATATAGCATCCCTTTCTTTTATCAACGGTTCTACTTTTTTTGAAACATTTCCAGTTGTTTTGGTAGATGGAGATGGAATTGTCAGAGCTGATGTTCTGTTTAGAAGAGCATATCGAAGTATAGTATTGAACAAATAGGTGTAACTGTGGAATTCTATGGTGGTGAACGAAATAGGCTGAGGAGCAAAAGGAGGAATCCACCCAAGGAGGGACTCGCGTTTGATTAGCTAGTTGGTGAGGCAATAGCTTACTAAGGCGATGATCAGTAGCTAATCCAAGAGGATGATCAACTACACTGGGACTGAGACATGGCCCAAACTCCTACAAAGGTAACAGTGGGGAATTTTTCGCAATGAGCGAAAGCCTAACGGAGCAATGCCTCATGGAGGTAAAAGGCCTATGGGTAAGAGATCTTTATCTATCAATATTTCTAACTCCAAATTTTCTTGATTCTTATCTAGATAAAAAGTTTCATAAACAGGACTATTTTGATAGTATGTCTCTTTTTTTGTTATTGGGATAGGTGAAATCTTTCCTCCGAAGGGGCTTTTATGGAAGCTTTAACAATTTATAGACTGGTTGTAGCATTAGCACTTTTATTTGTGAATCTTTTTGTTTAATTCTATAAAAAAATATAGATCTAAGGAACGTTACCTCTCTAACTACCTCGGGGAGGACAGATCTAAGGAATGTTACCCCTCTAACTCCCTCTGCTTAAGTCTCGTCTTTTCAAAATGTTAAACACGCCCTTTACTTACTTTATATATTGGTTTATTGTTACTAAGAACCCATCAGACTTTTGACCTTTTCATTTTTTGTCATATTGAAAGAGTAATAAGAATGAGGGGTGTTAAGCTTTTTATCATCCTGGCATCGAGTTATTTTTCCCCAAGACCTCCCCTATAGTATCTCCATCGCAATAGAGTTTCACCACCAAGTTCGGGATGGATTGGTGTGGTTCCTCTATGCTTAGGACACCAGAATATCGAACCATGAACGAAGAAAGGCTATATCCTATATCCTAAATCCTAATATCTAAATCCTAATACTTAAACTCTAAAACCTAAATCTTAAAACTCTAACCCTTTATCCCTAAACTTAAAAATAAATCCTAACAGTCAGTACATGCGTTAAGGAATGCAATTATCTAAGAATCAATATTTCTTTAACCAACTGTTAACCCCTTCTTTGAATCTTTTGCATCCAAATAATACGAATAATTCTTTAAATTGGTACGAATTTTTAACAAACCTTACTGTTTCAGTCAGTATAGCTTATTTCAGAATAATTATAGCATCTTCTCTTCTTGTTGCTGGATCTCTTGTTCGTACACATCTTCTCTCTGTTTCCCTTTCTCAAGCCTATAGTGAGTTACAGCCAGAGTTCGAAAAGGTCAAATCTTTGATGATTACATCATACATGATGGAG
Organism: Erythroxylum flavicans; assembly: GCA_027576715.1. Classification (NCBI taxonomy): domain Eukaryota; kingdom Viridiplantae; phylum Streptophyta; class Magnoliopsida; order Malpighiales; family Erythroxylaceae; genus Erythroxylum; species Erythroxylum flavicans. The sequence continues at coordinate 2,047,127 of JANZXP010000003.1, read as the reverse complement.
TTGCAAAAACTTCTGGATAGGTATCCTACATCTAAACTAAATTCTTTCTGGTTAAATAATCTCTTTCTAAACAAGGATTGGCTTTTTAGGAATATAGCGTCAAATATTCAATATGATTCCATAAGATCTAGTTTCGTTCAAGGAAGGGATCCTATGAAGGGATTTTCTGATCAATCCAGAGATCATTTTGACTCCATTAGTAGCGAGGATTTAGAATAGCACACATTGATCAATCAAAGAGAGATTTAACAACTAAAACTAAAAGAAAGATCGATTCTTTGAGCCCACAGCTATGGCATTTGATGATATGTATAGTAGTGGAGGATTATGGGACAAAAAATAAATCCACTTGGTTTCAGACTTGGTGCAACCCAAGATTATCATTCTTGATGGTTTGCACAATCAAAAAATTATTTTGACAGAAGATCAAAAAATAAATAAATGTATCAAAAATTATGTACAACAAAAACTAATTGAAAGGGATGTAGTGTAGCTTGGTAGCGTGTTTGTTTTGTGTACAAAATGTCACGAGTTCCAATCCTGTCATTCCTGAATGGAAAATGAAAAATAACCCACTAGTAGGGATGAGGGCTTTGTTGAAATTTGGAAACGGAAGATGTTACTTTTTACATTCCTGCAATTCCTATTAGTAAGGGTTCTTCCTTATTCGGTTCACCCCGGAGAATGGCTGAGGGTTTTGTTGAAATTTGAAAAGGGAAGATGGTACTTTGTACAATCCTGCAATTCCTACGAGTAAGTGTTCTTTCTTATTAGGTTAACCCTTTCTCCTTGTTTTTGTTCTAACCCCCAGAGGCTGGATTTTGCAATTTATATGCGTGCAACATGTTTGTTCTTGTTATTAAGTTACATCAGTTGCTCATACGAGTTGGTTGTTCTTTGTCTGTTTGTCTTTTTGCGTTGGAGACTTTTGAAATTTGGTTTGAGATATATGAATGCGCTTCTGCTTAAGTCTGTCATTTAGATCAGATCTTAGATCATTGTTTCATATATCCATTGGTGATACATAGTATTATGAAATATCGATCGCATGGACGCCTTTTGGACCTTTGACTCATTTTCCGGAAGATGTGAGTGCAGAAGCTACCTTTTCCATGGTAAAGAATTGATGTGTGTATCAGACATTCTTATTCCACATCATGGGAAATAAGAAAGAAAGATGATGAGGTGCCCAGTTTTGTTGAATACATGATTGAAGTGCTCAAAATTGTTTAACGTTTTATGCATTTTCTATTATTTTCTTTATCTTGCTTTCTTTTAGCCCTTTATGTATCTTTCTGACAAAGTGGTTACATCTCAGGGAAACAGTTGATGCTTCATGTTTCTGAACTGGTTCTGAGACATCCGGGGAGAACCAAGAAGCTGGAAACCGTATCGTCATCAACTGCCAGATCGTCCAAGTCTGGAAGGCAAAATAAGAAGAGATGGATGCAACTTATGATGCATAACAGCATCTTTTATCCATTTCTGAAATTGGAGATTTTTATGTCCTGTTCTGTCAAGCTCTGCCTGTTCCATTGTTGGAACTTTCTGCAGACGAAATCTGGATCTTTATTTGTATATCACAGAAGAAACAAAACCCTGGTATTTGAACAATTACAGTAATGCTAATTGTTTCTGCTAATTTGGAAGAACTAATGATATTTTTTGTGTTGTTGGCCTTCAGACCATATTTGTCCATTGTCACTCTCTTAAATTAAGATTTTCACATGTAAGAAAAGCTAAATAGAAACCTGAAAGAATTGGAATCCACTCAAAAGTGATTTCTCTGTTAACTTGAAACTTCAGTGCCAACTCCATTGCAATAAAGCAAATTAAAACCAAACTTCTTGTAACATACTATGCTATAGAACAAAATGTGACAATAATATTAGGTTACAGCAACTGCATAAAAACTGAAAATCTAATTCAAAATTTAAAATAGGTAAATCCGCAAAAGTTGTATTCACTTTTATCATTATATGACTAACAGTCATACGAGATAGTAAGTTGGTAACTATTAGCCAAAGAATAAGACAAAAATGAGAATTCTTATCCTGTTAAGTTTCATACTTTCATCTCCATATTTTTATGAGAATTATATATTTATTAAATCTCATCTATATGAACTTACCTATTTATGCGGATAAAATTATAAATAACAGAGGATTTGGTGTAGACAAAAACGGCGTACTAACTTCAATGTGAACTGGATCTGTCAAGCATGTCTTGTCTCCTACAGTTCGTAGATTGATCCAGCACTCTGTTCTAACCAAACTAAACTTTCAGGAACTTTCAGGCTTCTGGGTCGTCGAGAAACAATGATGGGTACGTCGACGCAAGCTTATGGGGAAGCATGGTACTGGGATAACCGGTACAGCAACGAACCCGGGACTTTCGATTGGTACCAGAAATACCCTTCCTTAGCTCCTCTCATCAATCTCTACGCTCCTCGTCGTCTCCGACCCCGTGTCCTCGTTATCGGTTGCGGCAACTCCGGTATCGTTTTTTTGGTTCCTGATTGTTGTTCCCGTTTTTTTTGGAAAAAGATATTTCAAGATCGATAAAGTTTTGATCTTTTTTGTCTTGAAATTGTGAATTTTGTGGGTAGCTTTTACTGAGGGCTTGGTGGATGACGGGTACGAAGATGTGGTGAACATTGATATATCGTCTGTGGTTATTGAAGCTATGCGGACCAAGTATTCTGATCGACCTCAAATGAAATGTATTTGCTGTTTCACAAGTTTAGATTTTCAGTTGTTTGGTTTTTAGCGTCTTTTTGTTTTTTCTATGTTTGGTGTGTTTTTGATTTTGTTGTTTCCTGACATTGACTCGGCAGATTTTCAAATGGATGTTCGAGATATGAGTACTTTCCAAGCAGCTTCGTTCAATACCATTATTGATAAAGGTGCCACTTTGACATTCATTTCTGTCTCTTCACCTTATTTGGGTTGAATGAGTTAACTGTTCATTGATGAAGTTTTTCCTTTTATTGCTTTTTCCTTTTTTTTTTTTGGGTTAATACAGGGACGCTGGATTCCATCTTGGTGAGTGTATAAACGACTTCTTAATTGATATTGGACCTTTATGCAGTAGCATTTTGAGTTGCCATAACCATATAGCTAAAGCGTTTTGTTCTTCTTTTCATTTCTTTTTTGTTTTCAAACATCTAGTGTGGTAGTAATTCACGACAAAATGCAACAAAGATGCTCGAGGAAGTTTGGAGGTATGGTGGAGTGAGAATTTTTGGTGAATAGTTATTTTTCCATTTGGTTTGTTTTGGTTTGCAAAGCATTTTGTACTTCTGCAAATTATTTTCTTGATTTTTTCACCTAATATTGAAGCAGTTGATGACAAACTCTATAGGGTCCTCAAGGATAAAGGAGTTTATTTTCTGGTAAAATATATGCTTCCAGATGTCCATATCTTACTTTCTGTTTTGCTTTTTAACTTCCTTAACTGCTTTTCTTGATGAGATAATGCGTTGCAGGTGACATATGGATCTCCGGTATATCGCTTGCGCTTGTTAAAAGAATCTTGCTCGTGGGCCATAAAACTCCATGTCATAGGTTTGTTAAAATCCCAGTTTCTTTGTTGGATTAGGTGACCTGCATACAGGACTCTTCTGATTTCTGTTGAGAATGTCCTTCCTCCTCTCTTATTGCTTTAATGATCATATTCTGTGCATTGTTTTGCTCCTCTTCTTAAGAGTTATTACAGAGATCCTTTGCTAGCTGAATCAAAGAAGTGAATTATTAAGTTGTACATATCATCTTCTAAAAGCATTAAACTTCATTCAAGGTTTCGGAATCTATGCGGTGATGAAGAATTGCTGACTATGTTCCTGAAAAATTGGAGGTTTAGTTTTCAAAATCTACATGAAACTTGGAAAACTATGTTTGTATTGTTTTGAATCATTAAATACTGAAGCCTCTCGGGTTCTAAGAGAAAAAGAGAAAAGGAAAATCTGTATGGATTGTGATGAGAGGACTTCCCAGGGCGTAGAATCTTTCTAAAACATAAAAGTTACGAGATTGATCATTACTTTTGAGAGCTGATTTCTGTGAGATAAAAATGTTCTGCAGTTCATCCAGCCGGTAGCTATCTTTTTTTTCATTTGTTATCTGTTTATTCTCCTAAACTTCAACGTAGTGGGCATCTGGCACCTTAGGAACTTGAATGCTACAATAAGACTGTTGTTCATAATCTGCAGGAAAGTACTTGTCAGAAGGAACCTCTGGACAACCAATATGGGAGTTGACGAAGCCTGTTCCACTAGATGAAGAGGGAAGCTCTCTGGAAGCAGTGCTGGGAAAGAACCCCGATGTCCATTACATATATGTTTGTACCAAGGTCGGTGAACCCAAGTTCCATTCTTCAAACTTCCCGCTTTCTTTAAAACTCAAGATACTTTGGTTACCAGTGCAACTCTCCCTAATTGGAAGCATGATTGTAATTCAACTCTGAAGCTGCTTCCGTTGTTATTATCATCTTCGGTTTTAGTTTATAGTGTATAATTTATGTTTTTTTTTTCTCTTCTTTCTCAGGATGAATCATTGAAGCCAGATTCTACAGCGAGCTAGTCTGAGTGCCCTTTCCATAGCAATTGTTCTTTTTCCTGCTCGTTAAATAACAGATCATGGAAAAACTTTTGTTGTAACTTTGATCTTGGTGTTGTTCAATCAGTGGTTTTGTTTTTACGTTTTCTTTTTGACAGTTTGTTGATACCTTGATCCAACTGTAGTTGAACTATCTGATCTGAAAAGAGTGTTAAAGCTTTGAACTTCTGTGGTGATATTGTCAAGTTTACACTTGTGATCACGCAATCGTAAACCATCATTTTGAGAGGGGTTTTCATTTTTCAGTCAATTGTAAACAAACTTGTGTCAACGTTTAGAGAAGCCGGGAAATCTCACTCGTTTCCCAATAATATGATGGCCTCGCCAGTTTCTGTACCGATGACTAGGACCATTCATAGTTGTCAACTGACCGACAATTAAACCTCTTGCGAGCCCACCTTGCATTGATTATTTCCACGAACGTATTGTGCATGCCAAGCTCGTCTCTTTAGTCGTGTTTCATTTGGTTCGATCTAGTTCACTCCTCTAGCCGCCAAGTTTTCATTCTTCAAACCGGGAAAGAATGATTCTTTCGAAAATCTCGTCAGGAAATCGCACCAAGATATCCTTTGGCGCATTCAACTTCTTTGTGCAGAAAAGATGGAGAAAGCCGGTGGATTCTGCGCAAACCCGGTTAGAGAACCGAACTAGAGACTCCAAGCTCGATAAGCTCGCGACCCACCACAAAAAACTCAAAACCATCCTCAAGCTCCACCAACTCATATCCACTCGGAAACGTGGTCCTTTTGTGTCCGTGCAAATCATGTCCCGATGGAAGAATATAGCGGGCTTGAACGTGGGTATTGGTCAGTTTCTTCACAAATACCCTCACGTGTTTGATGTTTTTACCCACTTAGTTAAGAGGAATCTGTGTTGTAGAATTACGAAGAAAATGAAGGACTTGATTAGTGAAGAAAAGAGTGTGATAAAAGATTGCGAGTTTGAATCTGTCGGGAGATTAAAGAAGTTGTTAATGATGTCCAAAGATGGTAGTCTCCATGTTCATGCTTTGAGGTTGATTAGGACAGAATTAGGCGTGCCAGAGGATTTTAGAGACTCGATTCTTGACAAGTATAAGGAAGATTTTCGGTTAATTGATCTGGAAAGAGTGGAATTAGTGAGTAGAGATGAGAATTTGGGTGTAGCAGAAGTTGAAGCATGGAGGGAAACAGAGTACAGAGAGAAGTGGCTGAGTGAGTTTGAGACCAAATATGCTTTTCCGATCAGTTTTCCGACGGGGTTTGTTATCAAGGCTGGCTTTAGGGAAGAGCTCAAGAATTGGCAAAGGCTTCCTTATATGAAGCCTTATGAGAACAATGGGATTGTTCGAGTGCGTCCTTGTGGTGGGGTGGACAGATACGAGAAACGGGCGGTAGGATTAATTCATGAGCTGTTGAGCTTGACAGTGGAGAAGATGATTGAAGTTGAGAGATTGACACATTTTAGGAAGGAATTTGGTATGGAAGTGAACGTGCGTGAGTTGCTTTTAAGACACCCTGGAATTTTTTACATATCAACGAAGGGAAGCACCCAAACTGTGTTTCTCAGAGAAGCATATAGCAAAGGGTGTTTGATTAAGCCAAACCCGGTGTACATCGTTCGGAGGAAGATGTTGGACCTCGTCTTGCTAGGTTGTCGACGAACAAGTGAGTTGCAACCTCAAGAGGAAACAAACGAATTACATGTGAGTTTGATCTCTAAGAATAAAAATCTAAGTTCAGCAGAAGGACACTGGGTTATCCCAATATTTGAAGGAATTCAAAATGGAAAAGATCATGATGATCTAAATGACATGAGGGGTGCATCTCAGGAAGAGCTTAATGGATGCTACACAAACAAATGCGGTGTAAATGACAGGAGGCATAAGATGAAGAGACACTAAAGCATATAGCCGATTTTCAACAGGAGTTGGACTTCTTGTATTCTCTGAGCTCCTGCAGAAATTAGGAATGTTTGTGAAGCAGGCTGCTTGGGAAAATTTGTAGCTCTTCTTCAAGTCATGATCCTGCAACCTGTAAGTAACCTGCTCTGTCTAAAGTGTCTATTTTGATGCCTAGTTTCTGTGCTTCTGTTCAATGTTTTAGATTGTTTTTTCCTCTGGAGTTGGATACAGTTTTCCATGGTTGACGCATGTGAGTACACTCGAGAGCATGCACATATCTAACCCAAAAAGAACCATTAGTTCCTAATATTTCAGGTGATTTTGAGGCTCTAGTCTGTTTTTTTTTTTTAAATGTTCCGAGTAACAACATATGATGCATGGCTGATAGAATTCGTGTAGCAGATTGAACTCCAGCAAAGGATCGGGAACAGAGTTTCTGGGCAGTTCATGCGTCATCGACTACCCTTACTTTCTGTTCTGTGTGCGAACTCTGAGCAGAAAGCATTGCATCGTTGAGAAACCATCCCTAAAAGATCTGTTAGAGAAGGCCCGCTTGTATCATCTCGAGTTCATCCTTGCACTAACACTTGTAACGAATTCAGATTGAGGGTTTTTGATAGGGAGAAGCTACTCAGTGTTAGAGCTGTTTCTTCAAGAAACAACGTCCTTGAGTTCGAAGTTCGTCAGTAATTATGGATTGTCCAACTCAAAAGACAAAATAGCTTTGTAATATCAGCTGTGCTATAAAATCTTACCAGTTGAACACAATTCTTTCAAATTAGAGTTATCCAAAGAGAAGAGCGCTACTGACCGTAACCTATTTGCATAATTTATATAATATATGGAAAATAAATCAAGTTTATTACATCTCAATTAGAAGTTAAACCCCATTGCAGGTAATTACTCACCAGATATATACATGATTAAAAGACAAAAGCATAAAACAGAGCACAAGCTCTAGAGATGCTAGTTATGGGCCACCACCACTGATACTCTGCTTCTTTCAGCCTCATTACCGTAGCCATTAGCTCGCTCAATAGTTCGTCGGATTACTTTTGGCGTGTGTGATTCTGCTGCTGAAGCATCCGACTCAGCCAAAGCCCCCAAACCTCACTTCACTTGCAAAAAAACTCAACCTAAAGCTATTACTCCTGTTCTCTTCTAACATGGCAAAAATGGTGTCTAGCCCTTTTTCTCTAATACGAACTACTGCAATTTTATCCCGTTTTCTGGGGTATTCTCCCAGATCTCGTTTGCAATTTGGTTCAACATCTCAACTTCGCTTAAACCCTGTTCAAGCGAATGCATATAGGGCTTATAGTTCTGCTTATAATTTGTGTTCTTATCCTCTGAATTGTCGTCTTGGGGCTGTGTTCACTGGCGGAGGACGTTGCAATGAGGAATTTAGGCAACTGGGTTTCGACAAGTTTCGAACTTTGGCTGTTTCTGATGTTGGTTCGGGTGGTGGTGGGCTTAGGGGCTCTGATGGCGGCGATGGTGGTGGCAGAGGTGAAGATCCTGGTGCTGGTGCTGGTGCTGGTGGCGGTGGCGGTGGTGGTGGTGGTGGAAAAAACTGGTCCTCCATGTCGTGGTAATGGATTTTTAACTCTTGCTGTTTGGTTATCATTCGAGTGGTGAATGATTGTTGTTGTTTGTTTCCATGAAAAGTGACATGTCCTTCTGAAGCATCGAAATCGCAGGTACAATGGTTGAAATGACATATGTAATAACTAGCACCTTGTAGTGGAAAGTTTCCATTACTGATAGGATGAAGGGTCCATAACTTACTGATCATTTATCACTTTAGTTGGTATACAAGTTTTTGTCATGGAAGGGGACATTGAAAACTAATCTATTAAAGTGTTGGCTTTTTCTTCTCCTCGCCAGACATAAGAGAGCGGGACAGAAAAACCGAACGCAAAGGGTTGATAATATGCAACAAGCGTTTTCACCTTGAGGCTTTGTAGCTACAAAATGGTTTCTTTACCTCATTAGTGCCTGAAACTGTAGTTCTTCCAGATGATTCTCTTTCGCCTCCTCTGTCAGTTTGATCGATCCTTATTAGAGAAGGATTTCTCTTTTTCAAACTGATTGTCTAACTGTATACAATGTGCATGTATACTGTAAAAGTTGGTATTTTGTCATGCTAATGAAATGCTGACAATGGAATGTTGTTCTTCAAGATGATGGAGATGAAAGGTACTTGTAGCAGAGAACTTTGCATGGTACAAGCATGAGAAAGAAATTGCTTATATCTTTGTTGACAAAATTTGGGAAATACTCTCCACTGAATCCATCAAGAGTCTAGAATCAAGACAGTAAGAGCAGCTTGCTGCAAGTGATACTGAACACATGGTGTTTGGTTTCCTGGTTGTGAGATGTAGGGTTCTGGAGTTAGGCATTCACTAGGCTTGATGTTTGGCTGTGCCATAACCTAGGTACGCTGCTAGAAAAGTATAAATGAACTAAAAACATTGATAAAGAGGCATGACCAAACGATTAAAACAACTTGTTTCTGGTTAGTTTATAAAATTCTAATTTCATTTTAAGCTGTATCTTAGTAGGCATTTTATCAAGGAGGCTTGAACTTGTATTTATTCTAGTTAGCCTTCTTGGTGAACTTGCCTTACAGGAAAAGCATTATAGTCCAATTATTGACTGGCATAACCTGAGCTGTCTACTGGTTCAGGTATTTGACTCTTCTTGCCGAGCATCCTGTGTTGACAAAAGCTGTCACATCTGCAATTTTGACTTTATTTGGAGATTTGATATGTCAGGTATATGTTTTTGGTTGCTGTAAATAGTGGTGTCAAACTAAGGATTTCTGGTGATATTTTAAATCAATTTTACGCTTTACTGCCCTCTAAAATATAATTTGCAGATAAATTTGACTCAGATCTGTCTTGTTTCCCTCAGCTTGTGATAGAACAAGTTCCATCACTTGACTTTAAAAGGACATTCCTATTTACACTTTTGGGGCTGGCACTAGTGGGTCCAACATTACATTTCTGGTATGTATTAGATTCTCCATTTATTTGTTAACGGATAACATAATTCATGTAATGATGGAAAGATAGCCACTTATGATGATGGAAATTATGAAAGAGATGATGACAAATTGTGGAACCATCCATGAGAAAGGAACAATTTATAGCAGCTGCTTGCCCTGTCTAACACTGGAAAGCACCATGAACCTATTTTTGTGTTTGCTGGAAACTTGAAAGTTGTTATCCAATGGATTTACATATCTTAGTTTAATGCAACGGTTTATGAATGTTTCAACCTTTTTCCAATTTCAGCTGATCTAACACATCCTTTTGTTTTTATATCATCAACGAATTTAGTTCTTTAAAGTCTGACAGTTCTGATTTACAGTTCGTACATTTTCAAAGCATTGGTGTATTCCTTGTCAGTCCTACATCATAAAACCTACTTAATTTTTCCTTTTTCTCTCGGTACGTCATGTATGCATCTTGATTTTCCTTAGGTATTTATATTTGAGCACGTCTTATGCATCTCGATTTTCCTTAGGTATTTGTATTTGAGCAAACTGGTACCAACACCGGGAGCATCCGGTGCTTTCTTAAGACTAGTACTTGATCAGGTGAGCAAAATGGTTTATAATATCTCTTCATATGACATGACAGTCCATCCAAATTACTGTAGATTAAGTTCCTCTATCTCAATGTGATCTTACTTAACTGCAGTTCCTCTTTGCTCCTTCATTTATTGGAGTTTTCTTATCTACTCTAGTGACCCTAGAGGGACGACCATCACAAGTTATACCCAAACTTCAACAGGTTGTCCTGTTCCTTACATGTTTTATATAAACCCTAGTACTCTGAAAAGGCGCAAGGATCGGCATTATCATTTTCATTTGCTGATATTTGGCTTCATTTTGTAGGAGTGGTTTTCTTCTGTTCTTGCAAATTGGCAACTTTGGATACCTTTCCAATTTCTGAACTTCCGTTTTGTCCCACAGCAATTTCAGGTATGAATAGGACAGTATATGCTTTTGTAGTTGTCCGGTTAGCATGTATACATATATTGTTAGATGGTTTCATGTATATAGACCGGGGAATGACTCCCTTATTTGCTTCCAAGATCATAGACTTGAAACAAGTGATGAGGGTCAAATCAATGTTGCACTTCTACCTAGATTTATGATGAACTGTTCTATTTTGGCATTCTCACTTGTGCCTTGATTGATGTAAAAATTTGTTATCGGAAGTTCAATTTCCTTCCTGAACACTCATCTAATTGCTCAACTTCTTCCTCTGATAAGAACCCTTAGCAATTTTTCTGGGATACTTCAATTCTCATTGGTGCATCCTTAAAGTGTCATAGCTTGTTGGTTGCTCAACTATATATTACCCTTGTCAGTTTGGCCTTCCTGTTATTCTTTAAAGAACGGATCCTTCTTCCGTCAATGGACACAAAACAAGCACTCTTGTTTCAACAACCTTGCTGAACTGTGTAGAACGAAGTTAGTAAGAGAACCTCTAGTTTTCTCTAGGAAGTTATGAAGGAGAAAATACAGTATAATGATCTTTACCAGCTTCAACTTGCGTATGTCCTGTGCAAGTTCTGTTAGCCAATTTTACTTCTATGATCATTTACTTCTTCAATAAACTATTAGGAATGAAAGTATTTGTCTCCAATTTTGGATTAAGAAATAATATATTTATAAACAATTCCAGGTTCTTGCTGCTAACGTTATTGCCCTGGTATGGAATGTGATTCTCTCATTCAAAGCTCACAAGGAGGTTCTGGCAAAGTAGCTTGGTTTCGATTTCAGTTAAAACTCGATCGGCCGAGCCTTCAAACATTAACAAGCATGATTAAAAATGTATCTTCATAGCCTGTTGTTCATTTCTCCAGGTGCCTAAGGAATGGTGAGATAGACAAGAAATTCTTGTTTTGACAACTTCATTAATCTGGTTAGCACTGAATTCTCCAAGCAAAGACATGGCAGCTGTTTATTTGGTCTCTTGTTAAGGCCATGGTTCAGTCAGACCTTTCATTGTCTTGTATCAGACTATAATTAATGAATACTAAGTAGTAACCTTTGGAATTTTACCTGTGATGCTATAATAGTGGATGGATTGTTCAGTCAGGATAAGGTGCTTTACATACTGGGATTAGGTAAGACAATGGACCAGCCCGACATGGCTCGACCTGACTTGATTTTTTAAAAATTAAAAAATAAAAAAGGATATTAGTTTTTGCAAAGGGATGTCATTTTTTTTATAAATGTTGAGTTTCAATTCGGGCTGAGTGTTGGCAATTTGAGGCCCAATATTTGTAAAAAAGGTTGATGTTTGTTTAATTCAGATTTAGCCAATTAATTTCAAGCCGAGTTCGAACTCAAATGTCATCTTTAATGGGGATGACAATTTTAGCCCGAGGTCTGAAATGTAGTATGGAAGAGTCGGTCAAAATGACGTTGGTTGGTCAATAATTTTTTTAGGTACATAATTGGAGATCATTTATTAGGAATTGAATAAGCTAGATTTCGTGAATTATTTCCTCCCTCCCTCCCATTATAATCCTTTATGCTGTTGACTTTGACTTTGTATCGTCATACGAAAGAATCCAAAGCTTAGGCAAATTTCTTATGAAACATACCATTCATTCTCTATTTTAAATGTTTTTTCTTACTCATTTCTAAAATGGAAATAAATAATTAATTACTAGTTGTGTTACATTAATCTTTTCGTTAGGTAAATATTGGATAAGCCAACCACCACTTCATAAAGGTACAAATCTTCTGTTCTTATTATTATGTTCCAACTTTATTCCGTGCTCAATATGATATCGTTTTGTAGTACAAACTATATCGTGTTATGTGTAGAACCTACAAAACAACATCGTATTAGACGTATAACAGAATTAGAATAGAGTTATTGAAACAGAGGATCTGGTCCCCTTCATAAGGAATAACAAATTAGTTTAATTTTGTTTCACTTCAAAGTATTGAATTTAATTTAGCACAATTAAATTTGATAAATTTTTAATTTTGATTAATTATAATAAACTAATTCTAGCCTATAATAAAAAAAAACAGCTAATTGAAAGTTTCACGTCAATGTGAAATTTGAGGAGGTTCAATAATATACCGCTTTATCTCTAATTGATTTTGTTAAATCAAATTAATTTAATCTCATACTTAAATTTAAAACCCTTTTTTAGATTAAATATTATAATGTTATTTTTTATTTGTAAAAATGCTTTAAAGTAGTGTTAAAAATGAAAAACAGTAAAAATATCAAATGACGAAATGCATTTGTAAGCCTGAGGTCACAAATAAGTCCAAGCAAACATTAATAATAAAATTGTGATTACGCGTACAAATAATGCAAGTAGGTTTGCATTAAATGTTGCAGTAGCATTGGTAAACACAGATAGACATGTTTGAAAGAGACAGACAAAAGTCAACCGACACGTCATCATACATACCTCTCAGTAAACCTCTGATATATATCTTCTTTTATTTTATTATTAAAAATAAAATAAAAGCCAACGGTTCTGGTCAACAACCTTCCTATCCTCTATTAAATAAATTCCCACTACATTTAATTTAATGAATCTAGAAGAAAATTATTAAATAAAAAATGGAATAACAATTTTTTTAATATAACAAAAATATGTTTTTTGTTTGTATTAAATAAATTTAAATAATAATTAAGTACCCTATTTATAAATATTACATTTTGCTCCTTTAGTTTTGGAATAATCGATAAAATTGATCCTTTCAGGTCAAAAACGATTTCTTTATTATTTTGGAGTAAGGCTAAATACTACTGGATATTATTAAATTTGTAAGTAATAATTTAAATAAAAACTTAATTTAAAAAATTAAAAATTATTTCAGAAAAACATAAATTAGAAATTCTTGTAATGGTATCCGAAGCAAAAACTAGGATCCAAAAAAGTATAATTTTCTAATGTGGCCTCGAATTCTGAAGGCTGTCTTCATCAGCCAAGAATAGTCAGTAAACATCTGGTCTACGATGTCAGTCAACAGTGAGGTCTGAGCCGTGAAATTTGTGATGCGAAGAATCAAGCGGTGGTGGAAGACCGAGGAGGGAGCGCGGTGGTCACGGGGGACACGTTGGTGGCCTAGAAAGCCACAGATCATTAGATGGGTGGGTGAGGAGGCCAAATTCACAGTCAGTCAATAGAGACAAAGACAGAGGGACTTTTGTACAATCAAGTACAGCCTTCCATCTTTGACTTTCTCCACCTGTTGTGTTTCCTCATTCCACATTCTCTTCTGTATTTGTTGGTTTAATGTATTAAGAGTGGCTCTCCCTTGCTTGGATTAAATAAATTATATGTTCCAAAGTTAGATCTCAATTTGGTAGTAGTTGGCATTGTTTTCAAACTTGTAACTAATTTAAGTGTTAGAATTCTTATCGATGATTGAAAAATTCAATCGTAAAAATTTTGAACTATCTAATTTTTTGGTTCGATTTATTTTAATAACTTTTGTAATTAAGAATAAATTAATTTATTAATTAATCGGTTAGTTTTTATTAATTAATAAGTTCTTATAAATTAAAATAAATCACTTAATTTTTATTTTAAAATATCTTTTTTAATTAAACTTCAAATTATTTTATAGATAACATCAATCTCATTCAATCATATTTTAAATTCTTTAATTTTATTTAATCTTATCGGTCTTAAAACATTAAAAGTTATCTTACATCCTTATTTTTCCCAAAACATTTTCTCTAACACAAAGAAAAAGGAAATGTTGGATGACCGTGAAGCATGGGATGTTTTAAGTTTTACTTACAAATAGCTTTCAAAATGCTTACGTAAGGGCATGGGTCATCCTGTCCCAACCAAAACGATTCTTTTCTTGCGAAGGAAACATGAATATTTATATTCGTTTATTGAACGGTTTGACGTTGACCCTTTACCCCATAGTCTATGTCCATTGCTTGCTTAGCTTTGTCTTCCTCTTCCCAACTTGTCTCTCCCGATTTTGTTTCATCTATCTCTCCAAAACGTTAGGTCCATAAGAAATTGGTTTGCACTTAATCATTGGCCTTTTAAGTCTCTGCAATTATGAGATTTTTCATGATTCTTTGTGATGAAAGCATATGAAAAATAAGAGTGTAATGATCCATTATCTTGACTCGTATTTGTAAATGTGACTCTACCAGAGATTAAACTTATTTCCAATGTATCTCAATTAAAGTATTTTAAAAACTAAAATTAATGACGAACATTATTATGATAAATTCAATATTTTAAAAACTAGATAAAAATTAAGCCAATAAAATAGAATGTTTAAGTTTATAGATTCAGTCGATACTAAATCATTATAAAACTAGTATATAATAATAAATAGAATACAATTAAAGAATTTAAAATAAGATTGAAAAAGAAAATTATATTTTATCTAATAAAAAAGTTAAATTTTAATTGAAGAAGAATATTATCAAATAAAAACTAAATGATTTGTTCTGATATATGAAAATTGGTTAGCTTATAAAAATTGATCGATTAAGCAATAGATCGGTCTATTTTTAATGAAAAGAGTTTTTAAGAAAAATTAAACTAAAAAATGATCTGGTTTAAAGCTTTTTATGATTAAACCAGTCAAACCAATTGTTTTTTAAACATTCATGATGAACTTTTAAAAAAATTAATACATTTTAGAAATCTAAAATATTTCAGTCTTTTCTAAATTTCAGTACATTTTATGAAACTTTCTTAGGTAAAAATCTATATTTTCCTAGTTATATTGCATGTAAACTAACAAATTGCAAAAGCAAACTTCATCTAGAAATGATTTTCTTAACACATTCAATTGTATATGCACCAAATGGAAGTCTCAATCACTAATGTTTGGAAAAGGTCTTCGTTAGTTCTTTTAACTCCTTATCTAGAACAAACTTTGCATGTCAGCAACACTATTTTTAACTATTTGTATTCCAATTTTCTTAGTGGGTTATTGGAAAAAGGGGAGGTGCTTGGAATCTAATGATAAAGAAAAGTAACATGAGATTGTCTCAGCATGGAAAATGACTTATATATATAATATAAAAGGAAAATAAGTATAATCTCTTTTTATCACATTGAGTGTGACAACACCAAATTAACACCACTCATCTCGCAAGACTACATGGGTAGGCACCCAAATTAAGCTATAGGAGGTGGTGAGTAGCTATAAGTTATGTCAACTCATTTTTTAGTATCTGGGGTGCCCACATGCACATATTTGAAAAACCCTGTTTGTTTCACTTGTTTTCGTTTTAATTTTTGAAAAACCAGCTTGACCAATTCTTTTTTTACTTTAATGAACAAGATGAAGAAGTCCCACGACCCTTAAGTCACCCTAAAGATGCTAGTACCTAACACCATTACAGGACCATTTCGTTGAGTAAGCTTTTTGACTTGAGTAAACATTTGCACTAAGATATGTTAATTTGATTTGTTCTTAACATTTAAATATTGAATTAGAAAGCATGAGATCAAGAAAACGTTAGATTGGAAGTTCGGTTTAAATTGAAATCATTAATTAGTAATTACCACAAGTAGCAACTTATGTATGATATCACTTAAATTCAACTTTGTTTAAGTTCACAATGAACCATATTGATTGGCTAAAGTTAGCATATGTTTATACGGATCAACAAAATAACAAAGAAGTCAGTGCATTAGTGTTGACAATGTTTGATGTTCATTCTAGTGGCTGTTCATCTCCAAACATTAAACAAATAGTAATTCATCAAGAAAATTACAAAATATGAGAATCTTTCATTTTTAACTATGAACGAGAAGACATAAGTCAAGTGGACCCTAAATGTATACTTTTTTTGCATTTTGGACATTTTATGGGACTTCATTTTAATTCTTATGTTTAAAAGGTTATCATTTACTCATCATGTTTGAGTTTTAAGCCACTCATTAGGACTAGGGTTAATCCTGTGCAGTTAAAAGAACTAGAATTAAGTGATTATCATTCTATGATTATGGTCAAAATTTCTTGGCTTGTACACTTGAAATAAGAGGAATGGATAATCAGTAGCAAAGCTTAGCTAATTTTGAAGAGGGACGAGAGGAGGGAGTGGCTGGCTTTTACAGTGAATGAGAGAGAAAAAAGTGACTGACAAAAAGACGAAACATGCGTTCAAACATAGAAGAGACCACAACAAGGGTAACGGTAGCCCTCCCTTATCACCCTGGGCTACCGCCACTGGGAATATTGAAACCTGCTAAGTTAGCTCCTGCTACCTTTAACAAGTTTTGAGTTTGATGAGTTAATGTTTCATTAGAACTTAACATACTTGTTCTAAAGCATGCAAAATAATGGCATCCAGGAGTTCAAATTTGAAGAATCTTTGGCCTCCCAATCATTCTCTCCATAATGTGCCATTGATGAATTTGCACATCACATCCAACTCCTTTTTTTTCTTAAATTTGTTCTGGCTGAGGATCATAAATGTTATGATGAAAGACTCATTAAACACCTTGCATGTTTGGTAATGACACTTGGATATCCTAGGAATCTAGTGTTTCAAAGTAAATCCTAGTTCTAAGTAAGTCATTAATTCGATTTGGTTCGATTGGATTCAAGTTTGGAATGGAGTAAATAGGAAAACTAAACATTATATGAAAATAGACTAGATATTAAACAAAGAAAGCACAAATTTAGCCAAAGCCTAACAAGGCCTCCCAAAAATATTAACAAGTCACCAACCCTAACCCCCCAACACAATTCTCCACTACATAAGTTACATGCCTCCAACTAGCAAATTAGACCAGAAAAAAAAGGACATATTTTGTAATTAGAAATGATAAATAACTACTACTTCACATGACTTTCCATGACTCTAGGGTGGGAAAGCTGGAGAAAGTATCAAAATCTATACCAGAACCAGAACCAGAACCAGACCCAGACCCAGACCCAGAACCGGAGCCAGAGCCGGAACCGGAAATATCTCCCACGAGAGACTGGGAGAAACACATTGGACCGGACCCAGCCACCGGTCCAGCTCCTGAGCAGGGAGTGGACCCCATAACGACCTGGTCCAAAAGAAACGCCGACGTATCAAGAGTCGGCAAGCAGCCAACCGCAGCTGCAGCGCCGCCGCATCCCTGCAAGCGCCCACCGAGTCTCTGCGGCTCCGGCTTCAAAACCGGCACCATGGGCATCTGGGAGTTCCCGAACCTAACCCCGGTCACCTGCTGCACCATCTGCCGGAAGTTTGCCGGATCCGCAGAGATAAACGTTGTCTGCGACCGCTTCGAAGCGCGAGACTTTCTCTTGGAGACCTTCCCGGTGGCTCCTGGGGCCGAGTTCCGCTGGCGCTTGGGTGCCGTTTCTGGGTCGGACCCAGAAACGTTGGAAGCCGTCGGCGTTGTCGGAGGAGGAGGGACGGCGGCTGCGCCGGTGATTGCATCTGAATTGAGCAAGCTAAGAAAAGGGTTCAAAGAATCGGAAGTGAGCGTCTCGGAGACGGAAACGGACACAGAGTTGTCATTCGCAGAATTGCCGCAGAGAGTCTTCTGGAGGACTTTAGTAAAAGTCTGGGTGTCGCGAGCATAGGCCTCCGATATCCACGCGTCAGGGAAGGCTGGTCGAAAGCCTAGCCAAGGCTCAAAACTCGGCAAATTCTCCGAAGAAGTCATGTTCCCCAAGCTCAAAAACAGAACAAAAGTAGCTGATCAAAAAGAAACAACAATATTGAGTTGGAGACTGTATCTGGGCATTACTCAAACAGAAGAGAGTAATAGAAAAGATTGCAACTTCGAGAAGAAGAAAGTGGCAATGGAGCAGAGACGATAAACGGGAATGAACATGAGAGATGGGAGAGGATAAATAGGGCGGTGAAGGGAGGAAGAAACCGCGTTGTAACGGGACACGTGTCAGCTTATTGGTACGGACAGATCTTACAACTAAGTAAACTCAAAACTATTCTTTCTATTACTACTATTCTAGTACAACATTCATCTTTGTGTTCGAGGACTATTCATTAAACTTTTAACTAACCATAGTTGGGCTTGTTTTGACTGTTTTGATACTCCGGTCTCACCCACAAAGAAAGACGGGGAGACCTAATATATAGTCGTTTCTTAATATTATAACGTTCTTCTTTCAAAAAAAAAAATATATATATATATATATTATAAATTTAAAAATTATAAAAATACGTTTATATCTTTAAAAAATTATTATTTAAAATGAAAACAAAAGCTATTTTTGGG
>JANZXP010000003.1:1982679-2021825 GCA_027576715.1 Erythroxylum flavicans | reverse complement strand
CAAATCAACATAAGTAAAAATTTGTTGCCAAACTAAATCATTCCTGGCTTTCCAATTCTGGCAGCAAATCATACAAGCTTCCTGACTACCATGATTTTGATCCTGACTACCATGATATTCTCATGTAGTTAGTCTCTTTTTCTTTGTTTTCTCAAAATTGGCCTTATATCTATAGGTAAAAGATAGATTCACGATTGTTGAAAATTTTCACATGATTTTAATTTTTCAAAAAATATTTTATCTTAGTTTTAGTTAAACAACAACGATAATTATATGAACTGTCGTTATCCTCTAACCCGTAGATCGTATTTCACAAGAGATGAAAGACTATAAATCAAATATTAATTAATCTAATTAAGTTACGAAAAGTTAAGGAAAACTCACTTACAAACAACAACAAAAAGAACATGTACTACAATTTGCATATGCATTTTTCTGCATACAAATAAGATATGTAAATAATTAGGTCCTTTGTGAGAGGCAAAATTCTAACCTCAAGTTTTAAACAACTGTACCTCACTTAAATAAAGAGAATTCTTTACCAACTCGCCTGATCATTTCTAGTTGGCTGATCCTATCTTTATTTGAAAAGACAGACATATTCAAAGTTGAAGGAGTCGAACCTATGAAACGGTCAAACCATGCCCACTCTATCCAGACAAGGCTTGCTCCGCTTTAGCCGCCGATTCTGCCATTGATGGAGAAAATCCGTAATGAGCACTTAGTTAAAATAACATGCATTCAAAATTTTAGCTGGACAAATTCAACTCTATCTCCATAGTCGCAGTTTCCAAGAGCATCCCTGTGAACTTTGGCCTCGAAGGTCTTGGTATCTTGATCTTCGTGAACGGCCTTAAAAGTTATAAAATAAAGTACTCCATGAAAAGTGTTGTAATTTGCCTTGATGGTCTCCTTATATTTTCAGTGTGTATATGCATGATGAATGAAAATGAATCGCTGCTTATGTGATGAGGTAATCCATTCTTCCATTTCACTATCCTCAAATGGAATGCCACGAGAATTGTGGTCAGAATGCGTAACGTCAAAACCTTCTTAATGTTACGGTTTGATCCAATTGTAAGGTATAAGATTTAAATCTTACACTGATTAAATATAAAATTGATGTACAATTTATAAAAACTTTAGACTCTTCACCCTCACAAATTAGTTTTTGAGGTATGTCTCTTTTAAAGTTCTTATCAATTGATACTAAAGTTAGTCTTAGAGTGGTGGCCCAAGAAATGATAGCTTGGGAGTGTTAGCCGTGATCAACAAGAATCTAAGAGTAGTGGCCCCTAGAATGATGACATAGAAATATCAGCCGTGATCAACATGACCATGACCAACAAGAATGTTGGTTCTTATGAGAAGATCAATGTTACAGTTTAATCCAATTTTAAAGTATAAAACTTGAATCTCATATTAATTAAATACAAAATTAATGTGAAATTTATAAAGATTTTAAACTCTCGCTAACAAGTCAACTTTTAAGGTGTGACTCTAAAGCCGTTATCACCTAATTACCAAAAACACGCACAAATACTAGTGAATGAATTGAAAGATAAGTCAACTACACAATTCTTCTATAAGGGGGTGTAAAGGGCGCGAGATGGGATCTCCTCATCCTTACACTCAATTGGCTCGAATTCAAACATACGCAATGTATCTGCCTTCAGCTCTGGTGTGATTTTTCGATTGAGTAAATCAACATGTCTTCCTTCATCTTCTGACTCCTCGTCTTCATCTCCATCCTCATCCTCATCCATCTCACACTCAGTCTTCTTCCTTCATTACCTCACCATAAACATCACCTCCCTCTGAATAAGAATCTGACATATTTTCCTTCATTAACTCACTAGTAAAATCACTCCCCACTCCCCCTTCTTTCTCTTCAATCTTTGGCTTCTTAGCCTGTGGTTGTTCAATTACAGCTTCATCCCGAGGTTGCTCAGCCATCTTGCAGGAATAAACAAAAACAAAAACTAACAGGGAGAAAAGGCAAACACAATGATACAATCTGAGATTTGTATATCACTTCCACTTATCTTAAATTTTGGCCTAAGCAATTTGGCTGTTGCAGGACAGAAAGTGCAATTCTAACGATCGGAACTATCTACACAGTAAAATACGTTGGGTAATCTGTATCAAAACTAATCTTGAAATCATTGCATATTAGTTATCTTGTAAACAAACATTACACCGCAATAGAAACTGAAGCATTTGCCGTTGCTGCTCTCTGCATTCGTTATGTAATTCCTACTTATCCATAGATGACGTACAACTCCCTATTGATTGCTTTCATCTGCTAAAGTTCTAATAAGGTCAATCCAAGATCGTGAAGTTTTGTTCATAAGTTTTTACATGAAATTTGATCGTGTGATTGATTGTAGTCTCTACAGAGATGCTGTCCCTTTTTCGCAAATTCATAGCTAATATTCTCCTTCATTCCCTCTTTCACCATTTTTTGGCTCAGTCCTACGAAGACGTCGGAGGATTTCTTGTCCCGGGGTTCCTGTTGCGCCAATCATCAGCATCTTCGCGACATGTTTTTGTTTGCTCAGTTGAGTTTTCTGGAGTACAAGTTCCATATTTCCTATCACTAGGACATGCACAAAGCCAGCTTGGTCAATCATGTTCCTTCTCCTGCTCCTCTTATTAATCTACTTATGCAGTTGCACTATGAAGCATGGATCAGATTTGTCATCCTCAGCACTATCATGGTTGGTGTATACGCATTATACGGTCAATATGATGCGAAGCCAAATTATAATGAGACAATTTTTTATCAGAGAGCTCCTCAAGAAGCAACTCGAACAAGACGGGATACCAGTGATATCAATAAAGCTTGTTACTGGGTATTTATGTCTTGTCACATGTATATATTTGCATCAATCTCAGTTGTTGCCTAGTAGAAGATGATTCAGTAGTTCTGGACTGTCAATCTATCAATCAGTGTGTAAATATGATTAGTTTTTCCTTGAAAGTAACAGAAATAGAGACCTTTGAGAAAACCTAATCTTAATTCTCAAGAATTTGCCCGTGCATCTCCCTATATAAGAACTCTACATCTCGTTCAGGCTTAAATGGGAAATATTGCTAAGATATCCACAATGGTTACTTTTGTGCCTCTAAGCTTCCAATATCATTCTCTAGAGGAGTTGATGGATACAAAAATTATAAACTTGCAATATCAACTTAAATATGCATTACAGGGAGTTAAAACAGAATGTCTATGATACTTCAAAGGAGGACAGGACGAATAACAATTTCAACTTCATACTAAGTTAATGCATGGTATCTTGTATTTCACCTGAAATAGTTACTAGTTGTGCGTAAACCTTTTGATCCTTTCCGGGATGTCACTTTTTGAAGCTTAATCTGCTCTCTGAACTTGGCTATGAACTCACCAGCCTTTTTATCGATCTCATTAGATTCATTGACATCATCTTGGTTGCGAGCCACGGTAACTTCATCTTTATATTTACCAGTTTCAATCCTGGTGTATTCCTCTGGTTGCCCACCAACATTTTCATCACATTCCATTTCTTTCTTCCTGTACTTTTCAAATGATGGCTTTAGTGTGCGAAACTGAGCATCACGATTCTTCAGTTTGGTGCCTACTGCAAATTTATCATGTTTTCCTTCTTCCATTTCATTTGTCCAAGGTTTCATCACCTTTTCTTCATCAATTGTTCTGCCAATTCGCTTCGTCAAACGATTTCTACTCTTTTCTTCAGCATTTTCTGCCTCTGCAGTAAATTTAATATCCTGGATTGTCCCAACAGATTTTCCCCTAGATGAACTTTCAAGGGGTGATAAAGGTTTCTTATCCAATTTCAAAGTACCCAATGAACCCGCTCTTATATTTCTAGTCAGGTTCTTCAACCTATCCTCTGAACTTTCTTTCACATCCTTCCTGAACAAAGAACCACTACTATACCTCCTCAAATGAAATGCATTCAGTGTAGGCCCATTATTCAAAGTACTTCTTCCAGGTGACCGCGTGACAGGAGGATAAGATGCACGAAAACCTTTATTTTTCCCCAACTCTTCTGCTTCAGTGTTGGCCAATTTAGAATTATCAGAATGAGAGGGACAGAGTCTTGTTGATAGGTATGAAACTGTACTAGCTTCAGACAACAAAGATGATTTCGACATTAATGACTGCGATTTTACAGCTTCAATTTGAGTTTCATCAACTGAGATAGGGCTAAAATCTGGATGGCAACTCGATGCAGAGCCTATTTCTTCTTTCCTTTCCATACTTTCAGATCTCGAATCCCATGGGATTTGAGAAGGCGAAACAACAGTTTCATTAAACTTCTCCTCCAGGTTCATAGCACCCATCTCACCGAAGATCTCATTTTTATCGCTTCTTTCAGAGCTAGACTCTCTTTCTTCGCTAAATTGACCAAGAATCGAGTTTCTAACCCTGGATTTCAAACTTGTAACAGGCAATTCCTGCGGTTCACCACGTTCATCACGAGTATAGACCATGGATTCATCTCGAAAGTACTCAGAATTCCGAACTTCAGTCAGATTATTCTCAGTTTGCTCAAACGGAGCTTGAAATCCAGCTTCAGAATTGAACGACTGTGTTTTTCCTTGTTCATCAGTAACATAGCTAAAATTACCAACACCAACCACAGACTCACTGCCCTGGTACTGAGCATACCGCGTTTGGTACATGTTTTTCTCATCATACCCAAATGAATTTCCATCCCCATCTTCAAAAATAGACGAAACATGAAAAATCCTAGAAATATACGAAGACTGTGAATCTTCAATTGTGGGGTAGGTTTCATCATCCATTTCAGAATTACTTCTGCGACTAAACAAGCCATAGCAAACAGCAACTCCAATAAACAGTAAGGGAACAACCTCCCAGAACTTGGAGAGTATGGTCTCAATAGGACCATGGGAAGGCAACAGTGGAATAGCAACGAGTAAGAGCATACATAAGAGAGACTTATAAAAAAAGTGAGTGAACAACTTGTTTTTACCCATTGATTGTGCTTGGATCGTCGAGTATAGCTCCAGGAAACGCAGACGAGGCTTGGAGTATGAGGAGGTGAATAAAGGAAGACTTTGAAGGCAAGGAAGAAGAGAGAGTTAAAGAGGGATTAGTCGTTCGTAAGGGAGACGAAGAAATTCGAAACTGTTATTATTCTGACCGTTTGAACTAAAAGACGAATATTTCTTTGTATTTTGTCCATTTTTCCATTGAATAATCTGCAGGCAGTTCAGGGAATGGATAACTACCACAAGTACATGACCATATTCAATAACATACCACTAGGCATCACAGTAAGTCTCCCTGTTGTATTATCCTGTATATTGGAATCTATTTAGTAATCACCGGGATGGTACACTACTATCTACTTGGAGAAGATGCTCCTTGTTAGAAAAATAAACTTAGATTTTTAGGCCCACAAGTATATCTTAACCCATTATCTTTAAATACTATCATTGATATTTTGGCCCATTATATATCGGATGTCCCCGAAGGGACGGCCCATTATATAGAATAGACGAAAGTTGGAAAGAAAAATAAGTACTCTCGTTACTTCTATATATATATATATATATATAAGGGATGAGTCTCACATTTAATGTTAAGTCAAACAATAAAAGAGCTTATAACATAAATTTTCCTTTCCTTTTAAGTCTCTTTCCATTCCACTTTCTTAAGCCCTGTTGGTTGAGGGGTTAGCAATAGAATGGAATAAAACGTAACATACTTTTATAATTTGATTGAAGATTTTATAATGGAATGAAACGGAATGAGATGGAAGCAAAGTGTTTCATGTTACATTCCATTTCATCCTAAACAGTGAAAATAAGAAAATTCCGATTTGGAAGGTTTAGGATAGAATATAAACTAATAAATACACACTACCTAATATACCCTCAATAATTTTCTTAATATCAATTATTTCTTTTAACCTTAATCCTCTTTTTCCTAAACTCATTTATTACGGTCCACAACAATTGTATATAATTAAAAAAAGTATTCTTTAATTGTTTGTACATATTTCTATATAAATAAAAATATAAATATATTATTTTAAAATATAAATCACATATAATAGAATAAAATAAATTTTATTAAATATTTAATAATAATATTTTTATATAATTAATAATAAATTGTATATAATTAATAATAAAATAATAAAACTTTTATTAAAATTTTATTATTTTAAAAAATATATATAAAAAAATTATTTGTCACGGTAGTGCGTAACTTTTTAATTACGCATGATTTTTGTTTTAAAATCATAGCGTTAAACCTCTTGCAACAACCATTTTAATATCAAGGGTATAATAGTCATTTATTATATATTACATTTTTCATTCTATCCATTTTTCAAACAACGTTTTACTACATTACATTATGAACCCTTCCATGTCTCCCAAACAACTTTTCACTATATTATATCTAATTCCATTATAAACCGTTCCATTCCGTTTTGTTTCGTTCTATTAATTAACTTCCAACCAAACAGGTCCTTAATCTTTCTGGTAATTTTTGATTATATGATTAAATCTAAAAGATTTTGATATTTTAAATTTGATTATCTAATTTTTTTACAATAATATTTTATACTTAATTAGTTTTCATTAATCATTAAAAAACTCAACCATTTAGTTGGTTTAATTGTAAAACTTTGAACCGTTCAGCTTTTCAGTTTGATTTACTTTAATGACTCTTGTTCTTAAAAACCGATCAATTTTTTTAATTAATAAGTTCTTATAAACTAAAATAAATAAATTAATTTTTTTAACAATCTTTTTTAAAAATTAAAATTAAAATTCTTTATATTTCAAAATTTTAATTATATTCAATCTTTAGCTGATTTTATGATAATTTAATATCTATTGAACTTTTTAAACCGTAAATTTCTTATTTTATCGGATCAATAGAGCTAAAATTTTTGAATAAGGTAAGAAAAAGATTAAATTATAAAATACCCCTTCAAATTAACCCTCTAATATATGTATGGTTAAGAACATATTGAGATAAGACTGGTTCATGTTGCTTGAATCTGCCTAAGCTAACAAGAAAGTGATCGATCAAAAGATTAATTCATTAAATGGCCCGCAAGATCCTTTTTATGCATAATAGCAGCGATATCTTTGGTCTTCTTTTTGTTATTTTTCTTTTCGTGACAAGATAAGGTACTTATTGCGTGATCATGTGTAAAAAGGAAAAGGTTACTTCTTGGATCGTGAGCTAATTGCAAGATACGTTCTATCCGCCAGACATTCATGATAGTGATGACCATATCTCTTTTCACAAATTTTATATTCATAAAAACTCAAATTCTTTCAGTTAAAAATCGTGAATTGTAATTTAATTTTAATTTTAATATTATGGTTATAATTAGAGGGAAAATTTTGGAGCAATTGACAAAAGTTGTTTCTTTATAACCAAAAAATTATTTCACATACGTTCGTAAAGCGAGAAGTTTTATGTATTAGGTATGTTGGCTTCTTTTAATTATAGTTACGATTAATTTATCATCATTAAATTTCATATTATTTCTATTTATATTCTTAATAATTATTAAAATTTTGAGTTAAATTATAATATTTGTAGTCAAGATAAATACGATATTTTAAAAATTATTTTAGCACTCAATCACAAGGCTTGGTGATAAACATTTTTATTGGTATATAATATATCGCTCGCAACGCACACAAAAACACAAAAACACAAAAACAAAAAGAACCTTTTCTCTGTTACAATGGACCCCTACATGCACATAGGTGATTTCTAGTGTGAAAACGGCAATTTCCAAGTTATAGTCATTAGAAAATGAAGTATCCAATTCCAAGTCTCGTGTCTGAGCAAAGTCAGTACGCTTACTTATTGCCTTGGGCAAAGGCCAAATCCTTCCGTCTTGAGTGATAGTAACATGCATGCAGTCAGTGTAAGAAGATAATCGTGGTGGTGGTGGTGGTGCCCATTCACTAAAGGCCTCTTTCTTGCTTGTTTCCTTTGATCGATAAAGCTAAGTGACCCCATCTTCCATTAACGATCACATCTTCTCTTGTGGGGTCTCTCTTCCTTTTTTCTGGGTTTTCGTGTTTCTTGGTGAGCATTTGGTGGGAAGCAGAGGCGGCACTTTTGAATTATCTTCATCTGTTGCTCGGGGAATAATTTGGATATATTATTATATCATCATCGAATTGCTTGCTTTTGTTGGGAAGTTTCTCTGAAATTTGCGGTAAGAGTTGCTTTCGAAGACGTAGGAAAAGAGTGACTTGGCTCTCTCGAGGCTTTGGGACCATAATAATCCAGCAAACTAGGTTTGAACATCTAACCCTCAACCGGTCCTGCAAAGATACCAACTTGGGTTGATGATGTGATAGATTTGCATTAAAAGAAAAGTTCGAGATCGGTTTAGCATTATTATCCCTTCATCTACGTGAATCCAATCAACCATCACCACCGTTTCCTTTGAAACAAAATTTCTGATCATGATCAGATTGCATGAATACAATTTAAAGTTGTATCAATCCCCAATGAAGATTTATGGATTAAATTAAGGGAAAAAGGGACCAATGAAAACGATGTAACTCTAGGGATTAATGAAAAAGCTCGATGCCTTAAGCGTTTAGCTCAAGAAAAGCATAAAGGATAAAAGAAAAATATAGAAAAAAACGAGGAGACAGATAAAAAGTACCTGGAAGTGTCTATCAATCATCATCTGATGTTCCTTTTTACATTTCTTCTGGGAATTAAATGGAATCTTCTTGTCTTCTCCTTTGTATGCAAAGCTGATACATTTTTAGTGGTTATTGTGCCTCCACGGATCCTGTAGATGTAGGGTTGACAGCGACAAAAGTCTGAAATCTGAATTTGAAATTGAATTTACGTTATCATGCCTATGCGGAAGTAAATAATAGATGTAGATGATCATCGTCGTTATCAGCATTCAGTCCAACATTTTATAATGAAGCGGAGTTTAGAAAAGTCCGATAATACGCAACAATAGATGTAAAACATAATCAATCATTACAAGTATTAAATATTAATTTTGTTTAATAGAGTTCGAGTTTAGTCCGACACGGACTAATTAATTAAAATAACGTTATTTTAATTGAGGAAAATCCTCCCTTCAATAGTTAATTGTGTAGTCATAAATTTTTTTGATAAAAATTTCCTTATTATTAATTATTCTTATTTTAATATTTTAATAGTCAAAAAATTAAAATCAAAATAATACCATTTTAATATTTTGTAAAATAACATCTTTTCGATTAGCTTATCTCGAACTTGAGTTCGGTCGAATTTTGATGACCAAGCTGAAAGGAACAGACAAGTAGTGAGGCTGAGGGTTCGGACCCGTCTCATGTTGACAGCCCATTCATCAGCTTATGGATCTGAGTTGGAGCCTAAAGAGCTCTTTTAAGCCCAACATCTACTTAAATTTGATTAATTTAATTTAATATATATTAATATCTAAGATAAATAATAAAAATTGTTTATTTTTAATTGAGTCAATTAAATCAAAATTAGTATGTTATTTTATTATGAATATATAAATAATATTAAATAAAATGGATGTTAATATATAAAATACTTTATATTATTATTTATGATAAATTTTTATATATAATAATTTCTAAATTATATATTTTAAATAAATAATCCAACAAATAATTTAGTTGTTGATAAATATTTTCTCATCCTTTAATTGGAAAAAAAGATATCTAAATAAGCACTTAATATTTTACTCGCTAGAATTCGGAAGATTACCAACTGCGCCTAACGAGAGAGATAAAGACGAGAAGAAGCGAGCCGGAGCAACCCGACTTGGTCAATAGCCGCTGCCGTAGCAACCTTCTTTATCATTCTCTTAAGGTACTAAAAGCGACTGAAGGTTTAACATGTGTTGTTGTTAGCGGTTGCATAGTAAAGACGAACAATTTGCTAAATTTTTGTTTCAATGCATACTAGTCTAGGTCACACCAAGAACAGTTCTTTTTCTAATTAGATTAAACCAAATGGCGGAGGAATTGCTTCACAAGGACGATAGTAGTTTGACTCAAGTGTGCTATAAACCTCCAGCTTACAATTATGGAAGCTGTGACATTGAATCTGCAGCTGAGAATGCTGTGTTACGTGAACAGGTTTGTGTCCCTTTTACGTTTTGTGCTGTCGGTCTTTGTTGTTTTTATTGATTTGAGTGATCTTTAATTATCTGTTATTTTCTTTAATGCATGGCACTGATAGGAAATTGAAACTCAAAGAATCATTCAAGGTCAAAGGTAATGTTTTGATCTGTAAAAGCCTAGTCTTTTAGTTCAGTTCTATTTTACATATAAAGAAGGGTAAGGTATCAAGATTGCTGGGATATAAGTTACTAGAAAAACTAAGCATTAACTATGTGATGCTTTTGATGTTTAGAGAACCCGAAGATGTTGGTCAGCCTCATAAGGATGGTACAGATGTTTTTGCTGAACGTCGTGATCACAGTGCTCTTAAGGTAAGTGGTTAGATTTGTGTGCTCATGTGTTTTTGTCCTTGGTTGTATTAGTTATTTTTTTGAAGATTATGATTGGACAATTTTGTTCATTGGTATGAATTTCTTTTAGGAACATCTGCTGAAGATGACCAGTGTGCATCGTGCAGAAATGGCTTTAAAGCGAGGAATGCCTACTACTGCCGAAGAAGGTTGATCGTGTACTTGCTGCTGTCTTTCGGACACTTTTCCTATTTTTTTCATCCCTTATGAGAGAAATTTGTTTGTATTCATTCTGAATTCATCCTTACAATTTTTCTAGGATGCTCATACAAAAGTAACATGAAAAGAGTATGATAGAGGGAAAATTAGTATCCTTAAGGAATGAGAGGAATATGAACAAGGTTCATCTTTTCTAAAAAGAGCTTCTCAATCCTGTTTTTGTGCAAGTGTAATGATTGGGACATGTGAAATTACTGGGAACCTTTTTCATTTCTTTTGAAACTTAGAAAAATTAACCTCCTTTAAGATGTTGTATTCTTTTGCTTTTTGGGTAGGTCATGTAGAAATTGGAAACGGGTATGGTGTTCCTGGCGGAGGTGCATATTATGGTCATATGAGACCTGATGTTAATAAAGAGTCAGAACGGAAGCCTGATACTAAGGAACTCCCCGAGTATCTTAAGCAGAAATTGAGAGCAAGGGGTATTCTCAAAGATGACGTAGGAAAAGGCCAACAACTGAAGATAGATAATGCAAGTTTATCTGTCACTGCTTGCCTCGACAATCTTTGTTGTTTGGTTTTTTGTTTATATTGTTTTAGTGGCTTTGGGAGGATGTTTTGTTTTGGAGTAACTTTTTCTAATAATCAAATTTCTTTTTTGGTTGTTTTAATTTTTGGAATCTCCAGAGTTTATTTTATTTTGGACATCTCTCTCTTGCTTATTATAAATAACATGTTTTGCTGTTTAGGCTACTTGCATTCGTACTATATTTTGCTAAGCACCTTGAGTATTGACTTGTAGAAATTGGAGACCACTTCACCTCAACCTGTTGAAATTGGGGGATTGCCTCCTGGATGGGTATGTTCCTGTGCCATTCTTTGTTTTCATATTCTTGTTTCATTTTGATTAGCTTGAGATTAAGGGTGGCACGGAATCTTTGTAAATGGGAACCATGGGATATGACGTCTTCAGTAACTTTCCTCGCACACCTTTTAGTGGGGACAAAGAATGGAAATTTTTTAGCTCTTGCTTGTATTCCTGGCTGAGTCATTAAAAATCTTATGTTAAATGTGGGTGGTTGGTATGGCATGTAGTTTTTTGAAGCTAAGGTTGTTAAATAGTATACTCATTAAAGATAGGTCTAGTCAGAAACTGCACTATGGAACAAGTTTATCATGTACAAAGAAATTTGTGGGCTGTTTTTAAATGCTTCTAATCTATAACGGAAACTAATGAAGTTAGGATCTCTTTTAAAAACTAACTTCTGCACATCATACTTTATTTGCATATATTCTCGCATGCCTTTTTTTTACAATGTACCAATTTGATTTGTTTCCATCCAGGTGGAAGCCAAGGACCCTGTAAGTGGTGCTTCATATTATTATAATCAAAGTACTGGAAAGAGTCAGTGGGAAAAGCCTGTTGAAATCTCTCTAACAGCACAAACTCCATCTCCTTTGCCTATTCTAGAAGATTGGATTGAGACACTAGATGAAGCTTCTGGTATGCTTGTATGCTTTTATATATTGCAAAAAGTTAAAAGATCCTTTTTTTGTTTGTTATAAAGGACAATAAAGTCTTGCAAGCATTTCTTTAGTTGATAAATTCCCTATGTTTTAATATTTTTCTATAGAAGTTAAAAAATTACTAACAGTACCCTTGAACCTTTAAAGAAGTTAGTATGAAGCCTTGCTTCAAGAAATATTAAACAGATAGTATAGTATGTGCCTGTGCTAAGGATCTCGTTACAGGTCTGTTTACTGGGAAGTCGGCCACTGGATCAGTAGAATTCCCCTTGTTGCTGTTTCTGCCTTTCTTTGTTGAACCTATGGTTGCTTGTGTGTGTTAGGGCTCGTCCGAGAGAACCCCATATCTCCCAAACTTTTGACTGAAATATTTTTCTGCCTTTATTGAATAGCAAAACCCTCCTTATAAAGGAGGAGGATTACAACTGAATAACGTTGCTGAAGATAAAAGTTCCCTATTGACTAGGGAAACTTATTCAAACTTATTTAAAATATTCAAACGTATTTAAAAACAAAGAATCCTAACCAATTAAGATCTCCTATAACTCCTCCAAACCTGATTTCCCTCCTGATCTGTTTCCTTCACCGAATCTGCTGTTGTAACTAATCTTTTCCCTACCCGAGCTCTGATAAGTCCTTCCAACAAATGCATCCATAACATAGTGTCACATCCTAGTAATATCTTTCACGTCGAGTTTGAAAAATGGGTTTTAGGATTATGGAAAACTTGGAGAAGGCTACAGATATTGTAAGATTTGGTAATATTGTAGACCACAATGATGCTTTAGTATTTGGAGGATTCAGATAGTCTAAACTGCCTTACATTTGTTTGGTACCAAGTTGCTGGATGGTGAAATCAATGTTTGAAATGGAAAACTGGGGTGGTTGTGGAAAGTTTTGAAACTACTGCATTTATAGTTTCTTCATTTCTTTTTACTTGAAACTTTGCTTATCTATGCAGGCCAAAAATATTATTACAATATAAAAACCCAAGTATCACAATGGGAGCACCCTGGATCAATACAAGTAGCTGACTCACAACATTCCAATGGGAATTGGGATGATCAATCATTTCAATTACAGAAATGCATGGAATGTGGTGGGTGGGGAGTAGGGCTTGTGCAGGCATGGGGATATTGCAATCATTGCACAAGGTAAATTTTCAACTCTATTAAATGAATCCTACTTTATTAAGGATTTGTTCCCTATTAGACTTAAATCATAAACTAAAAAAGACAAACCAAAATAAAAATACTTCAATTCCTTTTTCAATCAAGGAAAATTAATTACTAAGAAATTAACTAAACTAAGTTTTATTCTGCTTCACATTGTCACAATTGATACAAGTTGGTTTGATATCTGCTATGATTGCTAACCAGTGTAGATAAACTGCGATGATAGCAAAAGGAAGGTATTGCGTACACAATGAATTTTCCTTATTTTATTCACTTTCTCGTGGATGCAAGGAAGTGTTTTCGTGTTGGTTTGTTTTTACCAAAACACCATGTATTAATGTGTTTGCTTTCTTGTTCGAAACTACATTTAATGCAGAGTTCTCAATCTTCCTCAATGCCAATATTTATCTTCAATGTTGAAAAGTCAGCACCATACCAGCAACCTTACAAATGGAAAAGGAGATGACAAAAAGGATAAAAGCCAAAGGTACTTACTCAAGATTATGCTTTGCTAATGAATTAACTTGATTACAGATTTCCATAGAGCTCAAAATGCTGTTTAGATTATTCCCACATGCTTATATCTTCAAAAGCCAAGTGTTGTATAGCCATGCATAGAGGTTGGGGAACTTTCTTGAGCCAGCATGATTGCATTTTCACAGAGAGGAGGTATTTACCCATCTGGAAATGTTTAACCTTTCTAATTTATGAGATCATGAATGAGAGATGTGGAGTGGGGGTAGGGTGGGGGATTTTAGTTGGGAACGCTGGTTCAAGTTTAGATGATAAAATCTTGCCATTTAGCCTAACCCTTTGGCTCAATCTAGTTTTTGTGGTATTTGGAGGGTGGAGTCAAGGGCTCGCCCTAATATATGTCCCATTGAAATAGACAGATAAATATAAAGATCCTTCTAGTTACAAAAGTTATTGTTTGATTTTGAGCCCTTAGGTCGAATTGGAAACCTCCCATGGGAAAAGGAAATAGGAGAGAGAGCAGAAAACGGGCTCACTCTGAAGATGATGAGTTGGATCCTATGGATCCCAGCTCTTATTCAGATGCTCCTCGTGGTGGCTGGTGAGTTATTTTAAGTCCTTTATTTCCTATTATTATTGCTCTCTGTTGGCCCATGGGAAATGAGAAATTAAACTATTGAAAATCTGCAGGGTTGTGGGCTTGAAAGGAGTACAGCCACGAGCAGCAGATACTACTGCTACGGTATAATTACTATTTGATGGAGGAAATTTGGTTTAGTGTTCAGATATATCATACAGTTGAAAGGCAGAAACCAATTTTTGCTGAATGAGATTAATAGCAAGAACAACCGTGCAGTATATAATTTTCATTTCTTGAGGTTTTGTGGAGAAGATGGATTGGTTAAGGGCAGATGTCCTTTTGCTATTGATAGAAGAACTTTTTGTTTTACTAATTAAGACTTAAATGAATTACGGACTGTAAGGGCAAATCATTATCATAAAATTTCATTTCATAGCCCATCAGCAATTGGTGGTGAATCTCTTCATATGATATCATTCTACCTGTATTCTAAATTGGAAGAAGAGTGCTTGTTTTAATTTGATAATTTTGTTAATTCAATTCATCTTTCCTCATGCACTTTTCTGCTCTATGTTTCTATGATTGTCAGGGTCCTCTATTTCAACAACGACCATATCCATCACCAGGAGCTGTCCTGCGAAAGAATGCTGAAATTGCTTCGCAATCCAAGAAATCCAGTTCTCAGTATGCTCCTATTTCTAAGAGAGGCGATGGAAGTGATGGACTTGGTGATGCGGATTAAGATTACTGTAGAAAGGGAGTTGACTTCATCATTAGGATTTGCACTCAACAGATCTCTGACCTGGTGCGGCGGCACCATATGCTGGGAAGTGAGGACTATGGACCAAAATGAATTGTTGTACAAATGGTACAAGTAAACAATAAGGGTTGCAATGAGGCATCAATTTCTGTGACAACAGGGGATGATACAGATTAAAGTGTTTAGTCTGCTTATGGCCAGTATGAGACGGTGCACAAAGCTTGCTTTATACCTGTAGTTTAGGCTGAAGGAGATTTACATGAATGGCCGAAAAATGTAAAAGGAGGACCAAAATCATATATGTAAGTTGGTTAATTATCCGCTTTAGTGTATTTCTAAAGTCACAAATGAAGTAGTGCAGCAGGATTGTCCTACTTTTAGAATGTGAGCTTGATTTGGCAATCAACTAATGAAAATAAAACTAGGGTTGACAATTTTAGCTCGGATCGGTCTGGTCTGATGAGCTGTTTAGAATAAAGTGATGTTGGTTTGCCAATTCAGTTCGAGTTAACAATCAATTAGTCTTTGGCATGCGATCTTGATTTCATGAACTTTTCCAAATGTCAATAATTAGGACCCGTTAATGCTTTTTACCACTGATTTCATTTTTGAGTAATGAAATTACATAAAAAAGGGTTCTTTTGTTTCTTTTTAAAAACTTCCCTCTTAAAGAGGATTATAGCAGGAAAACCCATTTATGTTTTCTTCTAATGATGCCAAAAAAGATAACATTCCATCCCCATATCTCACCTTAGTGAATTTAATCCTCTTAAACATATAATATCATAAATAGAAAGCTAAGTTAAGAATTAACATAAAGAGAAAGAAAAAACCAAAGAAAACCAAAAAAAAAATGTCAAAATGGTGACTACAAAATTAAATTATAAACGAAAATGAAAATTGTTTTAGCTCGAAACCAATAATTGACTTTGACTTGGATAGTGCCAAAGCAACTGAGGAATTGAGAGAGACTATTGGTTACATCCAGTGGCGTACTACGCACCACGTTTAGTTTAGGATAGATCACCAATCTATACTTTCCATTGTTTCTAGAGTCTACTCATCTTGGGAGGTTTTTCTATCTAAACCAACACTCTTAGATCCACTCATTCTCCCTCCTTACTTCCGTTTCTACAATTTTCTCCACTAAGGTAACTATCAATTTCTTATCTTTTTAGTTAATTATCTGTTTATTCTTATGTCAATTGTGTGTTCGTTCCTTTGATAGTCAAAGGTCTTATCTTTAGTCTGGGTGTGGTTCCAATTGGTGATTTTTTTGATTTTATTTTGGTTCCTGATTGGTATTGGCTTTTGGTTTCCGAGAAATTTGTGTTAATTGTTGAAATTGATGTGTATTTTCCTGGTTATCGAGTTACGGGGACCCAATAAAAGGATTAGAAAAACAAAATTAGTGAAGAATCCTTTTTCTTCATTTGGATCTGCTCTTATTCTGTGGGTATTTGTTTTGGAGTATGGTATCTAGATACTAGCTTTAAGGTTGATTAGTGATGTCCTTTTCTTTGCCTTTTTTTTTTTTCCAATACGTTTTTGTATATGTATTATGCAACAGTTTGGAATGGACATGAGCTAAGTTCTTGTACCCAGAGAGAATTTAGTGTACTACTGTGGCTTCCAGGTGGTTTGTACGAATTAAGGTTTTTGACGTAAAACTAAAGCATGTGAGATGCCCTTTTTTAATCCATCTGGCACTGGCACTCTACTTTTTCCTTATTATCTGATTTAGATTACTAGCTTCTTCATTCTGCATATCGTTTGTCTATATATTTATCTGCGTTTGTGATTCTTTAACTTCCACTAAGTGAGACTTTTAGTCTCCATTTCTCCCTTTGTTGGTGAGAATTTTGCGGGATGTATGCAGTCAGTGAGAACCTAATTACTGTTTTTAGGGCATCTACAATATGATCGATTACGTTCTGATGCTCTGATTGTGATTTGTAGGATGTGGTTCAAGAGACTTCTTATATATTTAATCCTTTGTTGAAACCTTTTCTGAGAGATTTGGTACTCATTTTGTGCTTTTATGCATTGTCTACAAATCTGTTACAGATGACAGTCTGAATTTTGAGCGAGTCTTGGGGACAAGGGTTTGGTTTTGCACTTCTGTGCTCTGAGACGTTGTGAAGGAAAGAGAGGAGGGAATGTCAAGTGGCAGAAATACACACTGGTGCTACAGATGCCGGCGACCAGTTCGTTTTCGAGGGCGGGATCCTATTTGTGTGTATTGTAATGGAGGATTTGTTCAAGAACTTGATGACATGGTGCGCATCAGCCCTTTGGACTTCTTTGGCCTGGACAATGATGATGACAATCGTGATCACAGATTTGAGCTTATGGATGCTTTCTCAACATTTATGCGGCAGCGACTGGCTGACAGAAGTTATAATCAAGATATTAGAGGGAGATCAGATTCAGTTCCTGAACATAATTCAGGTTTTAGCCCTCTGTTGGTTTTTGGCGGTCAAATTCCAATGAGGCTGTCTGGAAATGGAGGGTTTGAAGCTCTGTTTTCCGGGGCACCTGGTATTGCCTTTGCACGGGGTAATGTTGGTGATTATTTTATGGGCCCTGGACTGGATGAATTGTTTGAACAGCTTTCAGCTGGTGATCGGCGAGGTCCTCCCCCAGCAACCAGATCATCGATTGATTCAATGCCTACTATAAAGATCTCGCAAAGGCATCTTCGATCTGATTCTCACTGTCCAGTCTGCAAAGATGAATTTGAGTTGGGTTCTGAAGCAAGGCAAATGCCCTGTAGCCACATATATCACTCCGATTGCATTGTCCCATGGTTAGTCCAGCACAATTCGTGCCCAGTTTGTCGCCAAGAGTTACCCCCACAACGAGCAAACAGCAGCCGTCGTTGCCAGAGTTCAACATCTCATAGCGGAAGCAGCAATTACAGCGGAAGGGAGAACGGTAGGGAAGGAAGAAGAAATCCATTCTCTTACTTGTGGCCTTTCCACCGATCATCGAACTCTGGCTCTAATCAAGACGGATCTACTGGAAGCAGCTCAACTGCTGCTCATGAAAATAACCCCCATATGGGATATTCAGGATGGCCTTTTGACTAGGATCTCAACATCTTATGAACATGTTTTCCTTTGTCTATTAGGAAACAACTCTGGTACCAACGTTATGGTCTATAAGCAAATGGTTGGAGTGAAAAATGGTTTGAAACTTTGAACTTTAAGTGTTGTTTTATAGCATAATTGAGGGCCTCTTGGGCTTCATCTGCAGCTTTTAGTGTAAATGACTTTGGTATTATCAACTTCTTTTGCTTGCAGAAGGCGTGTATGATGGTTTTTTGCCAATTATGCAGCCATTGGCCTTAAAATAGTTTCACTTTTGAAGTGCACAAGATACAGCTTGGCAGTTGATTATTTATTTCTCCTTTGAACAAATAAGCTTGCAACATCCTTTTTCAGATTGTAATATGAAACTGTTGAATGACTTATGTGAATGAATTTTCTGTGTACATGCATTAAAATCTCATTCAAAAGATGTTGGATTTTAAAATTTGCAAACTACTAAACTTGAGACTCCATTTCCTAAAAAGATGAATAAAAAGTCATCTATCTTTAATAAATGGTTGATTTTGATGTCTCTCAATGACTATTCCACGACTGGCACTGCGGTGTTTTTGGAATGACGCACATGAACATAACAACAAGTTGGCAGAACTGGGAAATATGTAGGCAAGAACCTAGAAAGAACTGTGTAAATGTAATTTCGAGTATGGCCTCATCAACATACTTAAAAAGCAAGTTGAGTATGGCCAACACACCATACATAGTATCTTAACTAGATAATGGAACAATAGCAAGTCTAAAGGTAAAACAAATAAGATTAGACAGGCATACAAAACCTCAAACCAAAAAGGTAACATGGTTTAGACTCGGGCATCGAAACAAGTCGAACATAGCAGGACAAACCATACATCACCTCCCAGAAGCAGCAAATCAGGTTGTTAGTTCCATAATAGCAGAAACAATGTCACCATCTGAAGCCTTGAGAGCTTTTACAGCCCTTGATCTTGAAACCCCAGCTTGGGTCATAACCAACTCAATATCCTTGGGCTCCACACCAGTCTCATCTACTTCTTCATCATCTTGAGCAATGTTTGACGGTTCGGGCTTTGGTACTACAGTACTTGCGTTAGGAGCCCTGAACTGCTCTGCTGCCTGAGTTTGGAGCTGCGAGCTCAAATCCTCAATCTTGGCTTCCCCAAAGACAACATATGTATCTGAAGTAGGACTCTTGAAAACGTCTGGTTTTGAGATAACAAAGATGATCTGCAAAATCCAATGAAGATAACATTAGAGAACAAGACTAGATAACAATATGGGTAACGAGGCAACTACAACCAAATAAAATCAGTTTAGTCAACTGAATACTTACATTCTTGCTCTTTTTGACAGTCACACGACTAACACCAGGGATTGGTTTCATTCCAAGCTTCAACATTGCCTTACGACTCTTTTTCTCACTTCTGCTCTGCTTAGACCGACCACTTACATCTCCTTTCTCTAAAGAAAATTGCTACAAGTTAATTAACTAACTATACACAACCAAAAGGTAGTAAATCAGTCAAAACCTTTTTTCACTTAATCTAACTCACAAACATAAAAAAATCTGTACTCATTTAGACATAATGTCCGTCAATTTTATTTACAAAAAAAAAAAAAAGAAATGAAAAGAAAACGAGGTGATTCTGCAAAAACATCCCTTCATCACAGGTAATTAGTTCTTTCCCCACCTAACCAAATAATTATTATTCTTATGATATATAAAAGGTCAGTTAAGAAATCAATAATTTCTCAGTATATACTTGAAAAGGATAAAATGCATAAATCTTAATCTTCTACATCATATAGAAATACCCAACGCAATACTAAACTACTTATAACCTACCATATTATATAAAAGGTGCAACATAATTAAGCTGGAAAAACCATTGTACAATGTCCTAACCTTCAGCATCTTCATCATCCTTATCATCCTCATCATCCTCATCAGTATCTTCCTCATCGTCTTCCTCCTCAACCACTGGCTCATCGGGCTGGAAAGTTGTAATTCACAAAGCCACAACAGGCCATGAGAATAAATTTTTGGATTGCAAACACATTGTTTGATTGATATTCAGAGCCCGGGAACAAACCTCATGTAATAATATGAAAACTAATCCCCTTAAAGATTATGACAAGAACCACAAGCAGCACAAAAGTACACACGGAGTGCATGATTCTAATTTGACTTCAAAACAAGAAGTCTTTACATCAACCATAATGCGTACAAAGAAAAACAAGATGAAGCAAAAATATTAGGCACACAAAATTCCCAAATTTGAGAATTCTATCAACAAACAGCCCATGATAAATGAAGTGACTAAAGGAGAAACCTTTATCCCGACTAGAGTATGCAAATGAACAATAAAACCCCGATATTTCACAAAAAAAGTACAAGTTGATTAAATAAGAGTAAGCACACGATCTTCGACCTTTCATGGGGAATACCTAAACTTTCCGCATCAAACAGCAACATTTGACAACTCAAAACGAAATACATAATAAATCAATCAAGCACATACGTTGAGTTTTTGTTCTTCAAGATGTGCAGCGAGAAGCTCTGCTTGGGTCTGAGCAGTCATGGTTTCTTTAGGTTTTTTCTTTCTACGGACACACCCGCACTCAAAGCAACAAAAAAACACCTATAAACCCTAAATTCACCTATATACAGAAAGTTGTGTCGACTCGGGCATGGATCCTTACCCAGTTGAGATTTTTGAGTTTTAGAGCCCTAAATCAATTTCAATCCAACAAAGTTGCCTGATAGGGTTGGGCCTGCACCCCAAGTTTAGACACAAAATCAACTCAGTCCTCATTATAGTCTAACGTTGTCTTTTTACTCTTACGTTTTTCATTCCCTTTCTTTGGTTTAAAGAACAGACTTTTTTAGGAATATTTTAAATCAAGTTGGAGACAAGTTAGATAAAATAAATAAATAAATATACATAAATATGCTTAACTATTCTGTCAAATAATATTCCTAATCTTTTTCTTCCATCAACCAGTGTGAAAAACTGGAATTGGTGATTACACAGAAGGAAAGACTATGAGATGAAGATTGAGAGCATGTGGAGGTATATTTATATACCCTTCCATCCCCCAAAGTAACAAAGACAGTAATTCCAGGAATGAGATAAAGCAGAGGGTTTTTACAGTTTCTATCAACTCCCTACAGCTAATCCTTATGAAACTACCGAAAATTCATGCCTTCTACCAACCACCACCAGCACCACCACCTCCGGACCATCCGTTGTCAGCCTGTGACTGCGAGGAGTTTCTCTTGGAACCACTACCCCATCCCGTGGAATTCCCAGTGTCAGGGTCGTTGCCACCACTTCCGCGCCCCCAGTCACCCCAGCCACCACCTGCACTTTCGCTCCAGCCTGCCTGTGAAACTCTCTTGGAATCGTTACCCCACCCAGAATTCTCACTTTCAGTCCTCCCACCATTTCCTCTTCCCCATCCAGCAGTATCTCCACCACTGCCCCAACCACTACCACCACCGCCACCACCAGAGAATGCTTCTCTGCGATTATCATAACCAGAATCCTGCCTCTCATTGCCAGTGCTATTCACCCTGCTGTTGTAGGAGCCCCGGCCTCGCCCTCGTCCACCAGACGGCCTTGGCACCCCACCATGATGACTGTCTCTGTTGCCACTATAATCATGCCGACCTGCAAAATCACACGGAAAGGGAATGTTATAATTGATTCCATTAGCAGGTCATCCAGCAGCCTTAGTACTGGCATGAACAAAAGCTGCATAGCCCTTGTGCAAAATATTTACACATGAAACAGATAACTTCCTTGAAATTCAATTAGATATACCATCAAACAGTCAAATGTAAACGTGGAGTTTAGAGAATCAAACTGACTATCATTGAAAGGCTTATGACAGACACTCAGAGCACATATTCTGTAGTGTTAATAGCCATATAAGGGGAAATAGTAGCCTAATTAAATCAACTATATCTTTAG
This sequence comes from Erythroxylum flavicans, assembly GCA_027576715.1. NCBI lineage: Eukaryota > Viridiplantae > Streptophyta > Magnoliopsida > Malpighiales > Erythroxylaceae > Erythroxylum > Erythroxylum flavicans. The sequence continues at coordinate 1,999,549 of JANZXP010000003.1, read as the reverse complement.
AAGACATCAAACAGAATAAAAGAAAGTGAAGTGTTTCTTCACTCTCAAAAATTCAGATCATAAGCTGCTGCCCATCTGAGTTTACATGATCCATCTTTTACCTGCTGTTTTGGAACAATTAGGCACACAGGCACACAAAGACGCCGAAAAATGAACAAATCTTTAATGACAAATCCAAGACATGAAACCCGCAAAGCTCAATTTACAATTTTATGATTTCAGTGACATGCCCAATTACAAATTAGGTGTACAAGAGGAAGCTTCCCATATCTCTCTGTAAACCTATTCCAGAAATATTGGTAACTTACATTAAGCTAGCAGTTCACTTGCAACGCATGTAAGTAGGCATTCACTTAAGACATAAAAGTAGACCTCAAGAAAGCAATCAAAACCTATTTGCAAAGCCATTCAAGAGGTTGCAGAACACAACACCTAATCTAGATAAAGCAATAAAGGATATACAATAGCAACTTTTTGAATTGATACTGAAACATTCCATAGACGGGCGAAAAAGTCAGACACATCAACCTGTCCTAGATCCAGGCAAGGATGATCGACCCTTATCGAAGGACTGGCCCCTCCAGCCCCCTTCATTGCTTGAACCACCCCAACCACTGGCCATAGAAGAGCCCCCAGTTGCAGGGCTCCGCATTGGTACCATGGCAGCAACAGATCTTATAGATTGTGCAGATTCGTGCAGTGGGTCATCTATATGTTTCTGAAAATATGCCACAAGTCGATCAATGTCCTCAAACATCCTTTTGCGAAACTTGAATCCTTTGGGATATAGACCAACATACTCGTGATGTGGATTTGTACTCCTTATATAAGTCAGAACAAAAGTGCCTGGATATTCATGAGAAATACCAAAAGCATAAACTATCCTCATAGGATACTCTAACCTTTCAACCCTTAGCAGTTCATCAACTTCAGCTTTATTTCCCCTTCTGAACTTGCGGTAGTTTAGCATTGCCTTTAGATGACTCACCAAGGGATCAACATACCGATCCATTACCTGCATTTCAAGGTAGTAAATAAATGTAAGGAATCCCTTCTTTCATGACAAAGGCATGTGCCGTCACCAAAAATTCTGTCAAACAAGAATCCCAAGAGTAGTCATGGAAAGGTTCTAACGTGAAACAGAACCCACCTCGTCCAAATCCTCAAAAGTGTCCTCGCCAATTTTTAATGTCTTCCCAATACGAAGTAAACTTGTAATGTCCTTGTGCTCCTTACCCCCTTCAACTATGTCCTTGTGAGCATAAACACCATCATATACTTTAAGCGTTAAGGTCAAATAAGAAGGTCCCCGTGAACTAGGACGAATAATACTTTCACCAGGTTCCTTGTCGGATAGAAACTGCCGGATGTAAAGTTAAAAAAAAAAAAGGAAAAAGAACAAAATCAGAATTAAGTAATTCTCACACAACAAATAAGTAAAAATAAATGAACAGAGAGAATAATAGCTTGCACATATACAAAATGCAAATTGTTTTTCAGATGCTATATAAAGATGATAATTCAAAATATAAATAAAAAGGTTCTTGCAAAGGGAAAAAGAAAATTGGCTCTAAATCAACTTGATAAACAGATTACTCACTTCATTCCTATATCAAATTTCTAAAAAAATATTAGGTCAGCGGAAGAATCTTAGTACTGGCATTCTTTATTAAAAGCCACAACCAATTTAAACACGCATCAACGACATCAACGTCGATGTCGTTGATTCATCAAAACTAAAACAAATTCTGTAAACCAATCACAATGGTTGAACAAGATACCTCCATTGCTTCATCAGCTGTTATATTTTGAAAGCGAGGATGAACAATCATCCTGGGCTTAAAATGTTTCCTTGCAAGCTCCTTCTCTTTGCGAGCTTTTTCTTGTTCAGTCTGCAAACTACTTTTATCTTCATGATAATATTCATCAAGATTTGGAACCTGCTGCCATCGGTTACTTCTCATCTCACTCTCCTTGCAGACTAAGAATACCTGATATCTATTCATTTGTACCGATTTGATCTTGCAAGTGAGTATGTCACCTTCATGTAGCCTGTCGGCTAACTCAGGAATATCTCTCCAATTATCTGCATAGTCTTCCTTACTCAACATTCCTGTCAATCCAGATTCCAGTACACATATTGCTTTTGGACCTTGCACCCTGCGAACAGTGGCTTGAACAATCCTGCCTTCAGCAAGGGTTTCCTCACTTTCACCAGATATCATATAGAATTCTTCATCCTGAGTCGGCTCTTTATACTGTTTACGCCAATCTTGGAAACCCTGTATTAATTCACGAATTATATCCTCCAGCGTTGCCCTCTTATTCTCACGATTGTTAGTTTTAATATAAAGATCCAGATTAAATGCTTTCAAATGAGCAGGCCGATCTCTAACATGCTCAATTGCCATCTCCAATGCATCATCATCATCATTCGCTTCACCATTGTGATCTTCATAAACAGCTTTTGCTATCTCCTGTGCGTAAGCATAAGATTCTGGATGTATCCTTGTATCATCCAACAAGTCAATAAATTGACTACTACTAGCAGCCAGTCCACTCCGCCGCACACGTAGAAAACCAACTGCATTAACAAAGACCTTTTTCCCAAGACCATGGGCAGTAAGAAAGTCTTTCCGGGTAAAGATTGCCCCAGCTCTCACCAAGGACCTCTGCAAGGATGCTGCCTTTCTCGGACCAAGCCCAGAAATGAACTGTAAAGGAGCAAACAACCATTCGTGGCTTATAGCCAAATTTACGTCAAGTCCCACCTGGTTTGTAACATTAACCATAACCTGTTCAATCATTGAATATTTTTCATCAGGGGTGAGAAAATTTTCTAGTGGGTTGAGTTTCCAAGATAAAATTTCCCTCCCAGGTCCACACAGTGTTGCAACCATAGCCAAAGGGTTTTGAAGGTAACGCCCAAGAGCAACAGCTCGCTTAACAATGCCTAACAATACAGGAGAAAACAAGGTTAACAATAGCAGTAGCCTGTGCATAAAGACCACAGACAGCAGAAACTTGATTCATTACCCGACTGCCCAGGTAGCTGATCAGAAGAAATTCGAGAATTTTCATAGAGACGAGGCAAAGACTCGTCTCCATAGACAATTGTTAGCTCATCCATCTCATGTCCAACATCTCTAGGATTTTCCTCCACCATCTTAAATATAATCTGATGAAAGCAAGGTCAAACAGAAGAAGAGTAAGATAAAGTTGAAATGATTCACAAGTGAGAAAAATAAAACAGTGGAAGATTGCTGGGGGAACCCAGTTGCAGACTTCCTCCTCCCAGCCTCATCAAGGGGAGTCGGAGGAAAATGAGTTCTGTACTAACCCCTTTGTGGGCTACAATGGACCAAGAGAAAAAAAGAAAGAAACTAATAACAACTGCCTATGGTAGAGCAATGAGGTGATCACATAACAAAATGACAGCAGAAAGAAAAAGCTGCAATAAACTTCAGGAATTGACAGATCTCCAGTCCACACGCTTGAAGGCCATGACTACAATTCCAGCCACACTGGCCACACAGGATGATATAGGTCCATCCCCAATTGACAACATTTGTCTACCAAATATGGTATTAAAAATTCTTGCAACACCACTCCCCACAACCATGAAGTCTAGTTCTTAGTTGCCAAAGGATAGTGCGACGGGGACAATTAAATTAGCAGCCATAAGTCTAACCGCTCTATTTCCCATTAGCTTAGTGACAAAATATTTTGTCAGATAGCAGCATAAGCCACAAAAATTCTACTCATGTTACAGAAGTGGTAATATTTCAAGAGAACAAACTATTATCAAATAAGTACACTATATAAAAAACTTTTTGTACGTACTTCATAGATATCCTCCTTCAGTCGTGTACAAGAAAGATTCACAGCTCCCAGAACAACCACATGCGGTTGGTGATCCATCATAAATTTCAAAACACGCTGCTGGTCATTTTTCTTGCGCTGCTGGTCATTTACATTTTGAGAACGTAAAGTAAGGGACCCAGCATAAAGCACATCCAGAACCTCCCCTGACGAATCTAACATCACAAAAGTTGTTGCTGGCTTTCCAGGTCCCCAGCAGCAAGCCATGACCCTCGGGGCAGCTTCATCATCTGATGCAATATCACTATCTTTCCGCTGATATGGCCCCACAGAAACTCTTTTCCACAAACCTTTCCCATATTCCCAATGTAGCCAATTTTTAGCCCTGCTTGTAAGGTAGGATCTTGCTTCTTTCTCCAATGAAGGCAACAGAAAATTATAGAGAGCATCCTGCAGTATCAACTTTCTTTGCTCGTTCCAGAGTTGAGCAGATTTACTAACCCCATGACTAAGATAAACTTCCTCTAGTTCACCAACTAACTTACTCAATGAGGTTTCTGGAAGCACAATAGTGACTTGAAGAAGCTTCTCCTCTTCAGCCTTTTGAATTAGCAGCCATTGTGCGCCATCAAACATTTTGATAGGCTTTTCACGCAGCCACTTCACACTTGCAAACTGATGGAAAGAATCTATAGCAACATTTCCCTCTGGAGTTGGAGTAGTGGATACTACAACATCTTCTACATAGTTACGGACATGTTTTTTCACACGTGGTTCACAACTTATCTCAACTGCTGCCTGGCAATCAAAAAAGAAGCAAGAGAAGGAAATTGGGTAAACAATCTCACAAACTTGAAGTGATAAAAAGCATAACCGGATTTCCTTTGTACCAGCAGATGGAAACATGAGATAGGAGGTTCATACCATGTGCCTGGCACCTTTAAGAACTGCTTGAGGAGTCTCAAACATTGCACATGTAAAATCTGAAGCCAGATCTTCTGGTGCTTCCTTAGCATCCGTAGTGTCAACACCCTACAATTTAATGTAACAAGAAAGTCAAGCCTCTATAAAATATAGAAACAACCACGGGTCTGCAATTTATGTAACAAGAAAGTCAAGCCTCCATAAAATAAAGAAACAGCCACAAATCTATGAAGACTCGACACCGTACAATTTAGTGTACCAAGAATGTCAAGCCTCCATAAAATGCAGAAATAACCACACATCTATGCAGATTTGACACCATACAATTTGATGTAACAAGAAAATCAAGCCTCCATGAACTACCGAAACAACCACAAATCTATGCAGACTCACTAAGATTTCAATCGATAACTGCTTTCCAAAAAGCTCAGCACTGCATCCAAACTTGTTTGCCACCTCCCATAGGCCAGCCTTGCTGCAAATACTATATCGGGATTTCCTCTTTGGCCTCTTATACTGTCCTTCATCTACACCTACCTCGCCAGGTGGGAAATGCAAGTTAAACTTTGCATCAACATCATCAATCTCTCTTTCTGATTCTGCAACATGGAGTGAACTAATAATTGACTCAAAGAGTTGTTGATTTAAATTAAGTCTTGTTTCATCATATATCCGACGAGATTCTTCTTCAAAACACTTATTATAGTACAAATGGAGAGCACTCTTCCGTTTCTGAAGTAGTAGCCACTTTCTATCCAAATCCTTGATCGTCCAAAGAACCTACAAACAAGTATATTAGAATTGAAATTTTTTGATCTTTAATGAAGCTTAATTTCTAGGGAATGAAACAAAGATATCAACAGATGACAAGTTGTCTTACCTTGTGCCACTTGAGCATAGGATTTCTGTCAGATTTATCCTGATGCTCATCATCCAAGACATGTTCTTGTAACAGACTTGAACATACTTCCTTCCGGTACATGGCAATAAAGGGGATCTAAAAGCCAGAATGAATACCAATAAAGAAATGTAAAAACAAACCAAAAGACATACTAGAATGCGATAGATAAAGCACTAACATCCAACTTCTGCACGTGGTGTAGCTCCAAAAATTGGGCAATCTCTTCTTTGTTGATAGGCAAAGGCACATCATGTTCGGGCTTAGAAGACTTCTCATATCTCTTGCCAAACAAGGCAACTGCATAATCACGAAGTTGTTTGTAAATCCATTCTTTTTCGTCTGATCTGCTCACTAGTGTGGGGGAACCAGTGCTTTCTTCCTCTATCTACATAAGATCAAAACAAACAGACAATAAAGAGGTGCCTACACATATCAAGGTACCTAGATAAATGTTGTACTCAAGTGTCAATCGGAGTAGAAATGTCATCAAAACCTGCATTCTTTCTGGAATATCAGTTGCCCGAATCTGCTCATCTTTCTCTGTCATATACTTCTCAGAAAGAACAATTGGTTCAAATTCGTCCTCCAATCTCTTTTCCCTCCATTCAGTAGATTCTAGCCCTTGTTTCCGCAGCTGCAAAAGTTCATCAACATCCCCAAATATTTCATGAGCTTCCTGCAGCGCACTAGATGAAACTCCAGGTGCCTGTCTGGATTTCCTTCTTTTCATTTTCTTACGCCTACAGAAATGAGCAAATCAGTTAAAGAGACAAGATTAAAGCATAGATCACAGACTGCCCTTCCAACACAATCCATAAAATCAATACCTGACTGGAGCACCATTTTCATCAACTTCTTCTTCATGAACGATAAAATCTGCCATTTCATCCTCCTCCCCCAGGTCTCCATCCTCTTCTTCCTCAGCCTGTTCCTCATCTTCAGCAATATCCTCAAGCGGCACTCCTGGGATATCATATGGCATTATAAATTCTTGTAACATATACCCACGACCAATCAAGAACGAACAACAAACTTGGAATAAATGCCTCACCTTCATCATCACCAAATAAGCTCCGCTTAAGTTTCTCCTCGGCAGTTTGACCGCCCTTACCACTTCCATCAAATTCTTCATCCAAAAGCCCAAATCGCTCGTCGTCAGAATCCCTTTGAGCTTTTTTTAAACGTTTAAATTTTTTGCTATCCTGAACCATTTGATAACAGAAAATCAGCAAGAGGCAAACAATATATGTGAACTATAAAAGAGAAATTGAAAATCAAGGAGGTTTAACATTCAAAACCTTTGGTCGGTGGTGGAAAGCATTATTGTCTCGGAGAAGCTCGTAGTCATCTTCATCAAGCACATCTTCAGCTTCTCTGATAATATATAAATAAGACAAGAATTCATCAGTTTGATCACATATGATTGGGCCTCCGTTATTCAAGAAGATGGCAAGTTAAGCTTGAGGAATTTTCTACAAAAAAGATACTAAAAGAACCTTTTCTTCTTTTTCTTCTTCTTCCTGTGCCTTTCCTCATCACTCTCCACCCTCTCTTCTTCTTCATCTTGTTCTTCTTCTTCCTCAACATCATCTACTATAAAATCGTCCTTCTCATATTCATCTTGTCCGTCCTCTGCCCAAACCCAGTATGTAATTATGTTAGTCTATGCTGACAATTCGCAAAGGATAAATTTCAAACTTGACCAGGCATATGTTTCAAACAAACGACAACCAATAAGTAAGACTAATTCACGCGGGTAGAATAGGAACATGGAGAAATGAAAGCAAGCATGTCCTCGCATTATATTCCGACAAGATATGAGCTCGGAACCCTAAAAACGAATAAAACAAAACCCTAAATTCGAGCCCCACTAATGACCCCTAAAAATGAATAGAAAAAGGCCTTAAATTCGAGCCCTACCATCCTCTTCGTCTTCGTCGTCCTCCAGTTCACCGGCTGCGTGTCCATCGACGGGTTCTCTCTCGTCCTCCTCGTACTCGACCTCATCTGCATGAACAAATCCCAAAAGAGAAATTCAAATGTTACGGTAAAGAAAGGAAGAATCTCCGTAGCATTTCGTGATTAAAGCAACAAGCTTTAACATCATTAGTGTCGTAATATTACCTTCTTCATCAGAAACCACATTCTTCCCCATTGCTGAAGAACAGGGAAATTAAGCTAAACACAGAGAGAGACACACAAAACCCCGAGAGAGCGAGAGAGTTTAGTAGCGAAGATGAGAGGATTTGTTGAAGAGGATGCTAAATAGCTCTCTCTATATATTGAAGCCGTACGAGACGAGAAAGTAACAGACTCCAACACGATGACGATCAAGAAGAAAAGCTTACGACTTCATTTTTAATTTATTTTCTCTTGTTATTTTTCCTTCAAATTATAACTTGTTGATAATTGTTAATAATAATATAATTTTGATTATTATATCAAAGTAATATTAGCTTAAATATATTTAAGTAATACTAAATAATATATTATGTTAATATATGTATTGTGGAACTTAATTAATAAATTTTAATTATTTTAATATAAAATCTCTTATTAGTTTTTATAGAGTAGTTCTTATTGAGTTATGCTTAAAAAACTTGATTTAATACACTTTTATAGTTATTATTTTAAATGATATTATTTCATTTTATAAAGAGTATAACACACTTTTATTTTTTATATAAATATTTTTTAAAATAAATAATAAATTTTATCCAATAAGGTTCAGTCCTAATATTACACTTTTTTTTTTTTTTTGGTCTCAGAGAAATCCTTTATTGGATAAAGTTTGAAGAAGTTTAATCGAATTACTTAACAAAAACCCAATAAAAAATAACGTTGAAATGTGAAGTCCGAAGAGTATTCAATAGTACGCAGCTTTGTTAGCACTCAGCAATGATGAATCATGCATATTCATCATAAATCATGCTCACCAAACTGGTTGCATATTAATGTACACCGGTTACAGAGAAGAGATGTATGTACATACGTGTAATCTGTCAAGGGAAAAGAAATTTTAAAGGATAGAAGGCAAGAAGATGGAGAGGATGGTATTTCAGCCCATCACTTTTCCACCTTTAAGTATTTATCTACAATCTGTACTAACCATTGTTTCAAGGCAATGTACAAGTTGCTCTAATCTAGAGATGAAGTCTTTTTCATCTCTGCCCTTCTTCTTGTTTCTGGTCGTGAAAATTTCCTCAGAATGTCTGAAAATTTCCTGACGTTGGGGCCTCAAACACCTCAGCCAAGAGCTTGTCAAAAGTTTCCAGGAACAGTTCCCATTCACCCTCACTCATATCTCCAAGAGAAACACCCTCAATTTCACAAGTACTTGCTTTATTAGTACAAGTTTCATCAAGCAACTGAGGCAAAGATCTCACAGATGAGAAGTTTAGTGGTTTAGTTATTACAGGAGGAATGTTCAGCTCCTGAGGCAGATCGGCAGTCTCAGTGCAAACAACTTCAACCATGGGATTGAATTGAAACATTTCGGGATTTTCTTTTCCTCCTCTACGTTCTTCGTCATCTGCATTCTTTACTGCATCATTGTCCAGATTAAGTATACGAGCCTTTGATGTTTCACAAAGTTTCTCCAGAGAACTCAATCTTTCCACCCCACCACCCGACAACTCCCTAGTCATCATTTCCCCTATCTCAGCAAGGCAGAGACCTGCTGAAGCAGCTCGCTTCAAGAAAATGGTGCAAATTATAAGAACTCTGACAGATGATTCCTTCAAAGAAGAAAGCTTAGCTTTCAAGAGGTCTGCATCTTTCAAAGGGTCAAGATTTGAAATGTAGTCTAGTTCTTCTTCGGAGAAGGGAACTGAGGCTTGAGGCCAGTGTAGCCATTCGAAATAAGGATCGTCAAGCCATTCTGGTAAGCAAAGTCCATGGTCTATAGGCACAAGTTCAGCTAAACCTACTGCATAGTTTTCTTCCTGATCATGCTTCTTCACAAGTATGTTTCCTGCATGCCTGTCAAGATTGAGGAGTCTTACATCCAAAATGCCAATGCGATGAACTGAAGAAACTGAAAACCGGGAAGGGCCTAATTCTCCTGCATCAAAATCGTGATCTACAAAACGCTGGAGCGAGGCAATCTTATATGATGGAGTAGACACTGTTGCTGTGCCGTTAACATGAAAACCAACGTGTGCTATTTTTACTAATGCCGTCGGAGGAACACCAGCAAACCCATCACGATCAAGGAGATACGCGGCTAATTCTCGTATTCCAGTTTCACCTACTCGAATGGAGCGCTTCAGTCCTGGTTGGCCTAGCATCATACCACTATAGCCTTTTGGGTTGTTGAAGGCCAAAGGCTCTTCGTCAGTTGGCTTTGCCACAGCAATGTTATTGCCGTTCCTACTTTGTAAGAAATAAGCACCACCCAGTCCATTTGACACAGGTATGGGATCAACACCAGAGGCCATAGCTATGGAAGCCTCAACAACAAGAGCGCGTACTCGTGGGGCTCCACTGCCACCAACTATCTCAACACTTGGTCTGGAATTAAACTCTTCTCCAGCCCTACTAGCTAAGGAAAAGCACGGAGTGGAGAAGCTTCTATGAATATTGGCAACTTCAAATGCTTGTTTCAATGAGTGTGAAAGATTGTTTTGGCTGAGGTCAATAATATTCTGGTCAAAGTGAGTTAAGGATTGGAGTCTGCATCTTTGAGATCGATTAAATGACTTAAACCCATGATGTTGATCAATGGCTACCGCCATTTTGAAGAATCTCGTTCAATTGAAAATGGCAGTAGTGTATGTCAAGAGCAGATCTTTTCAGAGGAAGCCAGAGGCTTATTCTTCCACAGGAGATTGGCTATTACCCGTCTGCATATTCAAAACAGGCATAAATCCAACATCAGTAACCAAAAATTGACATATCTATTACATATCAACAAAACACGAAATTCATTAAATAAGAAGATTCCCGACAGATTCATGCCGAAGCGTACATTGCGTGTTCTGTATTTTGCATTTAAACTCTGAACCTGACCAATGATTTTTCAGTTATCATGAATCTTTTGTGAAAAATGAACGTGTATATGATATTCCAATTCGCAAATGAATGGACATATGAAAACTAGAAGTTTTCATGTCAAGGATAGGTAGCTCGCTCAAGAGGCTTCATAGCTAACAAACAGCAGAAACGTGTCTCTAACACCTATGCATGAACTGAAATTTTGAGGATGCAATTTATTTACTTGATCCATGGAAGTTTTCTGTTTCACTTAATCTTACACTGAGCAATTCTTTTATAACGGGGACCCTCATGTACACACAATAGCTTATAAACCATGTAGTCCGAGGTAGTCATTAGGAGAACCAGTAAGTCAAAGCCGAATTATGGGCTCGATGGTCGATGATAACGCCAAAACTTAGCAGGAACTGCTGGGGAGGCCAGGAGACTCAAACACGGGACCTGTAGTGGTATAGGCATCAAGAAATTCACCTGCTAATACTTGAGCCACCCCTTTCAGGGTTACGCTTAACAATTTTCACTTGTCCGAAGGCATGAATAAAAGAAGAATGAGACAAATGATGAGGAAACATTCATTTTCTTAGAGCAGTAAGCAAAGCAACATATCAAAGCTCCCACAACTAAGCTAAAGATTTTGAAAGTGATTGAGCGGAAGTAAAGAAAGAGAGAATACCATAACTTTCATTCAAGTGGGAAACCTTGAGTGCTTGATTCATCTCTTTAACTAAAGAACAATGCACAGAAACATAGGGCAACATATATCACTTCTTCTGAATCCATCACGACCTGATAATTAGAACCCAGAAAAACATAAACAAGAATCTCTGGAGCAGAATAATATGAACAGCAGAAAGAAAGAAAAGGACAAGCACATGAGTGTAAAGAACTGATCAAACTACCTAATAATCCCCCGCTCCTTCGCACATAAATCGCCACAAATTTCTGAAAAGGATCATCGCCTAATTAGATGTAAAAAAAATATGCAGCAAGAATATACAGGATGGAATTAATCCATCTCAAGAATCAGTCCAATAGCCCATTACCTTGTTTCACAAATTAAAAGCCATAAGAACAAGAAAAGGTACTCACAAGTTGCAGAGAAGCATACAGAAAATCGAATTTTAATCCTTATCTCCATTGTTTAAATTTATAATAGAATTACAACAATAACAACCAGAAAGAATATTGAAAAAGAGAAAATTCGTGTGAATCATCTTCTTTTTCAACAATGAATTATTAACAAAAATACAAAAAAAATGCGCAAATCAAAGCCAAGAAGCCTTTTTTAACTTAATTACAGCTTCATTTTCTTCCAGAGTCTTAGTTTCTTGCTCCATTTTATTCAAGAACATGACTAAAACCTAGATCAAACATCGCAATCTGAATATATAAATCTCCGGTGGCAAAACATAATCATTAGACAGTATATTTTAATTAGAAAGAACCGAGAGAGAGAGAGAGAGAGAGAGAGAGAGTGAAGGAAGTTAATACCCTGAACGCTGAGTGAGGCCTTCAGGGGAGACGAAATGCAATCGGAGCCGAGAGAAGCAGACAGTCCGTCCGTCCGTCCGTCACCGAAGAATTCTTGCTAAAGACCTCTCCACCACCTTCCCCTCCCCTCGCTCCCTTTATTAACCAACACCCTCTTTCCCTCTTTTTCCTATTTTTTTCAAAATTCTGTTTCCGTGGGGTCAACCTCTCTGACCAATCACGAAGTGCCAAGTCTGCAAAGGGCCGATAAGTGTATAACGTGGCACCATCACACTCTGCTTTTACTTTACGATAGGTCACAGGTCAGTGACTTGGTCAGGTTCTCTTTTTGGTTGCTTTCTATATTTGGGGAATGTTTAATAACCGCTTATAACCGGTGAAGCGGGTCGAGACCCGCTCTTCCCGGCTTAACTTTATAAACAATATAATATTATATTATATTTAAAAATATTAATGTATTAGAATTTAGGGTTAATTGCAATAAAAATTTCAAATTTAGTTTTCAAATTTTAGAAAATAATACTAGAATATTTTCATTTTTAATTTTAGTAAAAATAATTCGACGTCAAGTTTTTTTGTTAATGTAGATAACTTGATGAGTCACATTAAATTAGTATTTTTATTACGTGAATGTCATATATTATATTTATGTTTTGTATAAAATTTATTATTTAGTAAATTAGAAATATCAAAAGTTTTAAACAAATTATACATTCCTTTAAGTGTTTTATTTCATAATTATTTAAACTTTTTGGTATTTTTAATTTATTAAAAAATAAAATTAATACGTGATACAAATACAATATGTGAGAGTCACGTGATAAGAATAATGATTTAACGAGGCTCACCATGTCATCCATATTAACAAAGAACTTAACTTCAGGTATTTTTGCTAAAAATTAAAAGTTAAAGTATTTTACCACTTTCTAAACTTTGTATTAATATTATAAAATTTAGTAAAATTTGAGATTTTTTTATAATTAACCCTACAATTTAGCACACAACATTCTTTTAATTAAATGACATACTTTTATTTAATCTTTTAACTACTTATTCTTAAAGGTAAAACGCACACAAAAAATTGTCCTTTTTTATTGGGATTTTAGGGCTTGACAAAATTTTGTAATTTAAAATCAACTTAATTAAAATTTAAATCAAAAATTAAAAAATTTTATTCAAAAGATTTGATGATTTGAATTTTTTATTAAAATAATTTAATTTAATTTAATTATTTAAAACAATATTATTTTAAAGGAGAAGATTCTTACCGTCAAATTTATTCGAATTTCAAATTAAATTAGAGAGGCGATTCGTTTCTATCTTTTAGTCTTGTTTTAAATATGATAGTAGCTTATAATATTAATGTTTTTAAAACTGTATAATAAGTTTAATGTTTAAAATATTCAAATGATATTAAATTATCATAAAATCAGTTAAAATTAAATAGAATTGAAAAAGATTTAAAGTCGACTGTCCTTACGTATAGAAAATTTAAAGTTTAATTAAAAATAAGAATATTAATTAAAAAATTATCAGTTTAATTTAGTTTATAAAAATAATTAATTTATAAAAATAAATAAATTATTAAATTTTTAACAGTAAAAATTATTATTCTAAATTAAACTAAAAATTAAAAATTAAACTGAAAAATTAAGTAACGTAAAATTGGTCGAATCCGTAAAATTTTTAAAACATTATATAATCCTAAATAAGTGAATTATTACATGTTTGGGGATTACCATATATTAAGGGTAGCCGACATAGTTTCTCTGATACGAAGAACGACTTTGAAACTTTCTAGTTTCCAAAAATAGTTAACCATCCATTTCATGTTTTCCAATTTTAAGTCTGTCCTCTGTAATCAAACACATTTCTGTTCTTAAAACGGAGACAATTGTTTCTGTTCTATCCATCACAACTAAGCAACTCACTGTCTCCAGTTTTTGTTTCGTTCCGTCTCCAAATTTTTGTTCCGTTCCGTCTCCATAAATCAGAGACAGTAATCATACGGATAGTAAGAGGTCCGTTGTTTAATATGTGTCCTGAAGTAGTTAGATTTCAGTTTCAGACTTTCAGTTCCACGTCCAATGACTGTATCAGTGGACGTGTCTAAACTTCGTTGAACGGTTCAAAAGAAACAATTCCAAGTCAGACAATTCTTAAGTTTTATATGTTGGGATTGTTATTATTTAAACTTATATGAAATTGAAAGTTAATTGATGGATTTAAGTGAACCTTTCTATCGGTATAATGTATTTTAGATAAATTAGTTAATAAATTAACATATTTTAAAATTAACTATTAAATTTAAATATATCTTTCAATATATAATTTAAAATTATTTATAAATAAATTTTAAACTTTACTTAATTTTGCAATACTAATCTATCTTAAAATAATTATCCAATAAAATATATATTTTTTTGGATAATTATTTTATAGTGTTTGATATTTTTATTTATCAAATAATAAAATTCATACATTATATAACAGTCACATAATAAAATTATTAATCTTTCGTAAGTTCACCACGTCATTAACATCAATGAGGAACTTAACATCATAATATTGTTACTAAAAATTGAAAGTTGGAGTGTTTTAATACTATTTATTTAAAAATCAAAATAGTATTACTAAATTTATTAAAGTTCAAAATTTTATTTACAATTAATCCTATAATTTATTAATAATAATTTTAGGATAAATCACTTAATAAATAAATTAATTTAAAGATTAAGTGACCAATTCAAATATAGTGTATTAATATTATATTTTAAATAAATTTAAAAGATATGTGAGGTATTTAAAAAATCTTTCATGACGCATTTATTAATTTTATGTTTTAGATAAATGCTTGAAAGCTAATTGATGGACCTAAACGAACCTTCTACATGTGTAATAATGTACTTTTATATAAATGATTTTATAAATTAATAAATTTAAATATTAAATACTATATATGACATTACTAATGTATTTTAAGTAAATTTAAATAAATTATTTGGTAAATTAACTGACTTAAAAACTAAGTGATGGATTTAAATATACTATTTAATATGTATAATTTATTAATAATATATTTCAAATCTTTCAATAGGTATATAATAACTTTATCAAATTTAAATAAATCATTTAATCAACTTAACTTATATATTTCAGTCAGCAGCACTAGAACTTCAGTCATCGAATTTTTATGAAATTACACAAAACCATTCTTTTGGCTGCCATTTAACATTTTCTTAAAAAGTTGATTGTAAGACAATTTTGCCCTTAGGGGTAATTTTGTCTTTTCTCATTAATGAACAGTTATTAATTGCGATTTCATTTTTCAATAAATTACCGGTTAACTAATGCAATTTGATACAAACAAAGGAAATAAGGTAGCCCAATAAATGATCTAAATTAATGGATCGAAGTTCGGGTAGAAAATAGGTCCTTTTCAGTGTAGACCTGAACCGTATCAGCCTTGTGATGGGAAAGCATGATATGGAAACTTATATATATAAGGAGGGTCTCCTATGGTGGCTAATGTAATTCGCGAGCATTTCAGAGCTTTGATCCGTTAGGAGCACCCCTGTGTTCAGTAAATCACAGAAAGACCTAAAACTTTAGCCAGTGATCATTTTCAACAAAGGTACCGGGAGATTTTGAGAGCATTTGGTAGCAGAAAAAAAGCATCCAAAGTTCTGATAGAACCAAAATCAGGTATTCCGCATTTCTTCATTTTTAATCCATTCACGGACGATCCTGGGTATGTAATAAAACTTGCTCTACGCGTTACACGTGATATCGGAGTTTATTTTTATTTTCAAAAACAATTGTTTATTTGAATTTTAGTTTACATTTAGTTTCTTCCGATTTTCAAAAATTATGAAAATTATAAAAAAGTAATTTTTATTTTCAGTTTTTTTATAATTTGATTTACTATCCTCTAATATATTATTTAATTATTTAAATTTTAATAAAATTATAAATAATTTAATTCAACATTATAGATTTAATAACTTAAAATTAATTATCAATAAAAATTATGAATAATTTAATTTTATTATTTGTAATTAAATTTTAATAATTACTAATAAATATAAAATATATAAATATTCAAATAAAATTTGATTAAATAATTAAAATATATTTCAAATAAATATTAATTTTTAAATAAAATATTAACTTTTGAATTATTTATTTTATTAAAATAATATAATTTTATTAATAATTTGTTAATACAAATTATATAAGAGATTAAATAAATTTATTTAATTAAAAAATTAACTATTAAATTTTATTTAATACGTAATTATTATTATTTAAATAAAAATAAAATTATTAATATTAATATAATTATATCAAAATAAAAAAATTGAAAACAAAAATAATAACCACACAAAAATTGAAGTAGATTTTCTTCTTGTTTTCTTCAATTTCTATCAAAAATTCACGTGCTTGAAGAGACGTCCAAGTTGAACGATTCTACGTCATGTCAAGTCTCAAGTGTGTAAGCTACAGTGTAGTTGGCTGGCTGTTACTTCTTTAAACACGAAAGCCATGGAAGGCGATGAGTAGTACTGTAGTAGTAGTAAAGTACTATAGTGGTTCAGACTTGATGCAAACCGATAACAACGCCGAGAAGAGGATAAGACTAAGCCAAGAGGATAAGGATCTGTCAAGGATAAGGATCTGCCGCTGGGAATATGTTCATACTCTGTTTAAATTCATACTCTGTTTTGTTCCTAAGAT
>JANZXP010000003.1:1944794-1956257 GCA_027576715.1 Erythroxylum flavicans | reverse complement strand
CCCTCTAACTTCCTGAGAATTCAATCAAAGATGAAGAATAACTCGTCCCTAACAATCTGGGTTGTCTTGCTTTTGCTTTGAGGCTCTCACCTCGAGTTGGATCTATGCAAGCAAGACTCTCTGATAATGATGAAGCTTGGAGGTGTTCGGGATTGTCAGGGTTCTCAAAACAGCGCCGAGATTGAAAGCCTCGCTCGTTTCGCAGTGCAAGAGCACAATAAAAAGCAGGTCTTTTTAGATTTCTCTTCCCTTCTGGTTCTGGGTTTTCTTCCATGATTGATATGAGATGGGATTTTGGGTATGTTTCAACCTCTTGTGGAATTTCGGTGCAGTTTTGAATTTTTTTTTTTTTTTTTGGCTATCAGCGAGATTATTCTTCCTCGCTCTTAATTAGTAGCAATAGCTTTGTCATTTCCTAACCAAAATACTCAATTTATGATTACCTCACCTGGGATCTGGGTTTTTGTGAGTAAGGAAACAACAAAACACATGCATACAAACATGGGATATGAAAGGCATATGTTCCTCCTATACACGAAGTTATCTTTACAGTGTCCATTACATGTGTATAAAGTACAACTATTGTGCACCTAACTTTTTGTCTCTTTCTGGTCCTTTCTACTGTGTTTCGACTTTCTAGTGTTTCAAAGAGTTGGGATACAGATAAAAAAGTGGGAATTCTTTTGTTTTCTATGTTAATAGATTATATCAGTACACTTCCTGGTTTAATTTATTTTCATATTTGACTTTCACTTCACACAGAATGCATTTCTTGAGTTTGTGAGGTGTTGAAAGCAAAAGAACAAGTTGTTGCTGGTAAGCTATACCATCTTTACTGCAGAAGCAGCTGATGCTGGTAAGAAGGTGGTGTGTTAAGCTAAAGCCTGGGTTAAGTCATAGAATAACGTCACGCAGTTGCAAGAGTTTAAGCATGCTCAAGGAGCGTCTTGCCATCTTCTGATAAATTTTTATTCTAATTTCACATAAGAAGAGAAAAAGCAAAGACTTTAAATTATGGATTGAGATTTGACAAAAGAACTAAAAATGGAAGAAAAATTATGAGATCTCATATAAAAAACTATGTATCTGAACTCTGATCTGATGCTTGTATTTATCTTCTCAATTTTGTCTTAAACAATATGATTAACGAAGGCGTTTATATCAGGTGGCCATGGAACAGGATGGAGAGCAGTGCCCACAAATGATCCTGAGATCCAAGGTGCTGCTGTTCATGCTATTAAGTCCATTCAGCAGAGATCCAACTCATTGTTCCCATATGAACTCTTACGGATCCTTACAGCGAAGGCCAAGGTCTGAGTTCTTATGACGTCCCTACTTTAGTTCTAAAAGTTCAGGGTTGAAGTTTACTAGAAATATGGAAGGAAATTTTTATCTAAATTAGATGCATATATATATGTAGTAGAGATGAGTGGTTTGTTACAGCAACCTGCTTCTATGTCATGTGGGAGAATACCTCAACGTTAAACTTCAATGTTCGAGTCTGTAACTAACTGGATAAAACGATATGATTTTAATTTAAAGCTTGAACTCAAATCGGACTTAGCCACAAAAACCAGAACCAGATAATCTCAATCCAACCTCATCTATTGGCCTCTGTCGTACTTCATCAAATCCTAGCCTTTAATAACGTTGTTAGTCCTCCATGTCCTCATATCAAACATTTCCTAGAGAAATCATTCATCAAAAGATTCCTCATATCAAACATTTCCTAGAGCAATCATTCATCAAAAGATTCATAATTATTCATGAAAAAGTTTCAAGACAGGCTATTGAAATTATTGAAGTAATCAAATCAGCCTGCGAGTGGAAACCAATTCTAAAGCAACCGTCAAACTACAAATCACACGTCCACGGCCATACGCCTGTAGAGGTGCGGAGGCAATCTAGGAGTGGCAACAGCTTGCAATGGTGTCCTCATGTAAGTCACAATTCCAGGATTTTCAGTCATGTCGATCTCCTCCGCCTTCACACCCTCAGGAGGGCTCCAACTAAAATGGTGCAACAAGTGACCTATCATAGATGTGATCAAGTTGAGACCGAGTTGTGTTCCAGGACACATCCTCCTCCCTGCACCGAACGGAAGTAGCCGGAAATCGTGACCCTTCACGTCCACATCCTCCTCCAAGAACCTCTCCGGCCTGAACTCTAAAGGGTCTTTCCATACAGCTGGATCTCGAGCTATGGCCCATACATTGACATTGACGACTGATCCCTTAGGTACGTCATATCCGCCAATTTTTACATTGGTACTTGCGAGGTGGGGAAGCATTAGTGGTGTGGGTGGGTGCAACCTGAGAGACTCCTTAACCACACATTGTAGGTAATGAAGACTTGAGAAATCAGTCTCTGCCATGACACGTTCGGAACCCACTACACGGTCTAGATCCTCCCTAATCTTCTGCTGCACTCTTGGGTTCTTAATTATTTCAGTCATTGCCCACTCCACTGATATAGCAGTTGTATCCATTCCTGCTGTGATCATGTCCTGCACACCAACCAAAAATCACGACATACAAACTTAAGTGGGCCTTAGAAAATGGCAGGGGCACGCACCTCAGTTACATTTCACTTTCCCATCAGAATCATATGACAGACTTTCAAAAGTTGTGAATTGAGAAAAGAAACAATATTGTAATAACATTTCAGTAAGCAAATGTTACATCAAATCTATGTTAGGCACTTAGGCTTACAAAATACCAACTAGGGATGAACCTATTCCAATTTATTATGATTGTACTCAACATCAAACTTCCATTCAAGTTCAATCCAATTTGAACTTCCATTCAATCTCAAATAATCAAACTCAATCAAACTAGCCATTGCCAATCTTAAGATCAATTATACGCAAAGATTAAATGGAAGGGTTGAGAAGCAGAAAAGTTACCCAAAGAAGACCAATTATAGTATCCTCACTAAGATCATAGTTCTCCTGCAATGTGAGCAATGCATCAACAAAATGCTTCTTAGCGCCGCCACTCCTCTTGCGAGCAAGTGTGTGCTCCTCCATAATAGCTCTAGTTAGACGGTCTGTCCGATCACCGTGCTTAGTAAAAGCCTCCTCTTCCAAAGGAAACATCCAACGTAGCAATGGAACGTATTCCCCCATGCTTAGCATTGCTCCAATCTTAACACCATTTGACAAAATTGCTTTGAACTCCTGCCCTTGCTCGTCTATCACACCTTCAGAGTTCATAAACCGCTTTCCAAACACTAGCCTCGTAATGTTGTTGAAGGCCACTGCTCCTAGATACTGCTTTACCAGTAAACTTTTTCCCTGTTTCTCTGCGTTGAATTATGACTTGCTGTGTTAGTTACATCATCAAGCGACAAGTTCTCAGAACTAGAGAGGATGTTGATGAGTGAGGAGCCGAACAGGACAAGACATAAAAAATGGACAAACCAAGTAAAATGAAATAGAAAACAAAACTAAGTGGATTAGATATAAGATCGTACCTGGATTACTGCAATCCTTAAAAATGGATTCAACCATGGCAGAGACCTCGTCCTCTCTGATGGGTCTAAGTTCTTCAAGCCTCTTAGGTGTGAAAAGCTCAAGAGTACAAACTTTCCTGACTTTAACATAGTGAGGTCCATAGTCCGCCCATATAAGATCTTTGCCATCTTTACTGAACCTAGCAGTCGGTCTGTTCCTGTGCCTATCAGCCAACTGTTGATCATGCTCTTTGAGCACTTCCTCAGCCAACTCAGAGCTCGACACAATCACGTTAAGTGTCGAACCAAACCAAACCGCGATGATGGGACCATAGGATTGAGCCCACTCGGCATAGCACCGGAACCTCACTGGTTTTATGTCGTAGAGGTTTCCTACCAGCGGCCACGGGCGTGGGCCTGGTGGCAACTTGAAACGTAGACGTTGGTACAGCTTGTAGGCGATGAGCGGAAGGAGTACTAAGAGAACAAGGGCTGAAATCGCCATTAGAGGTTGGCGAAGAAAATGTAAGTGTTCAGTTTACAATGTTGAATAAATTTTATGAAAGAAAAGTCACGTGAATATGTTTTTCTAAAATGTACATAAACTTGTAATGACACATTAATATCCGGGAATAATGTTTAACCTTAGTACGTGTTTAATCTTAATAAATATGTATGGCCTCATTGAATCGAATCATAACGGTTTGTTTCTCCATTGTAAAGAAACATATATGGAAGGCAGTACTTTATAAGAATAATAGATACGAAGAAGAAAAAGAAGAAGAGAGGCTGATAAATATAAAGGGGAGGAAGAAGAAGAAGAGAGGCTAATAATATAAAGGGGACGTGGGCAAACAGCTATCAAGTGAAGGCGTGATGGTGAACACAAGTAGGAGTGGCCTAATTAATTTCAACTCTTTACTTAAGGCCTTTCTTTGTAGAAGGTCTTGAGTTTGAGTCACCATAAAGGGAGAGAGGGGGTATTTTTTCTATTGATGATCCTTTAGCCCCCTGGGCATGCTGGGGGTATTTTTCCTATTGATGATCCTTTAGCCCCTTAGGCATGCTCCTTAGTCGGATTAATTACAGACGTTTCGTTTCCAGCGGCAGCGTAGGAGTTGGAACTACTAAGGAATTTGGGGCTGATGGGAACCTGATGTTGAGCAGAGCTAGTGATCAATCAGCAACTGACCAATTAGTATGTGACGACTCCTTGTGCATAGAAGTGTACAGGCTACGTAAGAACTTGAGGTATCTTGGGGTTCCAGATTTACCTCATCTAGGGCTCTTAGGGTAGAATTTTAGGGGCTTAGGATTAATCCGACGAAACTGTGATGCCGAATGTATATAAAAAAAGTGTGGTGGTGAAGTATACAGAAGGATGGGAGGGTGGGGTTGGTGAAACTTGTGGTTGAGAAAATATTAGCAAGACTGTGGTCAGAGATAGTACACTATTTCCATCTTGGTCTTTTTAACGTCAAATCTTAACCTTTACATTAAATCTTATTCACGTATTTACGTGAGGTATACAGTGAGATTTGTGTGAATAAAATTTAATAAAAATGATAAAATCATTATATTGAAACAGGAGATTTGATTCTAATCTTATGCATACGTTTGTGTGAGGTTTACATAAATTTCATATAAATGTATAAATGAAATTTAATAAAAAATGATAAAAATATTATAATCGAAACAAGAGATTTGATCCCGATCTCATGAGGGAGAAACCAAAGCAATGATCACGCCAGATGCTGATGTGTTTCAAGCATTCTTTTATCTTTACTCTTGACTTGTCATGTTCCACTTGCATTTAAGCTAATTTAGGTTCCAAAATAAATTACAAAATTTATAGTTCAGTAATAAATTTTAGATTTACATAATTAGTAGGAAATTTCAAACCAAGGGCAAATTTGCTTTTTTTAGGATTAATTATTTAAAAAAGCTTAAATTTTTGTCAATTTTTTAATTATAACTCGAACTTTAAAAAGTAGCAATAAAATTTTTAAACTTTCAATTTTTTCAATTCTGACCTGACGTTAATCTTATTGTTATCTTTGCTGACGTGACATTGTCACGTGTCAAGGGACCCTTATTAATCAAACACGTCAATGCAATTAGCAAAAGTGAATTTGATTATTAAAACAACGTCGTTTTATAACAAAACTAAAATGTCGTTTCAAGAAAAAAAAATCACATCCCCTAATTTGTAACCTAAATCATAAGTTGATGAAGAGATAATAAGTAGATTAAGAAAATCAAGTAGTAGATTCTCTAGCCTGCCCAAGGATTTTGTTTAAATGGATTTATGTATGGAGAAACTAACTTCATTCTTAGATGTTGGGACTTGGAAGGAAGGACGAAGTTTGCATTGTTGGGATATGGAGAATGGGAGGAATTGGAAAGACAATTATTGTTAGAATTGCCTTTGATTGTCTCTCCAATTCGAATGTAGCTGCTTTCTTCCAAATATAGGGGAAGTTAATGAAAAAGATGGACATGTTCATTTACAAGAAAAGCTTTTTCATCAAACCTTGTTGGATAGGAACTTGAGAATATAGGATACCTATGAAGAAATGGAAGAGATTAGGCACAAACTATGTTTAAGAAGGCTCTTAGTTATTATTGATGATATAGATCACATTAGCAGGAACAAGTGAATAGTTTGGCAGTGAAAGCAACTAGAGATGAACATTTATTGATATGCAATGGAATTGAAGAAATATATAGGGTTGAGATATTAGATGATGAAGAAGCAATCCAGCTTCTACGTCAAAAGCTTTTAAGAATTATTGCCCCACAGAAGAGCATTTGGAGTTGTGCCAAGATGTTGTGAAATATGCCAACAATTTTCCACTAGCTCTTGGCATTCTTTGTTGTTTTTATGCGGAAGATCTATAGATGAATGGAAGATTGATAAGGATGAATTTAGGTTACAGATTGAGGGGTTTGATATTCTCTTATTGAAATTACATCGTTTCAGTTTTGACGTGGCAATGAAACGACATCATTTCAATGATCAGATTTTAATGAGGGTCCTTTGACACGTGACAGTATCACGTCAACAAAGATGACAATGAAACTAATGTCGGACTAGAATTTAAAAAATTTGAAAATTTGGACATTTTATTTCTATTTTTAAAATTTTGGGCTATAATTGAAAATTTGACAAAAGTTTGAGTTTTTTTTATTAAGTTTCTAATTCTTTAGTATAAAGTTTACTTATTTTGATATAAATAAACTAAATATTAGGGCCTTATCTGAAGGCTAGCACATGAAGGAAAAAGAGATAAATAAAAAATAAGAGTATAGAAGTGAATTGTCTTCATGTATTTCAATTTAAACAATTCGATGAGTGAGTTATTAAAATGTCTCTTAATGTAAATGCTTTTTTTTTAAAAGAAAAAGAAAAAGAAAAAGTAGATTGAAGAAAACTAAACATTTCAGCTCAGGCAATTATGACAATTGCAGAGAAATAATAGCAACTTGACAAATTGGAGCATGTATAATTGAATATATAGTAAAACCTCGATAAATGAATATTCGATAAATTAATAATTTTGATTAAATAATAATTTTCTTCGGTCCCGACTTGTGCCAATGGGATAAAATAATAACCTCGCTAAATGCATAAGATAATAGTTTTAAAAAAAATTCCTTGAGGCCCACTGAAAATATAAAATAATAATTCATTAAATAAGTATGAAAATTGCATATATAATTCATAAAATAAAGCACTTCCTAAACAATTTTTATTTTAAATTTTATGATTTCCTAAAATATGTATCTATAGTCAATTGATTCTTCTTTTCATGCGAACTGAATTCAATTTCATCTTTAACTTTTTGACAAGATTAATATACTTAGATACAATGCATCATCATTAATTAATTAATTATTTATTTTTTTCTTAGTTACGGAAAAAATTAATTGTTTAATTTGACAAATATAATGTACAAAATAAAAATTATTCTAAAAATTAATAAATATTCATTTATCGATAAATTAATAACTCTGTATAAGATAATAATTTCTCAAGTCTCAAAAATATTCATTTATAGAAATTTTACTATATCATTTTCTTCCGATAAATTCCAGCATTTAAAGCAGGTCCTACGCCTACAAGGCTACGACTGCTCAATTTATGAATCTGCCCTTGAAGAAGTATTAGAATCGAAAGTAAGAAATAATTAAGTTTTGGGCCCTTTCTATAAAAAGTTTTTGATTATTTGAATTATAATTCAAATCCTTAAAAAACATTATTAAGAATTTATAAAAAGTTCAAAATTTTCATTTTTAAATACTAAACAACTAAATTTTACATTTTAATTTGTATATTCTTAATTAATAATTACATTCAACTCTTATATTATTGTTACATATATAGTGTGTATATCTGCTTATTTTATTTTGGCATATTTTTATAAATTAAACTTATCAGATTTTTTATTATCTTGGATTTAAAAGAATTATTTGGATAATATTCTAGATAGTATGAAATCCTATTTTGAATAGAAGTGGATATTGTGAAGACTCCTCGGTGAAGTGGAGAAAAAATGTAGGATTGATTTTAGGAGTGAATCACGTCACATATATTTGGTTGCAGCAGTGAAGAGTGTGAAATTTGAAGAGGGTGTGCGTGTGTGTCTCTAGTTGCGTTTTTATCTTTTGAGTGTTAGTGTCGGACTCCAATATGTTTCCTATCTTTGGTTGGTTGCACGATTGTTGGGAATTTTGACTGAGAGCTTAAAGCTTTGGTATTTTTAAGTTAAATGGGTGCTGATTGATTCACATAACACACGTTGACGGGTTATCTCTCCTTGGACTGCGTTGGTGCTGATTTTTTAGTTAGGATTAAGTGATTTGGTTTCATGTATGCGTGTGCGTGGCTCTTCAAGGGGAAATATCGCGTAAGTCTTGATTAGGTGCAATAAGTTAATCTTCAGATTTTTGTTGGAATTAATAGAAAAGCATGTGTTAATTGGATTTTGGAAAAGATACGAAGGTGTTGTTTTGGTGATGTGTTCCATTCTTGATTGATAACAATTGAAGGGAGCAGAACATGTTTTATTGATTGATAACAATTGAAGTGAGTTTGATTATTAAAATGACATCGTTTTATAATAAAATTGAAACGTCGTTTCAACAAAAAAAATCACATCCCCTAATCTGTGACCTAAATCATAAGTTGTTGAAGAGATATTAAGTATATTAAGAAAATCAAGTAGTAGATTCTCTAGCCTAGCCAAGGATTTTGATGAAATGGATTTACTATTAGTCTAGTGATTCACGTCCTCTACATCCAATACATACCACACCATCCTTACCCACACTCCCTACGTTCTTTTGTCTGCAAATAAAAAAAATTAGTTATAGATCCTTTATAGCTCACCACAAAAATTCTTTTTGACAGAGTTTGTTAGAGATATTCTTTTAGCTTTGTATACGTAGGCAATTGTGTATATAACCCCCTTGTATGGCATTTTCAGAGTTATGAGAAATAGAATTTCTTCATCATTTTCCCAATTTGTTTTCCTTACAAATTACCAGTATGGTATTAGAGAAAATCTAAGCCTGAAAATCCCTAACATCTAAAACAAAACAAACACTAAAAAATGATTGAGATTAATACAAATCAAAGCCAAACCAATAACCCACTTATAAACGTTGACAAGGAAATAGAAGCTGAAGCTTACGCGACCACCGCGGCGGATACACCAGGATGTTTGATGGTTACAACTCCACTCAATGAAAACAACTATCTTTCGTGGAGAAGATCTATGGTGATAGCACTCAAATCAAAAAACAAGCTAGGGTTTGTAAACGGTGAGATCTGTAAACCAAAGGACAATGAACCTTAGCAAGAAAATGGACAATGATGGATAATCTTGTGATTGCCTGGCTGCTGAACTCACTAGTTAAAGAGATAGCTGACTCATTCACTGTAGTGACTACAGCAAAGGATTTATGGGACGAATTGAAGATTTGCTATGGTGAGAGCAGCGGACCTTACTTGTATCAACTCGCACATGAGGTAAATAATTTACGTCAAAGTAATAATTATGTTACCACATATTTTACGAAGCTGAAAAGCCTATGGAATGATATAGATTACTTGATGTCGTTAAAAGCATGTGCTTGTGATATTGCAAAATACAATATGTGTGTGGTAAATAACAATAGGCTAATGAAGTTTTTGCTTGGTCTAAGAGAAGAATATGAGAGTGTCATTAGTCAAATAATGCTAATTGATCCTCTGCCTCAAGTTAACAAGGCTTATTCCATGGTGTTGACAATTGAAAAATAGAAAGTTGTGAATTCTGATAGTGTAAGACAAATATCTAATTACATTGGTTGCGAATACTAGAAGTGTTAGGAAATTTGTAAAAAGGGAAGGAAGTGGAAAAAATTTTGGATTAAAAAAAGAAGACAAATACTGTGAACATTGCAGGGAACACGAACACACAAAAGATACTTGTTTCTTGCTATATGGCATTCCGGAGTGGTATAAGGAACTACAGAGGAAGAAGGGCAAACCAAATTTCGCTACAAATACAATGGAGACCCCGATTGATGAATTGAAGACTGAGTCCAAGGGAGAGACGAAACAGAGTGATACTAATGTGGATATCGTGAGTCTGGCATGGTAGGTTCAAGAACTCATGAAGATGATCAAGGGAAAATCTCTTATCAAAGCCAACTACGTAGCATATAATAGCTTCGTAGGTAAAATCACTAAACCCGTTATTTTTAATGAGAATCAGTATGATAATGAGTTATGGATAGTGGACTCAAGTGTCTCTGCGCATATAAGCCCCAACCCTTTCATATTTTTCGAAATTATCGAACCAGGAAAAATAAGTCCTGTAACCTTGCCTAATGTTTCAATAAGAACCACAAAATAAATAGGAAAAGTACAGTTAACACCAAATGTGACCCTTGATAACGTCTTGCATACACCTTCTTTTCCCACAATTTATTATTCGTAAATAAATTAGCCACGCAAAATAAAATTGTTGCCATATTTGTTGGAAATTACGTGTTTTTGAAAAGAACCAACCTACACAAGGGCAATTGTTCAATCCATATGAATCTCATGCCTATATTAACAATGTGTGGGATAACAATCGAATTCAACAAAAAATTTATCCAAATGAATCTCATGCCTACATTAATTATATCTTTTTTTAATTTTAGCCTCTTTCACTAATTCCTTTAGCAGAAGAGCATATGTGACATGAGTTCAGATTATCTGTTTCCATTACTCTGTGCCTATCCTGTTCTATGAGCATCCATCCACGTAATCTTTATGAGTTATTAAATGGATGAATGCTCATGAAATAAGTTAGGTACAGAATAATGAGAGCAGGTGATTTTCTATGTCAACAATACTGTGTTGGGTCGCAATTGGAAGGTTGTTTAAAAGTTTCAACAATACCCAAGCATTTTGCAGCAAGTTGTCTTCCTTTAACTGCCTAACATGCTGAAGACAAGACAACTCATTTCGAACAACGACGCCCAACTCAATGGCCAGCTTTGCAGCTTAGATCTTATTCCTTGGGTGCCCTTGCGTTGAGTCAATCGTCACTAACAACTTGGAATTCATTGCAACATTCATCTGTTGCAACTTAATTCCTTTTGTCTTACCTCTACCTCATTTTTTGAGGCCAGTATTGGAATATAAAAAAATACACAATGATAAAAACACACTAAACATGTAATCAGACATTAAATGTAAATATGTTTGGTTATCAAAAACATACCTGAAGATCCCTCATGACTACCAGACGATGTTGGTAAAGGTTGTTGTTGTTGACTTCTATCATTTGATGATGCAATTGGTGGTTATTCTGTGGGAGAAACTTCATCTACCGTTACCACTCTCTTTCCTTTGTTTCATCTAGGTGCCATTATAATGAATCTTTGTAAAACAAATTATGAACATAACGTATAATTGTAATTGCAAAATAAAATTAACATTTTGTGAAACATTAAAACTATGCTTAATTA
>JANZXP010000003.1:1913928-1933553 GCA_027576715.1 Erythroxylum flavicans | reverse complement strand
GTATTAACACAAAGAATTAATATGTTTTATAAACAAGGCAAATTCTTTACATAATAAACCCCTAGGATGGTATATAGGCTGGAAACCTGTGATGCAGCTCCTGTGAGGCTTATCGGTGAAAAACTCCATGAGCCTAGGAGTCACAGCGAGAACTTTTTTTCTTGATTTACAGGTATAAACAACGCCACATACCATAGTTTTGAAATCAATTATCGGTCATTAATTCGATCGATTAATACTTCAACTTCGATGCTAATTAATGCAAACTTAGTATTAACACAAGGAATTAATACGTTTTATCGACAAAAGAAATTATTTACATAATAAACCCTAGGATGGAATATAGGCTGGAAACCCATGATGCAACTCCCGTGAGGCTTATTAGTGAAAAATTCTATGAGCCTAGGAGTCACAAAGAGAACTTGTTTTCTTGATTCATAGGTGTAAACAATGCCATGTACCATAGTTTGAAATCAATTGTAGGTCATCAATTTAATTGGTTAATACTTAGGGGATATTGTGTAAAGTTTAAATGTTCTGTAAAATTTGGAGAACATCAAGGATACTAACTATGGAATCACTGTTTGAAATTAACATATTTGCATAAATGAGTAATGTTGATAGATCTTATATGTATAGACGATTAACACCTGATGGTTACATTAATCCTGAGTTTGTTGAGGGAGTTGAAGCTATTATTCATTATGCATATTCTCAACTTGTAAATATGGATGACCCAAAGATCAGATATCCATGTAAAAAGTGCAAACACATTCTTTTCCTTCCTATTGATTAAGTTAATAGGCATTTGTTTATAAAAGGATTTGTCCCAAATTAGTTTGAGTGAACACAACATGGGAAACTATTGATTTGTAGCACCTCAAGGGGTAATGAAGTGCAATCGTCAGTGAACTTAAATGAGTTTGAAGGGGGGATTAGATTTAGTACAAATAATGTGGATGCAAACGAAAATCCTTACATACAAATGGTTTATGATGCAGCTAGTTATACCTTTTAGGAAAATATAGAAAATCTTGAAGAAGAACCAAACCCACATTCAAAACAATTTTTTGACTTACTGCACTCGGCTGACCAATAACTATGGCTAAATTGTGAGACAATGACTCAATTGTCTTCAATTGCTCGAATATTGAACATAAAGTCTGAAGGGCATATTTCTGGTCGTAGTTTTGATAAAATTCTTAAATAGTATAATGAATCATTGCCTCCTGATCATACAATGGTTGATAGTTTTTACAATATGAAGAAACTTATTAGGGGTCTCAGTTTGCCTGTTGAAAAGATTGATTGTTGTAAATGGGGATGTATGTTGTATTGGGGAGATGATGTGGAATTACAAGAGTGCAAATTGATAAAGTTAATGGGCAATTGTTGAGAAAAAGAAGATGATTTTGATTTACAATTAAGTGATGATAGCGATTAATTTATGTTTGTAATTGAATATTATATTCAACAAATCAATTATTTCCTCTTCGATATATTGTATAAAATATTGAAATCAAATTGTAATATTTCTAGAAAATTCAATTAAATATTAATCTTAGGTTGAAAGATGCCACCAAAAAGAAGAAAGGATATGATGCGACCAAGATTTAGACCACGATTCGGAGGTACTTACTGTACAGGTGAAGCATCTCACGGTGTAGCAACTGGAACTAAATCACCTCCTCCCACTCCAGCTACTACACTTACAGATGAGGCATTACCTTTTGTACCTACTACTACACCATCCAGCACCCCTACATCATTCAGTACCCATATACTGACAGAGATATCAGGGGTAAACAATGCAGATGAAGGAGGTGGCCGCTAGCCTGGAGCTCAGGGATTTGATGGAAGAACTTACATCACAATTGTCAGTAATATGTAAGTGAACATACATGAAGCACTATATGTTTGTAATTAAGTTATAGGTTTAAATTTTAAAAATGGTATAAAACTTTTTGTTTTTATATTAGGTTGATTCCATCTAGACTGTGCTCAAGAAACATGACATCCAAATTCAAGGAGAAGATTGGTCTTAAAGGTTATGTATGGAAGAATATCTCTCAGGCCACAAAGAAATTTTACTATCAAGAGTTTGAGGTACAACAAAAATTATTATTTTCCTTTTTAATTAATTTTACACATTAATTAGATAAATATTATTACATTATAAGTATTTATCGAATGTTTTTCCTTTTATTTCAGAAAGAATATTTTTGGGATTCTAAATTTGACGCGATCATTTATAAAGTATGGGAGAGACGAGCACGTACACATTATTGGGACTTTGTTGCTACGATACGCAAGGCCGATGTATGACCGCCTTATATTTCTTAACAAATATGGAGTTATTGGCAGCAGTATTGGACATCACCTGAGGCAATGTCCATTTCAGAGTGTAATTCTACCAACAGACGTGGAGGAATGGGGGGAGAGAGTCTTCTTGTACATACAAAATGATCTATTACCCACCACGAGCATACAGAGAGACTTGTAAGTATCTTCACTTTACATTCATATTATGATTTCTTTACTTTTTTGTATTTCAATTGAATTTGAAGTGTGAATTTTGGAATGAAAATATTTGTATTATGAAGAATGATAATATTATAAATGTTTGGTGCCGTATATGGCTTTATTTTTAACTTGTTTTCTTCATTCAATAGGGGGTAAAAATTATAAAATAGAGGAAACTCTACTGAATTTTTTATAAATTCTAGTTCACTTATAACATTTTATTCTTATGCAAGTAAAGTTTATGGTCATGAGGCCTACACCCATTCAGCTCTTTTTACACACTCACACTAAGAAGCATGACGGTGTGACATTCGTCAACAGCTTTTGTAAAGAACTAAATGTATGTCAAATTTATAATTTAATGTTAATGCTTAATAATTATCACTTACTATTATAAACATTGCCTTCTGATAAGACCAAGTACAAAAAAGCATTCAACAACAATCTCAGCAGTCTGAAGATATTAATGAGACTCAAACCTATCTTCATATAGTGGGTGGTAGAGACTGTCATGTAAGGATATTCAGCTTAGGTTCATTTGTGAATACATGTTATTCACATTCCTCCATACCCAGTACAACAGCATCTAGTGGGGAATCCATAACCAATAATGTCCAAGAGCTTCAGAGCATAGTGTAGACATTGATGGAGGACATAGCTCAGCTCCGTAATGAAGTGGATGAGTTGAAAGGTAGGGGTAGCACCTCATCGCACCAATCAGAGCATTTGCCGTCACCAAATCAATAGTGTAGTTGTAGTCATTTCATTTGCTTTTGAATTACAAATACTTATTATGCATAATTTAATGTTTTTATTATCAATTAAGATATTTTTAACTTTATATCATCAATTAACTTTCTATTTAAACAAATTAAATATGTACTATTAAATTCATAACTGTTTAAATTATGCCTCAACCATGACATCATCAAATAAATTTTATTAACGGTATATTTTTTAAAATTTCTGGTTAATTTATCGACGGACATTTGTCATTTTGTCGGTAAAATCAATTCTATTTATCGACAGAAGAACTAACTGTCGGTAATCACAGACAGAATAACCCATTTCGTCGCCAAATTTGCTGACAATAGAATAACAGTCGGCACACTCACCGATGGAACAAACATAACCGTCGATAAGTTTTTATCAAACTTACCGATAGAACTGAACAAACTGTCGGTAAATCTACTAACAGAAGGGTACTGTCTGTCGGGAATTTACTATTAGTCAACCACACAATAAACCTTCGGTATATTTACTAAAAGAATAATAATTGTCTGTCGGTAAATTTACTGATGGACTTTCTATTTTTGATCGAGCATTATTACCTACAGTCGTTTCTACGATGCCTTTATCCGTCGGTCAAGTTCATGGCTAACTTGACTTATCAATGGAATATTTATGTTTTTCATTGGTAATTTTCATCGTTAAACGACATTTTTCTCGTAGTGGTACTTTCTCTATAAGGGGGCCACATTCAAGAAAGGTTAATCTCTTTATGGAAATGGGGAGACCTAAATAGAGAAGCAGTGGAGCCTTCTCTGTCATTCCCGTTAATAAGGTATTTTATGAAGCCATCCAAGATGCTTCCTAGGAAATTATTAAATGACTCTTTTGGAGGTTAATTTATAGACCTAAGGTTGCCTCGAATTTGTGTAAAGCTTCCATATAACTATTAAGCGAGTCTATTTTTGCACTACAAAATAGAAGTAAATCATCTGCAAAAGCAATATTGGTGAGGCCAATTTTCTTACATTTCGAGTGATGCTTAAAATTTGCATTCAATTCTACTTCATGTTTGATTAATGAGTTTAAAGCTTCCATACACATAGTGAAAAGGTAGGAGGAAAGAGGATTCGCCTGCCTTATACCTTTTCCAACTTTGAAATACTCTGAAGGGCTACCATTAATAAGGATTAAAATGTTTGCCATAGATATGAACTCCTTAATCCGGCTAATGAAGGTAACTGGAAATTGTAAGCAGCCAACATTTTCCATAAAAAGCTTCAGCATAAACTATCATAGGCTTTGTGAAAATCAATATTGATAGTGCAATTTGGTGCTAAGTTTTATCTAAATTATTCTTTGAAGAGTTCCTACATGATTAAGATGTTGTCTTTGATTTGCCTATTGCTTATCAACACCCCTTAATTGTCACTGATGAGGGGAGTTATTACTCTCTTCAACCATGTCGCCAAACTCTTGAAAATAACCTTATAGATAAATTTTATGCAAGCAATAGGTCGAAAGTCATTAAAACATGAAGGATTAGCGATCTTTGGTATCAAGCATATAAAGGTTTTATTGATTTCTTTAAGCAAGACCCTAGTAGAGAAAAATTCCTTTACTGTACTTTCAACATAAGAACCCATAATGCTTCATGATTTATGAAAGAAGAAACCATTCAGACCATGTAAACTTGGGGCTTTTTTGCCATCCATGTTAAAGACTACTTCCTCAATCTCCTTGTCTTCCAATGCCTTTATTAATAGCTCACTGTCACCTTATGTAATTTACTTCAAATTGAGAGTTGAGAGTTTAGCATTTACACTAGAAGTGATAGTTGGAGAGCCCAGTAGTTCCCCAAAGAAATTAACAGCTGCATTCTAAATGTCCTCTTCATTTTGAAGTAGTTGTCCCCCATTAGTAGATTCTCTATTATTGTTATTTATTTTATTGGTTGTGGTGATTGAAAGGCAAATATAATCTTAGATATAAAAGACGTAAGAACTAAGAAGACAAAATTAAAGGGTATTTTCATTTTTAGACTTTTATCTTTTGTCTTTTCGTTTCATCTTTCTTCTTCGGTTTGTTCTTTTATGACATTTTTAATTATTTTTGTGATTGATTTTCATATAAAACTAAAAAAATATTTTCTTATATTTTTAGGTTAAAATTATAATAGAGAATATGGAATCATCACAAAAAGATTTAATGAACTTAGCATCCTTTACTCGTTTTAAGTTTGATCAAGCATGGAATTATTTTTCTTCTTCTCAATCATCTGATGGGAATATACAATATAATTGTATATTTTGTGGTAGAATATTTAAAGGGGAGGAATTTATAGAATGAAAGAATATCTTATGGGTGTTCAGGGTAATATTACTTTTTACAGAAGAGTATCATTTGATGTAAGTGAGAGGATTGGAAATTATTTGCAACAATAAGTTAAAAAGAAAAAGAAAAATAAAGAGGCCATGATATATTGTTTGGAGATGATGAAGCACCATAAGTATTAAATAAAGATAAAGGAGATTTCCTCCAAGAACTACTCCCAGTTCTCATCCTTGTGTAAAAGGTGTTTTAGTTGATAAGGATGTTTTTTTGCGATGTAAAAGAGCGTGAGCTAGATGATCCTATCATTCATGTATTCCTTTAAAAGTACTAGATGATCTTATCATTCATGTATTCATTTAAATTCTTTAAATTCAACATATTTTCAAGAGGAAATAAATGCTATAATAATGATGGGTCCATAATTTAAGGTACCTTCTTCTTATGAGATCCATGTTCCTTTGCTTCAAGATTTTAAAAAGGAATGTCAGTTAATTGTGGATACATATAAGTCTAGTTGGTAATTAATAGGATCCAATGTTATCATAGATAGGTGGACTAATTAAAGACAAAGAACCTTGATTAATTTCTTAGTTTATTGTAATATTGGAACAACTTTTAACAAGTCTATTGATGCTTTTGATATGGTAAAAAAATGTTAATGCTTTATCTAAATTATTTTCTAAAATGATCAAATGGGTTGGACCAAAGAATGTTGTGCATCTTATTACAAATAATGTAGCTAATTATTGATCAACTGGGTACTTATTACAATCAAAGTATGAGCATATTTATTAGTCTCCATACACTAGTCATTGTATACATCTTATTTTAAAAGATATTGGTGGTATGGACCATATTTCTAGTCTTTCTTCATGCACATCTAAGATCACAATTTGTTGTGTACAATCGTATCATGTTTTCGTCTTAGTTAAGAAAGCAAGAAGATTGGGTTAAGATCTTACATTTTACTGCTACCAGGTTTACAACTACATTTATTACTTTGAAAAGTATTATGAACATAAACAAATACTTGAAATTTTTGTGACAAGTAAACATTTTTTAAGTTATAAGTTATTAAAGAGTGAAAAAGAAAAAGAAGTTTATGCTATTATTCTAGATAATAAATTTTGGGATGCTTGCTTGATCATTGTGAAGATTATGGCTCTAATTATAAGGTTGTTGAGGATTGTTGACTTAAATGAGAAGCCATCTTTGGATTATATATTTAATGGTACGTATAGAGATTATAAAACAATTATAAATCTTTTTAAGGGGAAGGAGAAATTCACAAGCATTATATAGATATTCTTGACCGACGATGGGATAAACATCTTACTCAAAGGATCTACTTAGCAACTTATTTTCTTAATCCTTACTGCTTATATGATGGAGATGCATGTGTAAATCATATTATGGGCAGTTTGTTTGATGTGATTGAAAGCAAAAATATTTTCTCTATAAAAGAGCAATCAAAAGCGATAAATGAAATTAAATTGTATCGTGAAGGTTTAGAAAGTTTCATCAAATCATGAGCAAAGAGAGAATTTATGATGAAAAAATGTAGCCTAATAAGTTTTTATCCTTTTAATTCATTTTTTACTTAGTAATAATATATATTTTTATTTTTCATAACTATTAGCTTAAAATACAAATGAGTGCTGGTGATTAGTTGGTAAAAGTGCTCCAACATTAAGAAATATTGCTATTAGATTATTTAGTCAAACAACTTCTACATCAAGTTGTGAATGTAATTGGAATGTTTTTTAACTATTAAAAATAATATCCCATATTCCTAACAAGATGTACTTTTGGTTTTGCCTTATTATTCGCCTTATTATTTAGACTTTGTTCGATTCATTGAATTTAATTATTAATGTCTTTAATTTCTTGTATTAATAATGTTATAGTGTGGATTATCTTTGTTTGATTGTGTATTAATTATGTTACCTAATTTTATATCTAAATTTGTTTTTCTAATATTTCAGACACTTGTTTAGTAATACTCATAAAGTGTTTTTAACATGAGTTATTAATTCGTTAAGTTGTTTTTTAATAGCGATTATATCAGGAGTAATACTTTGTTCAGACTCAGTTAATTTCAGATTAACCTTAGGTTCTGTAATTTTAATTGGTTGATTTTCACTAATGCTAGGTTCCGTAAATCAAATGGGTCTTCCTAATCGTACGGATTGTGAATGAAAAAGATTTCTTTTATCTGGAGGAGTATGACTAAGAGATAGTCTTGGTATAGCAATGTTTTTCATATTTATTGGATATTGTATTTCAGGTAATTCTTTTAATGTTGTTCTTAAATTTGTTCCTACTTTTGAAACACCGTTAAATAAT
This sequence comes from Erythroxylum flavicans, assembly GCA_027576715.1. Taxonomy (NCBI): domain Eukaryota; kingdom Viridiplantae; phylum Streptophyta; class Magnoliopsida; order Malpighiales; family Erythroxylaceae; genus Erythroxylum; species Erythroxylum flavicans. The sequence continues at coordinate 1,925,621 of JANZXP010000003.1, read as the reverse complement.
TGTTGAATATAAATTCTATCAATATTTTTAAATTCAATACTATGGTGTGAATTTGTTAAAGTATAGCTAATTTGATAGGTAATTGAAAATGGATGTTGTCCAAGATTCATTAAATTAGTACGATAAAATTTATAAGCAATAGTAATTATTTCATCTAAATTGTGAGATATTAATGGTAATCCTAAATTTTATTTTACCGTAGGCTAAATTTCCATTCATAATTCCGATAATTTGATCATTTAAATTAGTCATTCGTTCATCTATGAATTCCATTCTAATAGGAGAATCAATTCGTTCTTGGAAAGTTGATTTTAATAATATTTGAATTGTAGAAAAATGTGTATATCCTATTTTATGCCTTTTATCACTAGGTATTTTTTGTAATTGTTTATAAATTTGTTCTTGATCAATTAAATTGAGTCTAATATGTCTGCTACATTGATCAATTTTAATTGGTGTTTCATGAATAATTTTACCATAATAGATAATATTTTGTCGATTGATTAAGTTTTTGAGAAATGGATTATATATATCTTGGCCAGATTTTAAATCTAATTGAGTTTTTGATTCTTTTTCTTTGAAAGTATAGTATTAATAAGAAAAATACCGGTTGATTTAGTTAGTTCCAAGTTATCTATGTCTAAAATGTTTTGTTGTTCTTCTGATTCTGTAATCATATCTGTATCAGTCATTTTATTGGTGTTGATGTTCTTGTAATTGATTAGTTAAATAGTTTAATTCTTGATGATAAAAATTATAAAGATTTTTAACTAATTCTGATCATTCTTTTACAGGGTTTATACTATTGGGATTAATAATCATAAATTGAAGATAATTATATCTTTGTTCATAATATTCTTTTTCGACTCTATATTGGTTAACTATATTGTTGACAAAATCAATATAATCTTATAATTGTTTACAAAAATTACAACTAACGTTATTCATGGAGATGTTGTTGATAATGTTCCTTAAATCAATTATATAAATATTTAACATCTTTTTTTTCTAATTGATATATTTCATAATGCAGACTTACTCTTGTTTGATAAAGTTGGATTTCTTCCCAAGATGAGTTTTCTGATAGAAGAAGATTATACATAGAAGTAGTAGTTTGAATAAGTTGTCTACTAAGGCTTAGTTTATTTTCATTGTGAATTATAGATTGATGAAGAGTTTTACAGATTATACAAACAGACATAATGTTATTAATAGTCTGGTGAATAAAAAGGTTTCTGTGTTTTTTGCTTATTGCGAAGATAAACATATTTCAATAGACATCATAAAATTATAGATAAAGTTATATTTAAGATAATCGTGAAATAATAATTGAATAGAATGAGGATCTAGATAAATAAAATAAATAGATAAGAATATAAAAATTGGCATACATGCGTAAATAATAATTGTCGAAACGTAAGCAATAATTCTAAGTAATGAAATCATAATGCAAATAGGCATGTTTAATTTAAATTGGCATAATTAATATTAGGATAGAATATTTTATCAAATAGATATTGCCTAAAGATAGGTATAAATCCATATGTTAAGATTTGAATAAATAAATCAAGCAGATCAGTAATATGTAGACATGTAAAACTACTGTTGGAGAATAAAGAAATGGGTATTAGATAGTGATTTAGATACAAAATGATGAAACAAGAACTCCTTTGAAGCATACCTGGATTGCTTTTTCCGTTTGCAGGCCAATCTGTAGGCTAAGTTTTGGAAGGAGCAAGAGGTAAGAACAAAGTTGTTATTTTATTTCATAACTTCTGCTAATAGATACATTTTTCTTTTATAGATGATTGGTTGGCTTGGACAGGGAAGCGAAGGAATCGGTTAAGCACAGTCGACATAAAAGCTACAAGATAAAAGCAGAAGAATCTATTGCAAAAAGAAAAAAGAGAAAGCAGACAAATCTACTTTTATTGATAAATGGACGACATGTGGGCCTACATCCTTTAATGGTGGCTTCTTACTCTTCAATTATTGCATCGATTGATCCAGACTCTTCCATTACTCAGATAATTCTTGAAAATTTCTTTCAAGAGTAGAAAATGGTTGTTCAAATTGTCGAATAATTTGAAGAGCTTCGATGGTTATTGATGCTTTGTATGCAGAAGTCATAACTATATTTGGGCTTTTATAATTCACTTTGAGTTGCAAATCTAGCTTAATTTTGATGCATTGCTGATAAACTCCATCTAAACACTAAAGATTAAATTGGTTAATAAGATCCTAATTAAAGTCGTGTCTTGGAGGTTCACCTATTGGAGGATACATTCTATTACTGACTCCGATCTGGATAAAAGCGACTCTGGATACTTTGATTTCAGCTTCCTTGAGATTGTCTGTTTCCTTAAAAATTGGATAGCTGCTGAAAACCTTAATAAATATTTCTCTTTCTTTAGCAAAATGTTCGCGATATGACTTGACTGCTTGAATAAATCCTGTTGGAAATTCTGAAAGGATATTCAGATTGGTTAAACAAATGGTGTCAATTAATCCACTCTGAAAAAAGAGGTAAGTTGTTAATAGGTCTACATCGGGAAAAATGATAGCTTTTTGTCCATAACGATCTCTATTCTGAGGGTAATACTGAAACAATTTTTGTTCTTCCTTCCAATCATTAAATGCTTGAAAACAATCACAGAACATTTTTGAAGTGAATTTTCTCATTTCCTCGTTCAAGGCTCTTGTGGGTAAAGCATTAATCTTTTCCATGTTGATTGGTCATCCTAATGGTTTCATGTTGGAATCAAGAGGAGATTTTTTAAGGATTTGTTTATATAAAGGTTTTAATATTGGAGTTTTGAAGTCTGCTAAGGCTTTCTTAGCTTGTAATCTTGTGTAAAAACTTTTATACAAAATGGAAGGTTTCCCTGTAATGTGGACTGCTGCTTTGTGTCATTCGTCGTAGATTCCTGCCATAGGTCCATTAAAACTGACATTTACTTTGTTTTCCTTGAAATCTTCTTTTTGTTGTGGTTGAGGTGGAACAGGTGTAGCTATAGTTAAAGATGGTTGAAGGATTTGCTGGGGAGTAATAGGAAGAGGTGTAGAAGCTGATGGAGGTTTTGGTTCTAGAGTGAGTTGTTTTCTGAGTAAGGTAATAATAGTCCTTAATTGATTAATTTCTTTGGTTATTGTGCCTACTTGATGTTGTAGCTCTATGAGTTCAACTTCCTTCTTAGTCAATGATTCCTTGAGACTCATTATTGCTGCTTCCATTCTCTGGTTAAGATATCTGCAAAACTATTATCAGAAGATTTTATATAATGAATATGAAAATTATGTTGATTTAATTCCAATTGCCATCTGATTAGTCTTCTTTGATTATAATTTTTTTAAATATTATATTTAGTGAATCCACATAGATATTTTGAATCAGTTTGAATAGTAAATTCAACTGGTAATAAATCAATATGTCATTTTTCTCAAAGTTTTGAGAAAGGCTAATGTTTCTTTCTCATGTATCGGATACTTACTTTCAGTGGAATTGAAAGTGCCATTTATATGCTTGCATAATAAATATTTTTTTATTTGGTGGTCGAGCTAATAAACAACGAGCCCATGTATCCAACTGCATCTATTTGAACCATAAGTGTATCCTTAGCTAAATAATTATATAAGACAGGTAAATCCTTACAGAGAGTTTTTAATGTACGTACTATTTTAGTATCTTCAGAAGTCCAATTCCACTAGAGTTTTGTACTACATTTAAGTTGTAATCTTTTTCGTTCCTTAGCTAGGTTTTTGAAAAACCCTTGACCTGAGATATAATTAAGTAATCCTAAAAACTGTTGTACTTGAGTTCTATTTTTAAAAATATCAGGAAATTGTTGTATTTTAAAATGAATGTTGGGTTGTAATTTTAAAAAACCATTATGAAATTCGATGCCTAAATATTCAATATTTTGTTGGGCGTTTTGAACTTTTTTTCACTTAAAATTAGTCCCTTGTCTTTACATCTTTGAAAGACTATTTTGACTTTTTTCAAATGATCTTTTTTATTTGTTTTTGAGAATATATCATCTATATAGGCTAAAGTAAAATCTTCTAATCCTTCTAAATTGGTATCCATAAATCGTTGATAAATATTTGGTGCTTGTTTTAAACCAAAAGGCAATACATTCCATTGAAAATGTTTTTGTGGAGGACAGGTAAAAGCAATTAATGGTTTTGTATTTTCATATAGTCTTAGTTGCCAATAACCAGACTTGGCATCTAGTGTGGTATAATTTATTTAAAATATAATCTTTCCGTGGTAATTTATATGCATCTCCTACGGTTGCTTCGTTGAGTTTTTTATAATTAATAACCATACGTTGTTTTCCTCGCTTCTGTTCAGAGTGATTGTTAACATAAAAAGCAAGTGTAGAATGTTTACTTATGCTAGGAGGAATTAATTGTTTAGTTAATAATTTGGAACACTCAGAAGTAAATTCTTATAGATCATGTTGGGTATATGGGATATTATTTTTAATATTTATTTCTTATGTAGGATCTTTTAATTTGATCTCAATTAATTGAGTATTAGTACTTTTGATTGGATCTAATCGATGTTCACTACAAACTTGATCAAGTAAATTTTCGATTTCGGTCTGTAACGATACATTGTTTTGAAGAAAAATTTGTAATTGGTTCATTTTTTCAGATATAAGCTTTAAAGTATGGTAATACGTAGTATGGTAGATAGGAATTTTGAGAATTATAGATTTTTGATTTAGAGACTTAATTAATGGTGTTTTAAGAGTGATATAGTGTAGATACTGGCAAAAAGGATGATATAATTTTAAAAATTTATTTCCTAAAATGATTGGTAATCCTCACTCTTGTTGACAAATAGAGGGTATTGCAAAGGTATAATTCTCAATGATGATATTATTGTAAAAACTGACATACCAAATATATTTAATACTTCCATCTGCTATTCTAATTTGTAATGGTTTGTTTAATCTTTTCCAATTCTTTCATAAAGTTTTAGTAGCTATACATATTGTAGCTCCTGCATCAATATATGCATTGACTTTTTTATTCTGAATCTGTATTTGAATAAATGATGTTTTCGGATTCGGCTGTTGATTCTGAGGTGTGCGATTCAGATTCATGATAATATAAAGTATTAATGGTAGAGTCACTTTCATAGTCAGATTCAATAGGTTCTAATTTATATGTTATAGTTGAATTTAATATATTGAGTTTTTCGTTATATTTAGTTTTATTGTGACGTTTAGGACACTCAATTACATAATGTCCTTCTTCTTTACATAACCAGCACTTACATTATTTCTTGCCTTGAGGACAATAGTTACGTTTGGGTTTAAACTGTCTATAGGCCTTTTTATGAAAATTTTTTTATAAGGTCTAAATAGTTGTTTCTTTGAAAACTGTTTTTTTGGATATTTTTTCCATTTATATATTTTCTTTTGAAATTTTGGTTTTTGGTGTTTATAAGTAGTAAGGTCATAACCATATTGTTATGGGACTTCTGAATATTTAGAACAACATAGTTGAATACTTTTATGTTTTAATGTTTTTTGTAATTTTGCTTCTAAGCATTCTTGAGAAATGACTTCTTGTACAACTAAAATAGCACCACCTAGATTATAAGCTACAAGATTTTGGCTTTGTTTAACTAGAAACAGTTCTTCTATAGTTTTGTTAATAGGATAAGGTAGTTTTGAATAAATATTTGAATATACATTTCTTGTTCACTTCTAGTTAGTTGATAATAGTATTTTTTAAATTCACAAACATATTGTTCTAAATAACAGATATTACAAATTCGTATATTATTTAAATGCCATAAAGCATTCTTTCTTTCTTCATTTTCAATTTCTTGTTTATAAGAAATGATATCTTTTCTAATGAATTCTTTATAGATTTAATTTGCTACGATATGAAAAGCTTTAACAAGTTCAAGTGCATTTAGGAAAGTGGTGATATTTTTATTTTTTTCTTCATTGTCTAATAAAAAATTGAGTACAATACCTGTAGTTTTATGAGTAATAAAATTCATTAAGATGCTTATATTTTGTAGTCCTTCAAATGGTTTTTCTAACTGTATTACTAAGTTTAATAAAATTCCATAAGATGCTTATATTTTGTAGTCCTTCAAATGGTTTTTCTAACTGTATTACTAAGGCTAACATGTTAGACCATTCGATTAATAATTTTTCATATGATATGACACAATCTAAATTTAAGATTCCATCGAGACCTAATTATACATGTTTTGGTGTATATTCTGTTGGAAATTTTCTAATTTTATGATCTTTGTGATAATAACCAAAATGATTTAATTCTTTAGTTTCTATAGGTTTGGATTTCCAATTATATATAGTTTGTTGATGTCTTTTTCGTTTTCCCCCTGCTTGACTACTTTCAGGCTGCTCGATATTCTTAGTTTGATCCATGAAAATTTCTTGATCAGACTTATAACCATAAATAACATCGTCTTAATCAGTTGTTGGTTTAATAAATTCTTTTCTTAAAGATTGATTTTTGAGTGTTAATTTATTTATTAAATGAGTGATTTTGTTGAGTTATGATTTTACATCGCTTTCTATACTTTCGATATTATTTTCTATATTATTATCACTATTCTTTGTAGTTTATATAGATGTGAGTTCTAGATTTTCCATGGTTTTACTATCTCTGATACCACTTTTGATTTTTCCTTATTATTCGCCTTATTATTCATAGTTTGTTCTGGTACCAGTCTAGCTTAAATATCCTGGTGTTCGCTATCCCTCAACTCGAGTTTTGGGTAGCAAAGTGATATCAGAGCTATTTGACCCCCGTTACATCGTCAGTTCGAATCCCAGCTCAAACAATCTAAGAATGGAATTCCATGGTGTTAGTATGGGCCGCCCTACGGAGCGTGGTAGACTAGTTTAAATATCCTGGTGTCCGTTAACCCTCAACTCGAGTTTTGGGTAGCAAAGTGGTATTACTTTCTTTTTATGACATATGCTAACGAAACAAGTTGAAAACCTTATCTCCAGCTAGCCTTTTACAACCTCTGCCCATTCTGTGCTGACCTTGGAATGATATTTCTATGGATTTCATTGATGGGTTGCCTATGTCCATTGCTAAAATGGTGGCTGAGAAATTCGTTGAGGGAGTAGTGAAACTCCATGGCATGCCGCAGACCATCATCAGTGATAAAGATCCCATTTTTGTTAGCAAAATTTGGCAAGAGTTCTTTAAAATGTCAGGAACAAAGTTATGTATGTCCTCTACATACCATCCCTAAACAGATGGACAAACTGAAATGGTCAACCAGTGCTTGGAACAATACCTCCATTGCTTCGTTTTTTAACAACCTCGCCATTGGGTTCCTTTCTTAGGCAGAATATTGGTATCATACCTCGTACCATATTTTAACTGGAATAACCCCCTTTGAAGCACTCTATGGCTTTCCACCACCATCAATTCCAATCTACTGAGATGGTGATACTGTTGTCAATGAAGTAAATCGAGCTTTAGTATCACAGGATGCTCTCTTACTTCAATTCAAAAGGAACTTACAGCAAGCTAATATAAGAATTAAACATTTAGTGGACTCCATAAGGTGAGATGTTGAATTTCAAGTTAGCGATTTTGTTTTCCTTCGACTTCATCCTTATCACCAACAGTTCGTGTATATGTGCATCTGCCAAAAGTTTGCAAGTAGGTATTACGGGTCGTTTTGTGTCGAAGAAAAAATTAGTAATGTTGCCTATAAACTACAACTGCCACCAGGGTCTCGCATTCATCTGGTGTTCCATGTATCTTTGTTAAAGAAGAAATCGGTTGACACTATTGTGACTACCCCTGAATTGCCTCCCTTGGACGATGATGGTAACTTCCAGTTAGATCCTGAGTGCATTTTGGACACTCGTTGGATAAAACGGGGAGTAAAGGTTAAGGACCAAAGCCTTGTTAAGTGGAAAGGTACTACAACCGAAGATGTTATGTGGGAAAGTACTGACAAATTGCTAGAGCGATTTCATAATTTCAACTTTAAGGACAAGGTTGTAGACTAAGAGGGGGGTCATGGTAGGACACAAAGGCCCCACCATATCCCAAAGAAGAATCCTAAATATTTGAGTTAGTGGTGTATGAGGCTTAGCAAGATAGTGTGGACTCAGCCAGTTAAAAATAAGTTTTATGTAGATATGATTCCTTATTTTCAGCTTGTAGTTGAATCCCATTAAATCTCTCTTTCCTTATTTGTAGGATAAGTAGTTTCATTTGAAGTGTATTTAACACTATCAGTATTGATGAATAAAGAGAATAATATTTTTACTTAACATCTATGGTTCATTTTGCACCCGAAGAAAAAAAAAACTATCTTAACAGCTTTGATTGGGACCTATCAAAAGCTACCACTAAAAGCTGCATTGGAATCCTAATTTTGAGTCTTCCAAGTCCAAGCATGCCCTTTGCATCCCTAGCAAGATTGGTTATATCACAAGCATTTACACAAGCAAAGATGAAATTAGGTATCGTAACTTGGGGTCCTGATTTAGATCCATTGGTAGAATGTAGGGCTATTGTGTCTCTAGAAATCTCTCCAACTTCAAGCCTTCCTAAGACCGTTTCCTAAGATGTGATATAACAAGTATTATTATGAAACCTTGGCGAGGAATGGTTATTAAGATTGCATTCAGTTATGCAACCCATAGTTTCGGCCAATGAACAGGAGGCTGAGCAGTAAAGGCTGTGTCTGTATGTGGACAAATCATAACCTTCGTTGCATTTCATCCAAAAAATGTTTCCTCCAACATTAGCACTATCCTTTTCTCTAAAAGAGGAGTTCTTACACTAAGTTTGATCACGTATTGAAGAGTAACAACATCTCTAGAAACTGGTAGGATTAGTGCTCTAAGCTTTCTCGCTATACAGCAGAGATTAAAGCAAGAAAGCAAGGATAGAAAGATTAGCTTACATGTGGAAGCCACGGAAGAAGGATACAATGTGTGCAAGTAATGATAGTTTTTCAAGCATGAAATGGTTTATAAAGGGAGTTAATTAGTTTGCCAAAAGCGGCCATACGTGACCTTACATTGTTAACTCGCACATAACTCACCCGTTATGATTGAAAGGGAAAATACAAAATGTTTAATCTTAGACACAGTCAAGTCAAACTAATTGGCTGATCAATTCCGTGTAGTTTATAGTCTCTAAACCTCAAACCTTATAAGAAGGAATAATTTTGAACAATAAACATATCTGTGAGAGAGAAGTAACAAAAACAATATATGTTTGCTGAAATTGGATATGAAACTTTTGAAGTTGTAATAGGTTAAGTTGATTTGCTGAATGAAGGAGTAACTGACGATGTCCCAATTGACAATGATATAAATGGGTGCATACAATAGCTAATGCTACGAAGAAATTAAAGTAAATCACTAATTCGTTTTATAATTGAGCTTTGTTTACTTTGATTAATTATGGTTGTTATTTGGATATTATACATAATAACTGTTATATATGTATACATGCTTTTAGGTATTATCACCTCTAAAGATAATGACAATTTAGTTAGTTATTTCCATTTTAATTTCATAGGTTTTCTTTTTGAAAAATTTTTCAGTTTTTTAGCCTAAATATGGTAATGGATCGACTCCATTGACCATTATATCACTTTGAAAAGTAAACCCTTATCACAACTATCATTACTATATTACTTGCACATAAAGCGCTAGGGCCCATTTGTGGATCTCCTAGAAAGATAGCCATGACTCACACTCATCATAATACCTACTTCTAATTATATCTTATATTTAACATTGTTTGACAAATACATAAAAAAAGGTAGCAAGTTTCTCGAGAAACTGGTTTAAAATTGTAATGATGTTTGGTCACTTGTACTATACACTTGTATTTTTGCTAAAGTGTATACATGTTGCAATTATTTATAGGGTTAATTACTAAAAAAACCTAAAGTTTCATCAAATTTTCAATTATAACTCGAATTTTAAAAAGTAGTAATAAAATGTTAAAATTTCCAATTTATTTTAATTATAGCCTGACATTAGTCTCACCGTTATCTTTGATGACGTAGCATTGTCGTGTGTCAATGAACCATCATTAATCAGATACGTCAGCAAAATTAGCAGCTCTAAGTTTGATTATTGAAACAAAGTTGTTTCAAACCTAAATCCCTAATTTCCTCTCACTCACTCTCTCACCCTCGTTTGCAATCTGTAACCCCTCACTTTGTTCTCACTCTCTCACCCTCGTTCTCACCCAAAAAATAGATTACTAGATTCATGAAAAATCAGAAACCACCAGAAAAAGAAGTATCTTAATTGACTATACCCACTTGAAAGCAAGAGCAAGTCCATATTTTTTAAACTGACCTAGTAACCATCAACATGTTTCGATCACGTATCTTGAAAGTGAGAGAGAGAATACTTGAGAAGAGAATATTAATAAAGGCGATTTAGTTGGTCTCTTTTATTTCCATTAGCAAGAATTGTAGTGTAACCATAATTCTTGATATGGCTTTTATGATTTTTCATTTTGGTTTGAATGATATTCCTATGTTACATTTGAGTATGCAAGAGTTGTGGCCAGTTTGCCTTTATGGTGGTTACCACTGAAACATGTTTTGTGTTTTGCTCATCAGATTTTGTACATGTTTCTAGTTTGATAGTAGCTGACCCTTTATATTTGTCAAGAATTATCCACCATTTTACGTTTTATGAAATATTTGATAATCAAATGTTCTCCTAGGTTACAGATTGTAAACGAGGGTGTGAGAGTGCGAGTGAGTGAGAGGAAATTAGGGATTTAGGTTTGAGAGAACGACTATTTGTGTAATTCTCTAAAAAGTAAAATGACGTCATCTTAGTTCTATAATGAAACACGTCATTCCATAAATCAAACTCATAGATGCTATTTTCACTGACGTGTCTGATTAATGAGGGTCTATTGAGAGGTGGCAGTGCCACATCAGTAAAGGTAACAGTGAGACTAGAATGGGGCTAGAATTGAAACTTTCAGCATTTTATTGCTACTTTTTAATGTTCAAGTTATAATTAAAAAATTGACAAAAGTTTGGACTTTTTTGGTAATTTGTTAGAGTTATGTAAATATAGTGCCCTGGAAAGCAAGTCTGTTTACATATAACTTAATTTTCTTCTAATTACTTTTGTAATGAAAATATTTATTATTAATAAAACAAAAGATTTTGGTTTTATTTATATGAGCACTATATATCTAGTCATAAGGTACCAAGATTCTTTCGTAAGTAATATACATATACATGGAGATGTATGGGAAACATGTATATTTTTAGAATCTAAATTAGTTCATTCACAGCTGAATAATCAAGTTGGTCACTTGATTACGGTTTAGACTGTAATGTTGCGATTTATCTCTATGTAAGTAAAAGAGTGTACTTCAAGAGAATAATGAGTTTCATATCATGACAGAAGTTGACTATCAATAATGGAACTATTAAATGAATCTGGAATCAAGTATTTTTGAAAAAATAAAGTGGATCATTGCTTTAATCTTAAAACATACACCTTAGCATTATGTTATTACGAACCACAATCTTGATGAGTGGTGAACTCATATTGTAACACCCCACTCCTACCGGACCCGAACCCAAACCCGATATCGACAGTGATATCCGAATCCGTGCCCCGCGAGGGTGGCGTGTCACATCACTTCACTAAACAAAAGTC
>JANZXP010000003.1:1894391-1905061 GCA_027576715.1 Erythroxylum flavicans | reverse complement strand
ATTCACATCTTTGCATATGCATAAAGTATCACATTTCACATTCTCATTCAGCACAAGCCAACAATACAATTTAATCGGTCAATGATACACTCATATTTTCATATATATTTAGGACTTAATTTAGAGTCATTTACATTCATTTTATGTTCATCTATGGTTAGTTTATATACACTCATATTTTCATATATATTTAGGACTTAATTTAGAGTCATTTACATTCATTTTATGTTCATCTATGGTTGGTTTATCATGTTTTAGCATTATTCGAGGTTCGTTTACATAAAATGCATAAATGAAACAAATAGACTCCAATTGCACTGTTTTCGGGTTTCTGGTAAATGTGACCTTTAGTCATTTTGGGATTTTTATCTTGAGATTGGTTTAGCCAAAATTTCTGAAATTTCATACTTAAATTCTTACGAATTTTTTGGGACCAATTGTAGATTTTTCTGAGCTGGAATTTAAGAGAAATACATTCCCGAAATTTGCGTCAGATTTTGGATCGCCAGAATGACCTTTCGACGATGTTTTGATCATAACTTTTGACTCAGATGGCGAAATCCCATGATTAAAGTCCCATATTGAAGCTAAATTAAAGACAAAGATACCGATAAAATTTGAGCTCCTAAATCGTCACCGTTTAGTTTTTATGCACTGTCGAAATTGACCTTGAAAAATCCATTCCAACTAGCCAAGGATCAACATCAGCCCCCCCTTTTAATTATTTCAGCCCATGCACATCTCATTCTCCATGCCACACACAAACACAAACAACCCCATTTTCACTTCAACAGCCTTCCACTAATGCAAGCTCCATAAAAGACACACCTCCATTCACTTCAGTAGGCAGCTGCCATTAATCATCAACAAAACCTTTGTGCACATGCAACCAGCCCTCACAACACATGCAGCATCCTTTATTCATGCACAAAAGACAAAGCAGCCTTTATTGACCAGCAGCCTCACTCTCCACCTATTCACACCACTCAAGCCAAAGCAGCCTCCATCCTTCCACCACTCACGCACAACATAACAAAGCCTCCATTTGACTAAAGGAAGAGACGCCAGCCTCCACACAAAAATCACGTCAGCCCTCTACTCCACCAACATCAGAAGATTACGCATCCATCTAGTAGAAATTCACATCTCCAACTAGCTCCACTTGATTCATGAAATCAACGCCCAGTAGCCTCTATGCATCAGCCTCCAAGCCTCCATCCACGTAGCAGCTCTCCACTCATTCACGCAAAAATCCTTCACGCAAGCACCATTCACTTACGCAAAAACACTGCCTCCAATTAAGCCTCCATTTTCGCATCTTCAAGCCTCCACTCATGCAGCTGTCATTCACGCATACACCACGCCCATAGCCAACTTTCACGTTACATTGACTCAGCTGTCACTCACGCAGCATCCAAGCAACACACACAAACACCATAGCTTCCTTCAAATTTTCACCGATTCTCTATTCTCTACTCCTCTAAGGAAACATCCCTCACTTCTAGCCATCCACACAACTCCATCAACAGCACAATGCTCCAGCCTTCACATAACTCCAACCCTTCACGTAAGACACAAAAAAGCAAGCCTCCAAGCAAAATACTCCACTCACTCACTCACGGTATTTTCATAGCCTCCCTCAGTTTTTTTGGCATTCTCCATTGACTTACTCCACGCATGAGAGAGCAGCCTTCACCTTAGGATGTAAGCCTTCATGCCACTCCAAAGACACAGACGTCACATCAACACTCATCACCATTCACCGCCAAGGAAGCAACCATGCAAAGGAGTTTGGACCTTTGTTCTTTATTTTTAATTGATTCCGTCTTGAGTTTATCTAGGCTGTATGCTTGTGGACTGCTTAACATGATGATTTGTGGCTAAAACCTTAATTTCTCTTAGGGATTTGATATTTTTGTTGATACTTTAATTTTGAATTTTACTGGAATCCATGACTGAAATTTTATATACTTGTTGATTTTTTCTTGGATTTATTTGTTATTCCTTTGGATTATTAGAAATTGCCTTGGTATAAATTCGCCTTTGGAAAAGGGAGTTTTGCTAGAAGATTGAAGGAACTTTCGACTAGGATTTTCTTGTGAGTTGGGAGACCCATGAAACTTAGGAGGTGAAAATTGAAGGTTTGGGATTTAAGAAACTCTAAGAAGAATTTAAGTAAGGGATTACTAAGTGACATCTAGAGTGGATAGATTAACTCATCTTTGGGAAAAGGGGATTAATTACTCTTAAAATTCACCTACAAGATTAGGATATTTTAGTTGCGGAAGATAGCTAATTCAATATTAAAGGTAGACAAAAATATCATTCCCTAAGAGAAAGTCATTCCCCTTGCCGTTAATACTTTTAGTTAGTCAATTATTGCAATCTTTTCTTAATTAGTTACTGCACAAATTTATCATATTCAAAGTTATTTTGGTCGCATTGAATTGGGGAGTTGATTAAAAATCTATTTAAGTAAAAAAAATTTCTTCATTACTTTTAAATTTCCAAAATTTCATCCAACTCGATTTCAAACACTGTTAGCTAGCATAGATTTAAATTTTCTCATAATCCCTGTGGACACGACTTGGTTCTTACCGATTTATTACTCACTTCGACAACCGTGCACTTGCAATTTATGAACAATCTCCTCAATATCAAAGCTACCATCAAAAAACAACTATTCATTTTCTCTGTTTCTTCATCCCTCTTGTATCTTTATTTGCTCTATCCAGCACAATCATTTTCCTCTAAATACAAACACCTTACACATATTTTGTCTTATGCACAAATTTTGCATTTTTCTGCTTTTCTTTTAGTCTCGGAGACAATTCCTACTTTACCCTTTAGAGTGCATCAAAGATGTTGGAGAAGGCGTTAACCCTGGGATCTGATCCCGTTGTCCTGCTGCACCATAGAGTGGGAATTTGCGATTTAAGGTAGTGATTTTTTACGACGCCTTGCATTTCAAATAAGCCATTCCAATTTAATTATTATTGCTATTTTCGCTAACAAAAATATGTTGTTCATGGTGAATTATCTAATACTATAACCGGAAAAGTGCTATTTTAATATTAGTGTGTATTATCTAAGATTAGATCTAATAAGTATTAATGTGTTAGTTAAATGATATCATATATGTTAATTTTGATGTTACTATATGATTATTTAATATAATTATTTTTATAAATTTTTAAGATATTGACACCGTGACTTTTTTTAATAAGTATTATAAAGAAATTAGTTGTATTTATTAGTGCAATTGTGAATGTTTTGCATATAAAATAAAGGAATATAATTTTTATGTAATTACTATATATTGTTCATATTTGTATTTTCTAAAAATTAGAGTGTGCAAAAACTTACTTGAATTATAAATATAGATTCGTAACATTTGATCTATAGAAGTTTTTAGATAAATAAAAAATTATGCTCATTAAATTACTTTAATTGAGTTTTATAATTTTAACAAGTTATAAATCTTAATTTGATTATAGAAATTGAATGGTTGGATCTTATCTTAGATGTTGATTTATTAAAGAATTGGTTAAATTAGTTTGGTCTCAAAATAATTTTAATTTTTTTTGCAATAAGTTCAGAAGTAACCAAAAAGTTATTAGTTTCATTACACACAATAAATATCAAAAAACTCGCTTTTGTTATCATTCAAAAACGCATTGAATAGATGATAAAAAATAAGTTAAAAACCACCTTCTTCCTTTTTTTTCTTTAACAAGTTAAAGTTAAAGGAAAAAAAGAAGGGGTAAATCTTACATACGCTAATTACTATTTCATAATTAAATATTTTTCATGTCTTCATAGCTGAAGTAAGTGCTAAGGCTAATTGCCCAAAGAATATGACAGTGTGTTCTTCATCAGACAGTGAAGATGAACCTGTTGTGGTCTCTGATGCACAAGGATCCCCAACCATTCCTTCAAGAACCTATGCAACAAAAAAGTGAAAAAAACATCTCCAAGAAAGGAAAGTTTTTACAAGAAAAAAACCAGCAACATTTCAGGAAAGTATTGACTTAAGGTTAAACAACTTCACTGTTAAGTTTGAGTCTATTTACGAACAAATGGAGTCATAATATGCTACTATTACAGATGATTTGATTATGGAGTCTAAATCTTCTTAATATTGGCATGTCTTAAATGGATGTTGGTAAGGCTACTGTGTTATTATATAATGTTCCCACTAAAGTTTAGGTTTTGTTCGCTTTACTAAGTCATTTAAAAAGGTCCTTTGTGTTTGGGTTCCTCTATCCATCTTCTAATCCATGAATCATGCAAGGGAGCATATTAATACTTTTGGTATATGAGGCTTTTATAAGTAATATAAACTAAGGATGCAATTGATGTTGCCTAACCAGGTTATTTTGTATTAGTAGTTGTGATGTAAACAAAACTTGTAGTGTTAACCTAGTTATTTTGTATCGTTTGAAGGCTTTTGGTTAAGGTATTGTGTTTAGTTGTGATATTTTACATCATTTGCATCAACAGGGAGAATGTAACTTGTATTAAACTCTACATTCTCTTATGGATATGATTGCATGTAATGAATCGAATGCTCTTTATTTTTGTTTCATGCACATTTTGAGAAAATTAATACAATTTATGGGTTCAACTATGTTACTTGATTTTACTGTAGCAATGGAATGGTGGACATTATGGTTATGTCGATGAAGTGTATGATATTTTGGATGATTAAATTGTATTTTGAGAACATTATGTGGCTGATGACATGTTGATGCAAGCAAATACTGGAGCATTTTTTTTCTTCAAGGGCTATTAGAAAGGAAATACCGTAATATACTTGATTTTAAACATTCTGTCATCATAAATGAGGTGCATAAATTAAATATAATTAATTAGAATATATTTAAAATTTTATGTTAAACAAAAATTTAACAAAATTTTATTTTTTGAGATTTTTAACAAACTAACCACCGTTAATAGTAATGGTAATCATTCTTTCGTCCTAACCAACTATCATATTTATAATGAGTATATTCATTTCCATTCCTCACTATATTCATTATAGGCCATTGAATAGTACACAAGAAGATCGATCTAGCCCATTATTTGAACAAAGTTTAATCAGTACTCAACATTACAAGCCTAGCTTTGTAAGACCGGAGTTCATTAAGGGAGTCGAGTCGAGAGCATGGGTGGTTGGTGAGCTTTAATAATTATCATTGACATCAACCATTTATTTGAAAGGGGTTGGCCTGATAGTAGAAAAAGTGAACTAAGCAAAGCCAAAGTCTTTTGATACATTTCCTAACTCTAAAAAGGTTGCCTCTGTTGGAAGTCCCTCCATTTAAGAAATCTTATATCAAAAGTGGAAGGAAGTCTTAAGTAGATTTCTCCCTATAAATAGACACCAAGAAGGAAGAATTAAGCATTCCAAGCAAAGTATTCAGAGAAATACAAGCTTAGTAAAATAGAAAGTGATATATATCTCGATTAAGCTTTCAATCAAAGGTTATTTGTGATCCGATTTAGCTGATATTTTATAAAAAATATTCCAAGATTTAGGTGTTAAGGGCATTGTGGATCATAGTTTTGTGTCTGATAATTTGACACTAGTGTTCCTCTATTTGTGAGATATTTTTCACCCTCTTTATATTTCCAAGAGTTTAATTTCTTGATTATTTTGATGTATTACCCTAGTTTTATCTAGAGAGATTTTGTTATATCCATTATTTAAATAGTGGAGATACTTTGGACTATGATCCCATGGTTTTTACTTTTCATGTTGGGAAGTTTTCCATGTAAAATTCGGTGTGCATTTCTTTGATTTTATTTTGAAGTTTCTATGGTTTTCTCTATTTGGTGATTTCCTCACAAGTTTTCCAAAGGCGGGAGAGATTTTATTATGCCATGTTGGTATGTCTACCTCCCATCAAACTGGTATCATCAGAGCATAGTTACTAAGTCAGTCATCCTTTGTAAATGATGGAAGTCAACATAAGTAGAATGACCAATCTAAACGGAGACAACTTCCAAGTATGGAAGGAGAAGATGGAAAATCTCTTTTGTGTGAAGGGATACCATGATCTGGTATTTGATATCATAAAACTTAAAGGCAAATCCTACACCGAGTGGAGTCTATTAAGTAGACAAGTATGCAAATTCATCAAAATTTGGGTGAATGATAATGTCCAAAATCATATCTTTGGTGAGAAAGAAGTAGACAAATTATAGGCCAAACTCTAGAGCCTTTATGCTTGAAAGTTCGACAACAACAAAATGTTCCTAATTAAACTCATGGACCTGAGATACTGAGATGGTATACTGATGATGGATCATTTGTATACTTATCAAGGGATCATTAATCTGATGGCCACCATAACGCTCACTTACAACGATGAGTTGCTCAGATTATGGCTTTTGGGATCCTTACCGAGCTCCTAAGAGATGTTCAGAACAACACCTTCAATTCAGTCCTTGAGGGTGTAGTCTCGATGGAAAAGGTTAAAAGTGTCCTTTTGGAGGAGGAGTCTAGAAGAAAGACTCAAGGCTCATCTCTCGAGTCTGATGTCTCAATTAAAGGGACAAGGGTGAGAAGTAAAAGCAGACTCAAGGCTCATCTCTCGAGTCTGATGTCTTAATTAAGAGGACAAGGGTGAGAAGCAAAAGCAGAGGTCCAAGCCAGAGAGGCATATCTAGTAATAGGCCCAACAAATATGTCAACATTAAATGCTTCTATTATGGTGGAAAAGGCCATATGTAGAAGAATTGTCAGAAGCTGAAAAGAGAAGGCAAAAGGAATCAGGAACCAGAGAAGAATGATGCCAGCAGTTAAGATCAGATTACCGTCACCGAGGATCTACTTGTGATCTGTGATGTGGAGATTAGTATTTTGCAAGAAGAAAAGAGTTAGTTAATTGATAATGGCACCTTAACTCACGCGATTGCTCAATGGGCACAATTTACATCTTATACATTCGGAGATTATATGCATTTGAAGATAGGAAATAATGGTTTCGTATAAGCCATTTGCATGAAGACATTTTCTTGGAGACCAATAATTGAATGAGATTAGTACTGAAAAATGTCAAACATATTTCAGATATCAGATTTAGTATCATGTTTGTAGGAAAGCTTGAGGATGAAGGGTTTTGCAAACGAAACTTGCCATGATTGTAGCTAAGGGTAAGAAGCACGAGACGTTGTACATGATGCAAGCCAACACTCCCAATAGCAGTATCAATGCTACGAAAGATGTAGATGCAACTAAGTTGTGGCACAAAAGACTTAGCTACATGAGTGAGAAGGGCTTAGGAGTGTTAACTAAAAGGAGGCATCTATTTGGTGTCAAAAGTACTTGTCTCAGAAAGTGTGCTCATTACCTAATAGGAAAGCAGAATTAGGTGTCTTTCAAGAGTTCACCTCTCTCTAAAAAACTAAATATAATTGATTTGATACATTATAATGTATGCGGTCTGATTAAGACAAAGGATCAGGTGTTAGAGGTCTTCAAACAATTTCAAGCTTCAGTTGAAAGAGAGATAGGGAAGAAACTGAAATGCATTTGGAATGATAATGGGGGAGAGTATTATGATCCATTTGATCAGTATTGCAAAGCGTAAGGCATTCGGCATCAAAAGACACCGCTAAAGGCGCCACAATTGAATGGTTTGGCAAACAGGATGAATAGAACTCTGGTGGAGAGAGTCAAATGATTATTATCTCAAGCAAAGCCGCTAAAACAATTTTGGGGTGAGTCATTAAATACAACAGTGCATATGGTGAATCTCTTGCCCGCTGTTCCATTGTAGTTTGATGTGCCTGATAGAGTCTGGCTAGGGAAAGATGTTAGATATGATCATCTTCGTGTCTTTGAATGCAAGGCATTTATGCACATTCCCAAAGATGAGAGATCCAATGTTGATTTTAAGATAAAATAGTGCATCGTTTTAGGTTATAGCCTTAATGACTTTGGTAAACAAAAAGCTTATCTGAAGAAGCGATGTTTTATTCGTGGAAGATGAGACCATCAAGGATATCTAAAAGACAAGATACAACAAGCAAAGATGTTGGTGATGTGCTTGATTTTGATCCAGTTAGCAAGGTAACAACATAGAAGAATATTGAGGAGAATACTATACAAGATGTAGCTGATGAGGATGTTCCATTACCAGTAGAGGCAAATGATGGCGATGATGACCAAGCATAGGAAGCAGAGGATCCAGCTTCACTCAGACGGTCTTATAGAGACTAAAGACCTTATACTCGATACTCTGCGAATGAGTATGTGTTACTCGCTGACAGGGAGAATCTGAGAGAGTTATGAAGAAGCCATGGAAGATGAACACAAGAAAAACAGTGGGTTAACGCTATAGAAGAGGAGATGAAGTCACTCTCTGAGAATCACAATTCTCCCATATCCATGGACTTGATGATTGGAGATAAACTTCCATTTAGAGCCCAGTTTATTCAATAGTTTCATATTTTCTTTCCTAATTTTCATTTCCAAAAGAGCAAATATCCATGGATTTGTGTTATAGACAAAATCCCTTACAGCTGAAAGCTTTTTAGGGCAGTTGATCCCCCGCACATTCCTTGCTACAATCTTCATAATCAAGTAAAGTTTATTTTGGAGCCCTTTCTTTTGCTCTGATTAGATTTCTTCTTAACGACTGCAAAAAATTCACCGATAGTAGGATCCTCATCCCTAGTGCCCATAGAAGAGTCAAATTGTTCCTTTAGAACTATGTCTTTGGGACTAGAGAGGAGATTGTTCGATGGAAGATTCGAAAGTATTTCATCATTCCGAGCATCAATAGTGGCCTCAGCTGCTTGGTCACTAGGATTAGCTTCAGTAAAGGATTTTCCCTCAACATTTCTTATATCTCTTGACTTCCCGTCCTTTTTTGCCTACACCAATATTTCCCTAGCGTCTCCTTGTTCCTTTATGCTTTGTTCTTTTTCTGTAGTCTGCACAGGTGTGGTTTGCCCATACTGCTCAACTTCACTGACTTTAGAACCAATACTCATTAGTTCCTCATAGTCCCCTCTAAAAAAAGTCTTACTCGTAGGGAGCCATTGTTTGTCTCGAGTAACAAGAGACGGTTTCCATTGATATTGAACTGAAACACTATCCTCATAAAAGGATCTGTCAAGCTCTAATCTCATAATGGGAATGGTTTCCAGAAGGCTATTGGAAAGGTCCATGTTTATGTAGATGCTAGCATACCCCAACCTTTTTCTATTGGCTGTGTTATCATCTAAGCAAAGAGGTTTCCCCAAAAAACTTGCAAGCATGCTTAATCCTTTAGTTGTCCAATATTCAAGAGGAACATTAAAAAGATTTACCCACATAGGAACTGGCCTTCTTTCCCTGTAATCAAGCTAAAATCCTGGCTGTCATGGCTGCAGAAATAAGGGAGAGTTTGCTACATGCCATGGTCCTTCTTCGACTACCTTCAATGCTTGAGATTTAGATATAAATATGAACAATACATATTTTTCCTCTGTAATGACTACCTCCACATACCCTTTGTTCTTCCAAGCCTTTTGAGCCCATCTTTGTATAATCGGGAAAGCCAGTCTTCTATTCCAGAAAAATCCGATGAGGGAATTTTCCCAGGATTTAACTCCCTCCTAGACTGTTTCTATATTAGGAAAAACTATTGTGCTTCCATCTTCTGTTTTAGGGGGTAGAAGTGTAGTGTAAGATCTGCTGAACCCCTTACAACTTGTTTCCAAGTTCTCCTTTCAGTCAATGGGTTGGTCTGGGTTAAGGGGAGAGTTGATGACTGCGGGGGAGT
Source organism: Erythroxylum flavicans (assembly GCA_027576715.1). NCBI lineage: Eukaryota > Viridiplantae > Streptophyta > Magnoliopsida > Malpighiales > Erythroxylaceae > Erythroxylum > Erythroxylum flavicans. The sequence continues at coordinate 1,895,282 of JANZXP010000003.1, read as the reverse complement.
GGAAGCTGTAGGTACTGAGGATGACGCAGGGATTGGAGATCAAGTAGGTAGTTTTAGGTTTGGATGGGAGGAAGAGGGTGAGGGTAAGGGAGTTGGCGATGCAAGGGTTAGAGATAGAGTAGGTAGTTTCAGGTTTGGATGGACAGTAGAGGGTGAGGGTAAGGGAGAAAAATCCTCCTTATCTATTTTCTGTTAGGGGAGAAAGGCTGCATAGTTTGTAGAGACGCAGTAAAACAATCAGATACTGGAAAAAGAAAGCCAGTGGGTGGGAAAGCTGGGGTGGATGAAAATACCCACTGGAGGCTTAGTTTGAGGGGAGGTTCAAACAGAAAGGGGAAGGGGAATAATGATGAGCAGATTAGGAATGGTCGGAGTAGAAGGATGAGAAGTGAAAGAAGGAGAGTTGCAGTTATGGAGGAAAGATGAGAAGTGAAAAGAAGGAGAGTTGCAGTAATAGAGAAGGGGGAGGTAGGTCTGAGGGTAGGAAGGAAGTCTTAAGGTTAGAGAGATGTCAGAGCTTCTCTTACTAACCCATTTGCGTGTATCCAAAGTAGTCCAATTATTGTGTCCTTCCTGAGATCATATTTTCCTTGTAATGTTAGCAAAGCATCAACAAAATGCTGCTTGGCACCCCCTGTCTGCTTGCAAGCAAGTGTATGCATTTCCATGATAGCTCTAGTTAGCTTGTCTCTGCGAGCACCGTGTTTGGCAAAGACCTCTTCTTTCATCTTTATTTAAATCAAATTACGTAACTTGTTAAGATATATGTTATATATCTAAATAATTAATTTTGGCATTATTTATTAATTGGACGTATAAGATATTAATTGGGTCATGACTTGGATTCAAAAGTTATATGGATAATCTTCTAGTTGAAAAAGAATCATATCT
>JANZXP010000003.1:1871319-1894291 GCA_027576715.1 Erythroxylum flavicans | reverse complement strand
GATATATGTTATATATTTAAGTAAATAGTTTTGGAATTATTTATTAATTGGACATATAAGATATCAATTGTAGTTGTGATAGAATCCTACATAATATTTGAAAAATCAAAGAGGGTTAATTATTTCTTAACTTTCCGCAAACTTCTTTGTCGTCAATAAAATAAAATAAACAAAATCGAAATAATAAAGAAACACCAAAATTTGGTAACGCAGTTCGGCACTCTTGGCCTACGTCTGCGGGGCCCTCACCCAGCTTAGTCACTTTCATAGGAGTTCAATAGAATTACACAGAATTGATTTAACATAGCACCTCTCAATAACTGCAACTATCTCGCAACCTAACTACACGTGAAAGACTTTTACACCCGATAACACGATCGACTCGTGCTAACCTCGACAGAGAATTTTTCTACCTATCTTCACTCAAAGTAATAACAAATAAACATATCTCAAGTATTTAATCAACAGAAAATAAAATAACAAACTACTTGAGATTAACGAAGACTTCCCTATAAATTCTTCTCCTCAGAATAACCCAGCTGAAAACTTTCTTTCTTCACAAAGATGAATCACGGTGTTGGTCCCTATAAATTCTTCTCCTCAGAATAACCCAGCTAAAAACTTTCTTTCTTCACAAAGATGAATCACGGTGTTGCTTTGAGCAGTAATTAGTATTTTTCTTCAAAGACCCATGAAACACGTATTCCGCCAGAAGCTCAAGCACCCTCAAACTGCATCTGCTATCAACGTGTTTTACAGCTCACACACACACACACTTGTCAGATGAATCAACACAAACTACACTTCACCAAAAATAAGCTTCACAATCTGCGCACCCAGCTATCATCAAAAACAAAAATACGCAGCCCACACGTACAATGACTCACCCACAAACTTTTGTTGCCGCACCACTCACGCTACAATCATCCAAAAAGAACATATGCGCAGCCAGTCAAATTTTTCATTCACTCCACGCATGACCAACGCCACACAAACAATACACCCACTGCAGATTTTTTTATGCCACACACTTACCTCTAGGTTTTCTTCAATTACGTGTAGTAGTAGACTCCTATTTTTTAAATCAAATAAGTAGGCAATATTTGTATAGCGTGAACTCAACCAAAAGATGTCCATCTTGTTTACGCAAATATACAATAGTCCAATAACCAAAACTCAATAGCCCATTGACGATTTGGACTTCTATTAAAAAACAATCTCCATGTTGGCTCCATATTAGATTTTAAACACAATCTTCATCCGTCCAATAAATAATATTCTATATGTCCAATTTAAAATACCAAAACTAAATAAGATATATAAAATATATCTTAAGAGATTTTATTATTGTCTTTTTCATTAAGCCATAGATGTCATATTATAATTTTTTTTCCATCACAATCAACACATTCTTTACCACCTTAAGTTACTCGCTTTCACCAAAAATTTTATACCTTTGATTATTAAGAGTACGTCTAGAATTTTTTTTTCAAAGCTTAAGGACTTATCAAGTATCTAACGTTATGATAATTATATCGTACATCTTGATCTGCATTAAAAGATTGTCTTTTACGAAATGTTTTCCATCATCACCAAATCTAACAATATTATTCTATTTAAATAAAAACTGTGGTTATTGAAAGTCATATGATAGTATCACTTAAGAGTAATATGTGTTTAATATCTATGTAGTTTTGTAGTGGGGAGGTGTACACGAGCATCGGGGAGATAGGGTTAGCAAGACTTGTGGTTGAAAAAATATTGCTATATTAGCAAGATTGTGGACAGAGATCGTACGTACACCATATTCATTTTGCTCTTCTGAAAAAGAAAAAAAAAAGCAATAGTCAGCCGGATGGTTTTTTGTTGCCAATATGATATGTCATTTCTGTCGCCACACACGTTTCCTCCGTAAATGACACATTAATTAATAAAAACATACAATAGCATATAAATCTACTTTGGAGTAAGCAATGAACGTAGACACAGACGACTGAGGTATAAAATCGGGTCCACGTATGAGAACACATATGCACGTTGCAGGAGAAAGCAAGCCGTGAAAGAAAGCAAGGGTGGATGGCTCAGAGAGTTTCTAGCAGGCAAAGTCGCATTCAATTCACTTAATAAGAAAGAGAGAGGAGGAATAAAGAGACAGCGACCGTTCTATTGTGCCCTAACTGACAAAGAATTAGTGTTTACCAGGACTGTGACCTGTTAGAGATGTATAGATAGAGAGAGAGAGAGGTTACAAAGACAGAATTTAAAGAGTTAGTGTTTACCAGGACGGTGACCCTCTCGTTCGAAGGCAATAAATTTGAACTATTTTATAATTTAAAAAAATAAGTTAATTTATAAATTTAAAAAATTATTAAAAATAGTACATATTGATCAGTATCAGTACAATACCATATTAAAACTATTAGCTCAATATTTATAATTAATGATTTTAAAGATAACTATATAATATTTCAAAATTGGATTTTTTCCTTATATAAGCAACTATATAATTCTTGAAAGAAAATAAAGTTATTAAATAATTGCTTTCTTTCTTACAGGAACCTTCTTTATAAACTTACCTTTTTTGAAATAGTTCTATGACATTCAAAAGGATTTTATTAATTCGAATAATCAGCTCCGAAAGCCTTGAAGGAACGTCCTTCTTAACTTCTAAATATCAAAGATTTCAGCAGAAATAATATTGAAGATTAAGCAATAGCTAGTTGAAGAAAATGCTATTTAAGGAAGAATCACTGCATTTGCGAAATAGACATATATACGAGACTTGTGAAATATCTTAGAGCATCAATATTCTTGAAAGTTAAATCAAACTCTTTGTGCTTTAGAAAGTGATATCACTCTATTAAGAGAGATTGTAAAATCCTTCATACAATTTTTTTAGAGCTTGTAGAGGTTAACAAAATACTACGACCGTGGAAGGTTGAAAAACCTTGAAAAATATATAATTGTGAGCTTGAAGAGACTCGTCAAATTACTTCTTAGGATTTTAGTGAAACATTCAAGTTGGATACCTGGAAACTAGACGTAGGCTTGGATTATAAGTCAAACCAGTATAAATCGGCTGTTTCATTGTTTCTCTCCTCTTAAATTTTAAATTTCCGCATTATGTTATGTATGTGTTCATTTTAGCAAGAGGCTCCTTTTATTTTTAACTTGCAAGAGGTTCCTTTAATTTTAACAGGTGCCTTCTGTTTTAAATTGTTTAAACAGGATTTATCATTTAGTAGGCTCCTATCGTCTAACAGACTCCTGTCGTTTAACAAGTTTTTATCGTCTGACAGGCTTCTATTGTTTTAATTTTTAACAGGCCTCTGTTTTTATACGAATTAAAGTAACTTGCAAAAATTTTCAAGTCACACACAATTCACCCCCTCTTGTGTGTGTTTGCTTTATGATTTAGTATCAGAGCAAGGTTTTACATTTATTGTATTTTACAGCATATGATAGATCATGACAAACAACTTGAGAAGCCTTCAAGGACAATCTGTCTCAAAGCCTCCTTATTTCGATAGAAACAACTATTCCTACTGAAAAGAGAGAATGACCATTTATCTACAATCTGTAGATATCAAAATCTAGCAAGATATCAAAGCTGAAGCCACACCTCCTACTACTGACAACATAGAGGTGTAGACTGATGGTGATAAAAGAAATACAGAGCTGAATGCCAAAGCAAGACATCATCAGATATGTGCATTGTCTCCAAAAGAAAATGAAAAGATATTCTACTGCTCTATATCAAAGAAAATGTGGGATAAGCTTCAAGTCACCTTTAAAGGAACAAATGATGTAAAGAAACATAGAATAAGCCTTTTAGCGCATCGATATGAAACTATTGGCATGAAATAAGGAGAAACCATAGATGAATTCTTCGGATGGTTCAACAACATCATCACTGCCTTAAAGAACTTGGGAAAGATATATCCGAATGATGAGCTCGTAACCAAGATTCTAAGATCACTACCAAAGGAATGAAGACCTAAGGTGACAACTCTAGAAACTGTAAAATATCTAGACACTATTTCACTTGACTGGCTATAAGGAAATATGATGATCCATGAAATCGAGCTTAGGCGAGATGAAGGATCTTCTTATAGAAAAGGAATGACATTAAAAGCAATTAATAAATTAAACGGTGATGAAAGTGACACTGAGTTGCAAATAGATGGAGATAACGAGTTCAACTTCATGGTTAGAAAAATATGCCCACTTATATAAAAAGAAGCTGATGAAGAAAAGGGAAGGAAACAAAAAAGCTGGGAACAACAGGTTCCTATCAAAAGATAGTAGCAACAATAATAATACACAAAATAATCAAATCATATGATATCATTATAAGAAGCCTGTACACACAAGGCTTGAATGTCCTCTTCTTCAAAAGGACAAGTCAGAGAACAGAAAGCCCAGAAAGAAAGCGATGACTACAGCCTGGTCAGATAAGGATTCTGAAAACTTTAAAGAAGAAAAGATAGAAGAAGTCAGCAACGTTTGCTTCATAGCTAAATCAGGAGATGATGAGGTATATTATTCTGACTCTGATATTGAAGATGATGAATTGAAAAATGCATATCATGAATTGTATGATCAGTACACAAAGTTGACAGTGAAATATTTTAAAGAAGTTGAGACATCCAAAAACAATGAAGCATCCTTGAAGGGGTAAGAACAAATCATTAGAATTCATTAATGAAAATCTGACAACTAAGAATATGTCTCTTGAGGATGATTACAAGCAAAAGGTTTTTGAAAAGAAAGTTCTGGAAAAAATATTAGCCAAGTTAGAAAATACTTTGCTTAAGAATGATTATGGTAAAGTGAGACAACTAGAAGAAAAGGTTGTCACCCTAGAACTTGAGAAAGAGAAATGTGCAGGAAAGATCTTATCTTTAGAAAAAATCTTGCAAAGTTCATTGATGGAAGGAACAACCTTGATGCTCTATTTGGTAGTGGTAAATGCATTCTTAATAAAGTTGGAATAGGTTATAATGAAAATAATAATGTTAGGTCATACAAGAACTTCTTTGTTAAATCCAGCAGTAGCTATAGTCAAAACAAAAAGAACCTGATACATGGTAGAAATTCTAACAATTCTTATTCATCTGTTTTATGCTTCTACTGTAGTAGACATGATCACTTTAGTCATTCTTGAAAACTTCGTAAAATGGAGAAATTATCTCAAGTGTATGTTTGGAGACCGAAAGATCAAGTTACTAGCCTAAAAGGACTAAGAAAAATTTGGGTACTTAAAATGAGATAATACTTTCTGTAGATATGCTTCAAAATAGAGATAAGAGAAAATCAATGGAAAGTTAATAGTGGTTATTTGAGACACATGATAGGTAAAATATCACATTTCAACTACATTGAAAGAAAAGACGGAGGTAATGTTGTCTTTGCCAACAAAAACAAGGCAAAAGTCACCGAAATTGATAAAATTGGTAACTCTAACTCTGCCTCTATTGATAATGTTCTCTGTAATGATGGATTGAAACATAACTTGTTGAGTGTAAGTCAATTATGTGATAAAGGTTATAGAGTTACTTTCTATGCATCACATTGTGAAATTATTAATAATCTTACCGTCAACATTATATTTATTGGTCCTAGAAATCAGAACATATACTGTGCTCAATTGGAAGATATGTCTTCACAAAATGTCAAGTGTTTTGTTTCTATAGAAAAAGACTCTTTTATCTGGAACAGAAGATTTGGACATGTTAGCATGATCTTATCAAAATTGTCCACAAATGAGATAGTGAGAGGACTACTTGATCTGAAGTTTGAGAATACTCAGGTTTGTGAAGCTTGTTTAAAAGTTTTGTAGAAAAATTCAAACTAAAAAAGGATATTGCATCACATCAGAAAAAATTAAAGAGTTCTGTGACGAAAATGGTATAACTCATAATTTTTCATTCCCAAATAATCTTCAGCAGAATAGAGTTGTTGAAAGAAAGAACAGGACTCTCATTGATGTGGCCAGAACAATGCTATACGAAAGTGGTCTACCTCATGGTTATTAGGCAGAAGTCTTGTCAACTGCCTGTTACATTCTTAACATGTTTCTTATAAGACCTATTCTGAAAAAGACCTCCTATAAGTTGTGGAAAGGAAGAAAATCAAATGTCCCTTACTTTCGAGCATTTGGTTGCAAGTGTTTTGTTCTAAATAATGGGAAGACAACCTTGGAAAGTTCAATGCGAAGATGAAGCTATCTTTCTAGGCTACAGTACTGCTAGTAAAGGATTTAAGAGTCTACAACAAAAGAACAAAGAAGATTGAAGAATCAATAAACGTAGTATCTGATGAGGCAATACCCTTGACAACAGCAACTGCTTTAGACGATGAAAAGCATCCCCTATCTCCTAAAAATACATCGCAGCCTCAAGCTACACCTATAGCACCTTTGGAATTACAAGATCAAGAAGGTCCTTCTAATGATAGGACAGAGCAAGCTCCTTTCTCTCAGCAGGAGCCTATGTAATGAAAAACACCAAGAGAATGGAGAGGTCAAGATACACATCAATACATTTTGGGAGATCCTTCTAAAAGTCTAAGAACCAGATCATCTTTCAAGAACAACTTTGTTGCCCTCATCTCACAATTAGAACCAAAGACTGTTGAAAAAGCTCTTACTGATGAAAATTGGATTTCATCAATGAAAGAAGAACTGAATCAGTTTGACAAAAACAAAGTTTGGAATCTAGTTCCTCGTCCTTAAAACAAGCCAATCATTAGAACTCGTTGGGCATTTTGAAACAAACTTGACGAAAATGGTAAGGTGGTAAGAAACAAAGTGAGACTTGTAGCTCAAGGTTATAATCAACAAAAAGGTATTGATTTTGATAAAACTTATGTGCCTATTGTAAGACTGGAATCTATTAGAAATTTGCTTGCCTTCGTATATTATAGAAACTTCAAATTGTTTCAAATGGACGTCAAAAATGCTTTCTTAAATGGATATATTAACGAAAAAGTATTTGTTAAGAACCGTCTAGGTTTTAAAGATGAAAATCATCCTAATCACGTGATGAAGCTGACTAAAGCCCTGTATGGTCTAAAACAGGCTCCTCGAGTATAGTATAAAAGGTTAAGTAATTTTTTGCTTGAGAATAGCTTTGAAAGAGGAAAGATGGATAAAACCTTATTTATTAAGAAAAAAAGAGAATGATTACTCATAGTATAAATATATATTGATGACACAATATTTGGTGTTACTAATCAGTCCTTCTGTGAAGAATTCTCAGCATTAATGCAGGGGGAGTTTGAAATGAGTATGATGGGAGAACTATCCTTCTTTCTCGTATTACAAATTAGGCAAACAGAAAAAGGGATCTTCATTAGCCAAAACAAATACACAAAGGAACTCATCAAGAAGTACTATTTTGAGAACGCCAAATCGATGGATACTCCTATGTATACTGAATAAAACTTGATAAGGATGAAAAAGGCAAGGCCAAGGATGAAACAAAGTATAGAGGAATGGTTGAGTCACTACTATATCTTACAAACTGAAGACTAGATATTATGTTTAGTGTGTATCTTTGTGCACGCTTTCAATCAAATCCAAAAGAAAGTCACCTTCAAGTAGTCAAGAGGATCTTTCAATATCTTCACGGAACTATGGATTTTGGATTATGGTGTACAAAAACTGACTCTTTTAACATAGTTATCTACTGTGATGTAGAGTATGCAGGTGATAAAGTCGATCAAAAAAGCAAAATTGATCATTGTCAATTTCTTAGAGGATGTCTAGTTTCTTGGTCTTGCAAGAAATAAAATTACTCATCGTTTTCAATAACTGAAGCAAAATATATAGCAGCTGCCAGCTATTGTGCTAAAATAAGAATGAAGCATCAACTCCAAGATTTTTCTCTAAACTTTAATTATATTCCTATATTATGTGATAATACTAGTGCAATAAATCTTTCAAAAAATCCTATACATCATTCTAGGACTAAGCATATAGAAATCAATCATCATTTTCTTAGAGATCATATTTTAGAAGGTACCATTGATCATTTGCATGTTAATACTGAGAATCAAATATTGATATCTTCACTAAGCCACTATTTGAAGATAGATTTTATGTGTTAAGAAAAGAGCTTAGTATGAGCAGACTTGATATTATTTATGTATGAATTTTCTATGCTACTTCCTTTCAGTAGTCTCCTTCTAGTTTAGAAGGCCCCTATTTTTTTGGAAGGCTCCTCTCGATTTAATAGAGTAAAATACACGTGTCACAAAAAGGAAATCATTCATGGCATCGTTTCAGTTTTTAAAAATGCACGCGTAGTTTTGACAAGTGGCTGTACAGGACTAACAAAAGAGATGCAGACGATCACACCTCCTCTTTTGTCATGTACGACTACCTATTCTTATAATCATAATCGTTATCTTTCTTAGAAGCACTATTCCTTTTGCACCCTAACTTTCTACATTCTCTCTATTTTTCCTTTCTGTGCCTAAACTTTCTACCTTCTCCCTGTTTTTTCTCCAACCTCAATGGAAAGAACGAAATCAAAGGGACAAAAGAAGATTGTGGCTTCAACTTCCAGCCATAAACAAACTCTCGTTTCTGAGTACTCTACTTTGTCTCCAATAGTAGGTTCTTTGAATACTCCTACTGAACATATCTCTGTTTCCTCTAAGCCCCAAACTTCAGAAAACCCCTTTCAGGAAACTCCAAAGGAGAGAAAAAGACAAATTTTTTCTATGTTATCCCTAAAATTAGACTCGAATTCATCCTCTGAAAATAATGAACCTTCAACAGTACAATAATTTGTACTTGACTTTAATGGAGAAGAAGAAGAAGAAAACAAATAAGAGGAGGAAGAAAAAGAAGTAGAAGAATCCTCGAGTGAGGGGAAGCAAACAAAAAAAGTAAGATTTCATATACCCATTCTTACTCTAACCACTCCTACTCCTTCCACTACTTCCACTACTCCTAAAACTGATCCCAAGGATAAGAAAGTGCCTGAAGTGCATTGGGTTGTAAACGATGATAGATCAGATGAAGAACTGGCTTCGTTAATAAGGAGACCACGAATTATAGAACGTATCACAAAACAAGCTCTACAAGAAGAAAGTGTTAAGGAAGAAAAGAAGGAATAAGAAGAATCAAGGAAAAGAAGAGGAGAAGAAATAAGAAAAGGCAAAATGTTTTTGGTCGAAGAAAAGACCAAAGGCCAAATTGTTAGGGATGAACCAGTGTTTAAAGAAATCTTTTTTTAAGAAATCCCTAAAGCCAAGAGAACTAAATCAAAGAAACTCACTGTACTCCAGAAGAGGAAATCTTCAGCTCTGGTAAAGTTGTTCCAATCGATGGAAGCTGAAGCAAGGTACAAGATGTGCTACAAAAAGAGAAAGGTGGTAGCAGGATGCATCTTGCCTCCTAACCTATTTGATGATATCGGTATTCTCATCACACCCTTCTTTCTTACAGTTGGTTGGGAAAACTTTTTAAAATTGGATGAAACAGTGTGTTATAAATTGGTACAATGTTTTTACACACACATGAGAAAAGAGAAATTTGATGGGAAACTGGCCATCATCTCGTGGATACGTGAATGTGAAATCCTGATTATAGATGAAATCTTGGGGAACATTTTGGGTGTAATTCCAGTTGGTAGGATTGACGTTCCCTGTCATAAGTGGGAAATTACTGACATTGATCTGGGAGAGATTGTGGACTTTATATGTTTGCACACTGAGAATGCCCATGAAGGAAGACCCTGGTGTAGACACTTGGACTTACTGCCAAGATGCCTTGCATCCATTTCGACTGCTTTAATTTTTCCAAGGAGTAGCTCAGTAGAAAGATGTAGTCTTTTTGATACGTATGTGGTATACAATCTTTTGAAGGGTAATAAGATGAAGCTCCCAGCAATGATTATGAAGTTTATGGTGAAGAAGGGAAGCCACAAGAATACCATTGGTGGCCTACCATATGGGATGCTGTTGACCAAAAGTTTTGCTTATTTTGGAGTGCCTTTTGACAATCTGAATTAGTATGAGCTTGTAAAGTTCCATTCTTCAATTCCCTACCAATTCGGTTGCAAGCTAAAGGACAATGTATGGATAGAAAAGAAGACAGAAAGAGTAGCAGATCTTTTAGGTCCTACCCTACAAAGTCAACTTTTGTTCCTCTCTAGAGCTCCAATGATGTGATCCTTCAACATCTAAAGGAAATTCTTTCTAATCAAGATCAAATGCGCAGTCAAATAAACAACATGCAAAATCAAATTCTTGACTTGCAGATTTTGATTAGAAAAATGCCTGATTAATGACTCTGTTATTTTCTTTTCTCTTTTCTGTCTAGTTTATTCGTACTTGTGATAATCTTGTGAATGTTTAATTTCCTCCCTCTCTTTTTTTGATAATTACAAAGGGGGAGAAATAGTATACTTTGCACTTGATGATATATTTATTATGTGATATTATTTCAATATTGGCTTGATGATATATTTATTATTGATGATATATTATGCTGAAATGTTACTGAACTTGTGGAGTTTAAATCTGTGATAAACAAACGATATGCTCCTTTTAATGATAACTGCGAGTAAAGTTTACAGGTACCTTTCGAAACTCTTTATCATTATTTGAATTTTGAAAAATATATCTATTATTATTTGTCATCATAAAAAAGGGAGAGATTGTTAGCTCAAGGTTTATGATTAACGATTTTGATGATAATTTATGGTATTTAAAAATTAAAAATTAGATTTATTTCCTTGTATAGGCAACGATATAATTCTTGAAAGGAAATAAAATTATGGAATAATTGCTTTCTTTCTTGCAGGAACTTTCTTTATAAACTTACCTTTTTAGAAATGATTCCATGACATCCAGAAGGATCTTACTAATTCGAATAATCAACTCCAAAAGCCTTGACAGACTGTCCTTCTTAACTTCTGAATATCAAAGATTTCAGTAGAGATAATATCGAAGATTAAGCATCGGCTAGATATTGAAGATTAAGCAACGACTAGTTGAAGAAACTGCTACTTAAGGAAGAACCACTGCATTTGCAAAATAGACATATATACGAGACTTGCGAAATATCTTAGAGCATCAATATTCTTAAAAGCTATATCAATCTCTTTATTCTTTAGAAAGTGATATCATTCTATTAAGAGAAATTGTAAAATCCTTCATACAATTTTTTTTAGAACTTGTAGAGGCTAGCAAAATACTACTATTGTGGAAGGTTGAAGCACCTTAAAAAATATGTACTTGTGAGCTTGAAGAGTCTCATCAAATTATGACTTTGAATTTTAGTGAAACACTCGAGTTGGATAATTGGGGACTAGACATGAGCTTAGGTTATAAGCCGAACCAGTATAAATCGACTGCATCATTCTTTCTCTCCTCTTTACTTTTATATTTTCGCATTATATTGTGTGTGTGTTCATTTTAGCAAGAGGCTCCTTCACTTTTATAATAGGCTCCTTTTGTTTTCAACTTGCAAGAGGTTCCTTTCTTGTTAATAGGTGCCTTCTGTTTTAAATTATTTTAATAGGATTTATCATTTAGCAGGCTCCTATCGGGCTCCTATCATTTAACATGCTTCTATCATCTGACAGGCTCCCATTGTTTTAATTTTTAACAGGCCCTGTCTTTATACAAATTGAAAGTAACTTGCAAAAATTTTCAAGTCACACACAATTCACCCCTCTTTTGCTTGTGTTTGCTTTATCAAAAACTAGATCAAATACCAATATCGACATGGTATTTGTAACATTGATCCCAGTATGTTCACAACTTGCATTTCTTCATATTTTATGTTTCAAATTAAATTATAAAATTTATACTTAATGATAAATTTTATATTAACATAATTGTTGAAATATGCTATATTAAATTCTAACGATTTGTGTTAGATTTTTCACCTTTTAAATGTTTAAATTAAGAGTGAATTTTCTTTTTTATTTATAAAAAGAAAAATTTTAAAATATATAGCTTAAAATTTGAAATGTTTGTGATATAGCGATGAATTTCTATAAGTTGTCCACTTTAGATAATCGATCTACAAGCTTATACAAGGCACACTACGAGAAGATTGCAAATTATCAATGGAAAATTCCCTACAAAAAAATTCGTAGTAAATTAGCAATGGAAATTGCTTTCTATAGGTAAATTTGTCGAGAAAAAAAGAAATTTGCTACGGAAAAATTCATCTTTAAAAGTGGAGAGAATTTTACAGCTAAACTTTGTCGATGGAATTTAGAGACAAAATATTGAATGACGTCATAAAAATAGGCACCAATGGTTCTCGGTAAAAATTGTGCATGAAATTTACTGACTGTCGTAGGGAAATGACCTACGAAATATTTTCGTAGGAAATTCTGTCGAGAAATTACCGTGTGGTGATAAGAAATGGTGTTTCCATAGGTAAATTATCGACGGAAATACCATTCCTCAGGTAAATTCAAACGAAAGTGGTTTTGTCATTTGAATTGGAAGGAAAACGACATCGTTTAAATTGGAAGGAAAAGATGTCAATTTCCTTCCAATTTAATCGACAAAATCGAAGCCCCCTCCCCTTTCGTTTTGGTCTTCACCTTCTTCCCCTTTGTTTTTTCCGTTTTCTTCCATCTTTGTCGTTTGTCATCTACGAGGTTGTTCTTCCACCAACTGCTCCCATTGTCTTAGTTTTGTCGTCTGTTGAGGTTGATCTTCCATGCTCTGCTATTGGGTTTATTTTTTCTGCTTCAATTTTTGTTATTAAATGGTTTTATGTTCGTTGGTTTTGTTACTGTGGATTGAGTTGTCAAGGTTTATTTCGGTTGTTACTGTGGATTGGTTGAGGACAAATTGATGTGGGGTGTTAATTGAATTGGTTTTTGAACATATATGATCTGATTATTAGCACAAGAAAGATGATGAACATATTTAGGAACTTTAGCTAACTATGATGTCTTCTTATGTTCGTGATCTACCCAATACTGATTGCATCTCCTTACTTTGTTGCTGATGTACATTTTCATTCTTACTTTTCCATTTCCTTTTCTATTTGAAAGTAACAACTTTGAATTGCATCAAAAGACCGCATTAAAAAGGGAAAATCTTATATAATTTTTTTGAATTTCAATCAGAAAATGATGCCTCATTATTTACTACCAAACCAAAACCGAGAATTGGATGCTTTCCTCTTTCTTCAATTTTTTAATAAGAAAAGAGAAAGAGACATTTGAAAAACCGTAGGAGGTAGTAGTTTCGCAAACTATCTGATTTTACATGATCGTCTCTGACACAAATAAAAACAAAAATCAATCAAAAGAAAAATAACAGATGACATCAGAAATTTGGTAATATAAATTTGGTAATATAATTCGATACTTCTTACCTTGTCTGCAGTGCCCTCACCCAAATTAATTCTTTCACTGAAGTATAAGAGAATTACTCAAGGCTTTGCTGAGCTAACACCACTCAACCCTTGACACTATCTCTCAAGCTCACTTCCTGTGAAAGATTTTCACACCCAATAATACGACCAACTCGTGTTAACCTCAACAGAGGATTTTTCTCTATCACTCTTAATAAAAGACAATTAATAAAAATAACTCAAGTGATCAATCAACTAAGAATAGAACAATAATACACTTGAGATAAAAGAGAAGAACAACTTCTCGAAAAGTTCAGATCCAGTGAAATAAATCTAGAAGTTGTCACAATAACAATGGGCTGATTCACGCAGAACTCATAATCAAGTCATGAAAACTTTTGCAGAAATCACAGCTGCAAGAATACCCAATCAATGACAACACATCAAAGAAAATGCTGCACAAAACCATTCATCCCAGGTGACGTGATCCACAAAATTCCAGCACAAAGATAACTACCTGATTCTCGCAATTCGTAAAAGAAAATTACAGCTGCACTCACAAACCCATTAACCACGCATAATCATGAAAAGTGCAACACACATATGCAGTTTGGATTGCGTAAAAAACCAACCAATAGAGAACCACACACCATAGGTTACGTCGTCCACACAAGAATCAAGAGAATCCCATATGTCTTTCACACACAAGTCAAAAAGAACAAGTCTTTATTCAACAAACAATTAGACCACCACTGTGTATATCCAACCAAAAAGAACAAGTGCACCTTCAGTTGTGTTTTTCAAAAATTGCAATTCATGCACTCAACACCTTTAATGCAAAAACCCCCCACAGATTCACTTCAGCCCCTCATCCAGACATACACGATACTTACACCCTTGAACAAAAACAAAGAACAAAACCAATCACCAAGTCACTCACGTTAATCTTTTCCCAGCCAACAAAAATCACCCACGCACATGATTCACTTTTTCCATGATAGAGACATATATGACTCTCACAATGAAGACCCACACTGCTCATATAGACATTAGCCGTAAGTCACACACATAAGTTGCACATGTTTATTGAAAACCACTTAATTCACAAGGTAAATTCCAACAGTGCCCTCCAACCCCCACATTCACGAAATACACCATAAGTCTTCATAAGATCCACATCTATTCAAGATAGGATTCCATACTATCTAAAATATTATACAAATAATTCTTTTTGAATCCAAGATAATAAAAATTTGATAAGTTCAATTTATAAAAATATGCCAAAATAAAATAAGTAGATATATACACCATATATCTAACAACACTAAAAACTAACAGTTGGTAGGAATAATCTAAAGGAAAAAGGAGAGGGTGAAGTTTCATAAATCATAATGCTATGCTCTTTTTCATTTTTTATTTCCCATTTTCAACATATTTTTCTCATCTTCATTCTTCGTAACCTACTAATGTGATCACAAATCTCATCTTCATTAGTTGTAACCTACTAATGGGATCAAGAATCTAAGTACTTATTATGATTGCATTATTTCCTCTCTCCTCAAAAGGTTTTAGCCTTAAATCATTACAAAGAAGGTCTAGCTTATAAGTGTTCTCATTGATTCTTTTAATGAATTGAAATGGATCATCTCCTTTAGGCAAACACTTTAAGCTCTTTTAAATTAGGGACCTTTCTTTTTTTGTCACATGTACCCAAAATCAATCGTCAGGCATAAAAAATAAACACCTACTCCATTTATTAACCTTTAGATAGTAGTTTTCATTCTCATGTAGTAAACAAATTTCAAACAATCAAAGTTAAATTCATTAGAATTGCAAGCACTCTTAATATTTCTTCCCTTTGTACATAAGGTCACTTGGTTATTTTTATTTCTTGTGACACTCACTCCTCTTCTTTTGAAACTTTTTTCTCCCTTTTTCTATTTAAACCCTATCCTTTAGAACTCTTGGTCTCACTTTTTTCTTTTCATGACTTTTAGACTCTCTCACAGCATTATACGCTGCCTTGATCTTCTTAAATTATTATTTCATTGCCTAAGAAAGAAAGATCGTATTTTCCTTCTCTTCCTTAGGTGTTAAACCATCTTTAGAAGGCATACTTATAAGCTTCCTAAAGAAACACTAATTTATACACATTTTTTCTTAGCTTATTTTACTTTACTGTTTCCTTTATATATATATATATATATATATGAAAAATAGATAATAAGATGATTGAAACAATTTTGATGACATCCTAGAAACAAGAAGACCCAACTAAGAATAAAAAAAAGAGAGACTTAAAAATGAATACTAGAAAAAGATACCCTAACTAGGAATATTAAAAATAAAAAAAAAGAAACCGAAATGGATAAACATTTGATTTAAAGCCTAGATCTGATACCAACTTTTGGATATAAAGAACCATGAAGCAAACATACAACGGTTAAAGCTCTGCAAAGTAAAATCTTATAAGTTTTGGGTTAGTTTAGTAAAGTGTAAAGGATAAAAACCATCTCTTAATTTGGATTAAATTAAATAAATATCATAAATCTCTACATCTTGTTGTTGAAGTTTGTTCCCTTTCATATATGATTTCATATGATTTATACTTAAGTTGAAAAACGAACAACTATTACTACTTTAACTACGAACTCTAAAATACTAATACTACTTTAATTGGAACCTTAATATGCTACTTTGATAAAAACTCTAGGTAGTCATTAGGTTTGCATTAATGACTCGTAACTTACTTATTTCAATGCTTAGGAGCTTATACATTGCATAATCATTTACAATTAGAGCGTAATGAAAAGGAGAATTTGAGTTATATTTGGTTATACTCATATAGCAATTAACAGTTAGGGAACTTATTGTTTGGGCTCCTTTTGATTTTAACAATATTGCATAGATTAGTATTAACAATTCATTCATTAAGTTTTAAACAAGGTCTAAAATTTATGATGCAGGAAAAGTTTCAGCTCTTTTTGCACACCCACACTAAGAAACATGATAATGTGACCTTCATCAATACCTGATGCAGACAATTTAATGTATGTAAAATTTATACTTTAATATTAATTTGATAAATAATATTAGTTAAAAATTATCACTTATTAACATAAACAATTATAATAACATGATCAAATACAAAAAAGCATTGAACGATAGTCTTAGAACTGAAACTGTTGATGAGAGTCAGACATATCTTGACGTAATTGGTAGTAGGTCGTGGAAGGATTTTAGGCTTAGGTTTTTTTGCAAACACATGTGATTCGCAATCTTCTACATCTAGTATAGCTAGATCTAGTAGGCGGTTCGCATCCAATGATAGAGTCGTTCAGCTTGAAAACACATTGGACATGTTGGCAACTCAATTGCAATAATCAATAGAGTACACATCCCAGTTCCATAATGAGATGGATGAGTTGAAGGAGAGAAGCAGCACCTCATCGTAACAGTCAGATCATCCACCTTCACCAATTGCATAGCTTAGATTTATAATATTTCGGTACTTAAATGGATTTTATTTGATGTTTTGCTACTCTTATGTTTTTTTATGAATTCTTAATTTACAGTTATTTTCAACATACTTTTGTTGTACATTATAATTTTATATTATATTATCAATAAGGATAATTTTTACATTATATTATCAATCAAGATTATATTGTTTAGAGAAATTAACTATAGAAAAAATCAATAGATTATTAACAAAAAATTCGATGAGAAGTGAGAAATGGTAGCTAAAATTACTGTACGTAAATTTTTTGACCAAATTACAATATCCATAGGTAAATTTACCTACGGATATTGTAATTTCGTCAGAAAATTTGGGAATGGATATTGTAATTCTGTCGACAAATTTAGCGACAGAAATTTTAATTCCATTCGTAATTTTAGCGACGGGAATTGTAATTTCGTCGATAAATTTACCTACAGAAATTGTGATACTGGTGGAAAATTTAGCAACAAAATTAACCGTCAAGAAATTTTACCTATGGCTGTTTCTCCTACGACTCTTTCCGTCAGTAATTTCTGTCACCAAATTTATCTACCTACAGAAAATCAGTATTTTTCGTTGATAATTTCCGACATTGGAACAAAATTTTCTTGTGCTGGCAACGGAGTTTCTGATCACGTCTTAATGGCAATTTGAAACTTTTTACTTTTTAGGGTTAAGGTAGGTGGATCTATGTCAAAATTCAAAGTGGAAAAATTAGATCTTTTCTTTAGTTCAGCATGTGGTGTAGAAATTTCTATACAAGAAAGACAAACAGTATATAATAATCTCAAGAAAATTAGAGCAAGCAGACATGGAAATGCCAACAAAGAAGCTTGAAATCATCTCAAGAAAAACAATCAAACCATCATCTTCTACACCTCAACATCTTCAAACATTTCAGCTTTCTTTTTGGGACAAACCCATACCAGTTCCTCCTGAATATGGCACTATAATTTTTTTCTACCAGACCCATGACTGCCAAAATGATGATGATGATACCCTTTCAATGTTCTTCCAAAGGTCAAATACCCTACAGAAGTCACTCTCTCAAACACTCACTCACTACTACCCATTAGCAGGGAGACTCAAAGATGATGCAACAGCAGTTGACTGCTTTGATGAAGGGGCTTATTTTGTGGTAGCTCGCATTGATTGCCAGCTTTCTACCTTACTTAACCATCCCGATGCCGATTTCCTGAACCATTTCTGTCCTGCTTTGGATACAAACAACGTACCCTCAGGCTGTATGTTGGCTATTCAACTTACACTCTTCAACTGTGGAGGAATAGCCATTACTGTGAGCCCTTCACATAAACTCGTAGATGCATCCTCATTGTGCACATTTGTCCAAAGTTGGGCATCAATGAATACAGCCCGGGAAGGCAGCAGCAAAGTAGTAACACCTATACCTATATTTCTGGAACCATACTCCTCGCCACCCAGTGTTTTGCTTAACATGCCTAAGCTAACCGGAATACCAGGAGACTTCGTTAGAAGAAGGTTTGTTGTCCCCGCCTCAAAAATAGCTCAACTCAGGACAAAAACAACCGGATCCTCAACACCCTCAGGACAGCAATACCTCAGTGATTCTGATTTGGTGTTGGCGTTAATTATGAAAAGTGCCTTATTGACTTCAGGATCTTTGTCCGAGTCATCTTCAGGTTCATATGTGCTGTTTCAACTGGTGAATATGCGTAAAAGACTGAGACCACCATTGCCAGCGAACACCATTGGAAATATAGCGCTGTATTATACAACAAAAATCGAGGAAAACCAGATTGAGTTGAATGAGTTAGCCGGTAAGTTCAGAAAAAGTTTGATTGAATTCTGCAATCTCCCGGACAACTCTATCCTCAACGAAGAACCCAAGTTTAGCATCAAAGGTAGCCCTTTTTGCTGCACTAACTTATGTGGGTTTCCGTTGTATGAGATAGATTTTGGATGGGGTACACCTTCATGGGTCACTTCAACAGTTTTAAAGTTCAGGAATATTATTGTGCTACAGAAAACAAAGGAACGTGATGGTATAGAAGTTTGGATATCCATGGACGAAAGAGAGATGGCCGTATTTGAACAGGATCATGATATTATTGCATATGCATCCAACAATCCTAGTGTTCTTGCAGCTTATTCTCGCATGTGATTCATTACTCTAATTGTTAAGTGATAACACTTTGAGGTCTTCTTTCCTTTAAAGTCAACTTGCTAGGTACTCTGCCTCCTTGTTTGTGTACTGCTTGTGATCTTTATTAAAGGTAGACCGTTGTTCATGATCATTTGATGTTTCAATCGTTTGAAACTCATGGATCTCGTTTTTGTAACGAGTAATTACGAAAGAATATTGGGAACAAAAAAGGAAAATGGCAATGAAAAGTGGAATCAGAATATGAATATGAAAGAAGTTACTCATTATACATATTTAGTATGCAAGCGCTGAAAATGAGATTATAAAAATTAATAGTCATATCAATATTTCGTATCAAATATTAAGTATAGTAGTGATAATTTTTTACGTATGTTTGATTATTATGTGATTGGTTTTGTAAATAATTAATTAAATATTTTATATTATTATTAATTAATAAATTTTTTGTATTTAATAAATAAATAATTAAAATTATTTTTAATAATTCAATAAATTATTAATTTTTAAATAATTGTATATGATTTTTCTTATAAGAATAAACTTTAAAAAACTATAATGAAATTATTTTATGATATAAAATTATTGAAATAAAATAAAATAATTATTAAATAAATTAAATAAAATAGTGTCCAATGTTGAGAAGCAATCGGAAGAACGAATAGAGAGTTTCAACTGATACAACATACAAAGAAAAAGAAAAAAAGAGTTTCAATTGCATATGTTCATTTATTATTCCTGATCTTTGATTCCAAATTATACCCGCGTCTATCTTGGAAATAAAAAGATTTCTTTTATGATTTGCATACGTTAATATGTACATTTAAAATTTTATTCTGAGTAAATTAAGAAAAAAAGTCACAACTTCAAAGGTTTCAAAATATGCGAGCATTCACCAATTCCAATCTATTTTTGAAATTTTGTACAAGTTATAGTTTCAACCCATTAGCATATGTTCCAAGTTGTTATAGTATCATTTATATTCCTTTAGCATATGCTATTAGTACATCCTTTTTCATACCGCAATACTATCATCATTTTACGTTGAAAGTTGAGGCACAACCACTGATTTCATTACTTTCTTTTTTATTAAATTCTTTTCTATTAAAATATAGATGTCATACTATAATTTCTCTTTCGTCACATATAACACGTTACCGCTTTAAGCTAACCCACTTTCGCTAAAAAATTTGTACCTTTGACAAGAGTACTTGTAGATTTTTGTTTTCAAAGCTCAAGGACATATCAAGTATATAATGTTTTTGACATCTATGCAGCTTTGTGGTGGGGAGGAGTACACAAGCATCGGATGGATAGGGTTAGTGAGACTTGTGGTTGAAAAAATATTATTATATTAGAAAGATTGTGGTCAGAGATCGTACGTACATCATTTTCATTCTGCTCTTATGAAAAAGAAAAAGAAAGCAATGGTCAGCCAGATGGTGTCGTGTTGCCATATGATTTGTCATGTCTGTCCTAACATATACACAATTTGCTTATCTTCCTATTTATATTTCAAAATAAATTATAAAATTTATAGTTATAGCGAATTTTAGATTAATAGAATCACCAATATATGTTATACTGAATTTCTTACAATTTATGTTAGTTTTTTCATCTTTTACATGTTCAAAATAAGAGTATATTTTCTTTTTCTTTATTTATAATTACGTATTATATTTTTAAATCAAAATTTTAAAATATCTTAAATTTTGAAAATGATTATGATTTAGCGATAAATTTCTTCTTCTCCAAATAATTTGAAGAGACCGAGAATAATTCAATAACACTACAACAAAGTTAACATTGCTATGACAAAAAACGATACCTGTAACAAAACATCGTCAAATTCCCGTAGGCCACGTTTTCAGAAATAGTAGCCAATAGTTTTTGACTATATTTTTTTAGCTAAATATTGTTAGCTACTTATGTGAGTCATTTGGAAACAATCTCTCTACTAATTAGAGATAATGCTACGTACTACTGAACTTCTTCAAACCTCATTGCGTCTCACCGAGATTTTTACTGATTATTATTGTAAATATTATTAGCTACGTTTTCAAAATCGTAAACAAATATTTTTAACTACGTTTTTTAGAAATGTAGCTAAATATTTTTGACTATGTTTATGAAAGTGTGTGTTTTTGGCTACATTTTCTCAAATGTAGCCGGATATGTTTTCATAGACATAGCTAAATTTTTAGGCTATGTTTATTTTTAGCTACGTTTTTTAAAATGTAATCAAAATTTTTTAGAACATAGCCAAATGTTATATAATGTTGCAATATATTATTTATTACATTTTAATCTATATTATTGAACAATTAAATTTGATTATAATATATCGATATATTTTTTATTCTAAATTTATTATACAAATAAATAGTATAAGATATTATTAACCCAAAATATCAAGTATTGTATATATAAAGTAAAATTATATAAATGTCATTAAATTATATTATCAAAAAGAATATTCTTCATATAGAAAATATTAATGACAACTTTAACAATTCTTCTAGACAAAATAATAAATAAAAAAACCAATTTACAAATTATAAATGCTTAAATTACAAAAATATTAGAGCGTAACTTGAAAGATTACTAGTGTTGTCCATGACGATGAACATGTAATAATCTAAAAAGTTGTGAGATTTCACATCGGTTGGAGAGGAGAACGAAGTATGCCTTATAAGAATAAAGATACCTCTTCCCCATAGACATGTTTTCCTAGGTGCGAGAAGAGCAAAACCATGAGAGTTTTTGTCCGTTGGGCAACCCTACGCGGAAAATATCTGTGAGCAAGTAGTTTAGGCTATTATAAATGGTATCAGAGTCGGTTCTCAAACTGGTGTGCCAGCGAGGATGTTGGGCCCTAAGGGAGTGGATTGTGAGATCCCACATTAGTTAGAGAGGAGAACGAAATACGCCTTATTAGGGTACGGATACCTCTTCCCCATAGACGTGTTTTTTAGGTGCGGGAAGAGCAAAATTGTGAGGACCTTGGCCCGATGGGCAACCTAAAGCGGACAATATCTGTAGGAGGTGGCTTGGGCTATTACAAAAGCTTAGTCAAAATACACCAAAAAATATTGTAAGTATTGAAACAATAAGTATTTAGTTCTAATTAAAGCAAACATCACATAACTTTACCATTCACAAAATAATCCCTTAACAGTTGCATCTTCCTTAATTCTGTGATCTAAGAAAAATGCAATAAATTTAAATTATAATACAAAAAAAATTGAAAGAAAAAAGTATAGGAGATAGAATTAATACCCTTTGCTTCCCTCTTTGTTTCTATTATAATTCGGGCTAGGTAATCTTTTGAATAACATATCATGTTTTGCTATTTTTGCTTGAATTTCTTGTAATGTAGCCTTAAGCCCTTTGTTTTCCTCTTGAAATTGTTGAATAATTTGTTTTATGTGATGAGGTTGAAAATTTTGTCTTACGGCCACAGCCAAGACTTTTGACGTAGCCAACCAAGTATGATATCACAAATATCTTCTATAATGAGCTCATTTTCCTAAGACATAAATATCTCTAATAACAAGCATCTTATTTTAAAATTGAAAAATAAAACCAATAGTCAATCCAAATATTATTACTGACCACTACATTAATAGATGAACTAAAATATTGAACAAAATTTTATACTTACATAGTTGTTTTTACTTCTTTTGACACCCACGCTTTACCTTCCTTATAATGAGTGATTTTTCATAGTGTGATTCTATCACACTCTAATCCATGTAGTTCCTTTTCACTTTGTTTATAAAAAAGTATAAGGCAAAATAAATAATGTGGTGTTTATTTATATAATTATAACTTGCAAACAAAGATCTTACATATTCATTTTGGACAATTACAAATAATTTTGACCCTTGATTATGAGACGTTTTTGTTAAGATATATGAGATATATCTTTTATTTAATTTTGACATTTTTAATTGGACATATAAGATATAAATTATAGTGG
>JANZXP010000003.1:1833130-1850575 GCA_027576715.1 Erythroxylum flavicans | reverse complement strand
AGACTGTTCAAATTTAGAATCACTCAGACCCACAAAAGTTAATTGAACATTCAACCCTCTCCATCGCATTGCCATCACCAAGGTCAAATAATCAACAGAAATGGAGATGAAGAATTCGAGCGACAATAATCACAACACCCGTTTGTTTTCAGTTGCTTGTTTTAGTTCAAAGATGAAACAACCATTTGTGAGATGAAGCAAGAAAAGCTAAGAGGACCTTTGAACTTTTATGATGTGATCAAAGAGCTTTCAAAGCCATCCATCTTTTGTAATGGCCTAATAAAAGAAGAAAATAACGACAAGCATGGGAATTGAGAATGGTGGTTGAGAAGGGAGACGACGTAGCCAGAAAATAAGGGTTGGAGCAGAATTTTATTATATATATAATTCAGAATTTAGATCATATCAAATTATAAAGTTTAATTTTGAGTTTGAGTTTAACTAAAAAAACTAATAGAAAAGCTTAAATTTATCTTAAAACTAGATCAATTCAAATTACATTGATTAATTTTAAATTAAATTGACTCAATTTAAATATTATTATTATCTTTATAAATTCCAGCTGAAATTGCTCGGTAGTAATTATGAACCAAAGAAGATGTATTATATATGTATGAACAAT
Source organism: Erythroxylum flavicans (assembly GCA_027576715.1). Lineage (NCBI taxonomy): Eukaryota > Viridiplantae > Streptophyta > Magnoliopsida > Malpighiales > Erythroxylaceae > Erythroxylum > Erythroxylum flavicans. The sequence continues at coordinate 1,849,953 of JANZXP010000003.1, read as the reverse complement.
TAAAAAATTATATAGAACCAATTAGAAAGTGAAAAAATTTTTTTGCAATTTTTTTGTGCACAATTCACTTAAGCTAGTAACAAAACAAATCGAAATTGAAATAAAAAAATGAACCTTATCTTATAAATCAAAATAGAGAATTTTGAAATAAGCTATAGCATGCAAAGATAAGGTTGACCTCATTTTATAATCCTCTTCTCGGTAAGCCCTTTTTTTCTATTCACAAAGATAAAATGTAGGATTATGCCTATAATTTATAAAGAAAGAAAATATTCATTGAGTTAAGATCACTATCTAATATTAATATATAATAAAAATATAATAAATACAAAAGAGCTATCTTTTGTGTATATTTTCATCGTTCTGTTACGTAATTCAAGACAAAAACAGTGATAATGACGCTGGATGATAGGTATAAAATTTTTATAAAAATTTAAAAAATACTTAATAGAGTTGAAAATGAAGCTGATATTACGTGAGCATACATTTCAAATTCCAACAAGCACATGAGGACCTTAATAGAGAAAGGTAAAAGCTTCGTTTATATAAACATTAATCAAATAACCCCTCGAATTTTGGAATTTTTTAGAGTAAAGTATAGCCGGATTCACGTCAAAAAGAAAAAAAACAAAATTTTCGTTAGGTGTGGTGTAGATATTTCTTGGAAATTACGCTACAAGAACTTACTTAAATTATACACAAATTTCAGGCAACATGTATCACAGTAACAATAAACGGGCTAGAAGTGTAGGCGGGTGGATAGATATTCTGTGATCTCAGGAAAACTAGAGCAAGTAGGTCTGGAAATGTTTACAATCAAACTTGAAATCATCTCTAGAAAAACAATCAAACCATCATCTTCTAAACCTCAACATCTTCAAACATTTGAGCTTTCTTTCTGGGACGAACCCTTAGCAGTTCCTCCTGAATATGGCACTATAATTTTCTTCTACCAGGCCAATGGCTTCCAAAATGATGATGATGGAGCCCTTTCAATCTTCTTCCAAAGGTCAAGTTCCCTACAGAATTCACTCTCCAAAACACTGATTCACTACTATCCATTAGCAGGGAGACTCAAAGATGACGCAACAGCAGTTGACTGCAATGATGAAGGGGCTTATTTTGTGGAAGCTCGCATTGATTGCCAGCTTTCTACCTTACTTAACCATCCCGATGCTGATTTCTTGAGCCACTACTTCTGTCCTGCTTTGGATTCTAACCACTTACCCTCAGGCTGTATGTTGGCGATTCAACTTACACTCTTCAACTGCGGAGGAATAGCCATTACTGTGAGCCCCTCGCATAAAATTGCAGATGCTTCCTCATTGTGCACATTTGTCCAGAGTTGGGCATCAATGACTACTACTCGGGAGGGCAGCAGCAAAGAAGAAGCACCTAAACCTATATTTCTGGAACCATCATCCTCGCCACCCAGGGCGTTACGTAACACGCCTGGGCTACCTGGAATAGCGGGAGAGTTCGTTAAAAGAAGGTTTGTTTTCCCTGCCTCAAAAATAGCTCAACTCAGGACGAAAACAAACGGAGTCTCATCACCCTCAGGACAGCAATTTCTAACAGATTCTGATTTGGTGATGGCGCTAATTATCGGACGTGGTATATTGGCTTCAAGGTCGTTGTCCAAGTCGTCTTCAGGTCCATATGTATTTTTTCAAGTGGTGAATATGCGTGAAAGATTGAGACCACCTTTGCCGGAGAACACCATCGGAAATATAATATTGTTTAATACAACAAACATAGAGGAAAACCAGATTGAGTTGAACGAGTTAGCAGGTAAGTTCAGAAAAAGTTTGATTGAATTCAGCAATCTCGCAGGAAGCTGTAGCCTCAACCAACAACCCAAGTTTAGCGTCCAAGGCACACCTTACTGCTGTGCTAGCTTGTGCGGGTTTCCATTGTATGAGATAGATTTTGGTTGGGTTAAACCTTCATGGGCCACTTCAGCAATATTAACGCAGAGGAATACTATTAAGCTGTTCAAAACAAAAGAAGGTGATGGTATAGAAGCTTGGATATCCATGGACCCAAGAGAGATGCTCCTATTCGAAAAGGACCTTGATATTATTGCATATGCATCCAACAACCCCAGTGTTCTTCCAGCAAATTCGCGCATGTGATTCGTTTCTATAATTGTTGAGTAATAATGTTTTGAGCTCTTCTTTTCAACTATCGTCGATTGCGGTGAATGACCTGTGATCTTTGTTCAAGGTAAACCATTGTTCGTGTTCATGTGTGTTCCAGTCGTTTGAAACTCTTGGAGCTGTGCTCATTTGCTTCAGTAGTTTGACAGCTTGTTCTGTGTTCCAGCGGTTTGCCAAGCCTTTTCAATAACATAAAAAAAATCTTTTGCTTATTTTTACTGAAAGTTCAGTTCATTATTTTGATAAATTCAGTAAGTTCACTAAGTTTCAAAAGATTTAGTTAATCAAATGACTTATATGTACCTTAATTTACTAACTATGATATATATTTTAGAGTTTGTTCATTATAAGTTCAGAAAAATAGTAATTTAAAGTTTTTTGCATTACAAAAGTAATTTTAAACAATCATAGGTTCATGAAAACATTTTTTTTTCTTGTCATAAATGGTAAGGTACTACGAGTCATTTGAGGGCATCGTTCAAACTTTAACATTAACGGGAAATAAATATAAGTTTGGAGAAGTAATGTCAAACATTAATATTATGTAACCTCCTAATGAAACATTAATGTCTGGCAATAATATTTAGCCTTCTCTGCAAGGTGCAGTCGAGCCGGTTTATTATTATGGTGAAAGACTTGAAATTTGTATATAGTTTCTATACCACATGCTGAACTAATGAACAGATTTAGTTTTTCCATTTTGGCATGGTCAAGCCATCCTAGCTATTTGATTGAGGTTTATTTGAGGGAAGCTTTCACCTTTTGTCATTTCGTCGTCGTGTCTTATTGGATTTGAAGTGCATCCTTACTCGACATCAGCCTCATTTTCAACTCTATCAAGTATCCTCTTATAAAAATCTCAAATCTGTCATTGAGACGTGATCACTAATGTCATTGCCTTGAATTGCCTTGGTTTAGATTATCTAAAGATGACAACGGTTTTCTTCAATTTTTAAAAGATGAATATTGTGAACACAGTGATTTCATATTTGAGAAGTCAACTTAACATTTACGTCACTCCAACCATATTATTTGTCAACTTAAAAGAAATTATCTTACCACTCGGCATTTTATTGACTTATTTTATTTTCCTAACATGTACTGTTAAGACTATCAAGAGCACTTAATAATTTATAATATATTTTTTAAATAAATAATTTTACAAACTATCAATTTAAAATTAAATAATAAATTAAATATAATTAGTAATTACATGTATAATATGTCTTTATTCTAAAATAACTAGATCTTTAAAACTTTGTGTAAATTTTAATCTAATTTTCAACCTTTTCAACTAAGAGGCTCTTAGAGAAATGTACTCTATCAATTGAATCATCCATTAAATATAAAAGGTTGCAATTTGTTCTTAAAGAACGATGCAGGAAATTAGATTATTTGAATACCTATGACAAAGAATCGCTTATGTTTTGTTATACAAACAAACGTTGTTAAATGATTAGTGTTATGGTATAAAGGTCATACATGGTTGTGGCATTTGATATTTGAACATATAAATTTTTTAGACTTAAAATGATGGTAAACACAATGTAATATTAAATGCTTTACCTCAAATTAATCACTCTAATCATCTGTGTGAACAATATCTTTATGGAAAATAAATTGGAAAGAGCATTTCAAAGGATCCCCAATTAATTTTTTTAAGGTCACCATAGTTAATTCACACTGACTTGTGTGGATTTATTAGTTATTATTTTATGCTCTTTTGGTAAAAAAAAAGTATTATATTTTATATATTATTGATTTGAGTAGAAAATACGGTTTACTTCTAAAAAAATGGAGGCCTTCAAATATTTTTAAAAGAAAATATGGTTATACTCTCTCAAAAAGAAAAATTAGAGGCCTTCAAATATTTTTAAAATTTTAGAACTCTTGTAGAAAAAGAAAATAGTTTTAAAATTTAAGCCTTGAGATTAGAGAGGGGATCTCAATTTACTTCCAATGAACTTTAGGAGTTTTGTGTTAGATATAAAATTAGTCAATTTCTTACTGATTGATGATCACCACAATAATATAGTGTAGTTGAGAGAAAGAACCGAGTGATTCTCAATATAGCAAAAAGCATAACAAAACTAGAAGATGTTGAAAGAATTTTAGACTCAAACTGTTGATTATGCTGTGTATTTACAAAATCAGTATGCGATGAAAGTTGTAACTAACACTGTTAAAAATAATTTTCTGCTTTATTGTTACTGTTTTTACTACACACGTTTTCTTTTATGGGGTTATTGATTTGGCCTATTCTTTAGGATTTTTTTCTATTGCAAATCATGTCTAATCATTAGAAAGTAGGATATTTTTAATTATCTAATGCAGATAATGCCTAATCTTTAAGAAGTGAGATATTTTCAGTTGCTATTTTAGTGGAATAACTGTTATCTATTGGCTACAAATTAGGCTGTAAGAAGTCTTTGCAACAAAGTAGGAGAAAAGTATTATCTCTCGTAAAAATGTGCCTCTCTTTCTCCTATAGCTTTTGCTTTATTTCTTTCTTTTAAGCTATCAATGGCATCAGAGCCATAAAAAAAGGAGAGAGGACTGTAAAATGACCTCTGAAAGTCTTGTGCAGCCTGCTATTTCACAATTTGATGGTCATTATGACCATCAAAGTATGTTTATTGAGAACTTCTTAAGGTCTACAACATGTAGCAACACCTGTTAATGGATTGGAACTCTCATATGCCTAAGTTTTTCAAGTACAATCATTAATGAAGGTAATTAAATATCTTTTACCTACATTAGAAGTTGGCACTATTGAGCTACTGCTATTAGTTGCTGCTGAGGAGAATCTTATTGGAGAGCCAACTTGAGGACTAACCGGTTGCTCTTCCTAAATTTCTTCGACTTGTTCTTTGTTTATAATTGGATCCAATGTGAGTATTTGCTTTTCTGTAGCTTCCTTCCAGCTCACTTTTTCATAGAACCGAACATTTCGACTAAACTAAGGCACACCCTTTACATACGTGTTTGATGTTTAATATTGTCTCAGGCGTAACTTAAGTGTTTAATATTGCATTAATATGCATGTGTGCTAATATAATTATAATAATAATAATAATAATAATAATAATAATAATAATAATAATAATAATAATAATAAATTAATCAAAATTTTAATTTAATTTAATATTTTCTATACTTTATAAATTAATTAAAAATTTTTAATAAATTAATCAAATTTAAAATTTTTATCTTATAATTTTATTTTAAAAATTAAAATTAAAATAATAAAAAAAGAAAAATGGGTCACAGTCACTAATATTAGTATAAATTAATTTTATTTTTATCATTTTAATATTAATTTTTTATGAAATTAATAGTAGCATAATTAAAATTAAAATTTAATTTAATTTTTTATTAAACTAATATTAGTTTAATTAAAATTAAAATGATAAAAAAATTAAAAAATAAAAAAGAATCACGGTGTGACTTAATTGTCACACCCGTAATATAAACGTGACTGTTATGTTTAGGTGATTAAGTTGCTTAAAATTTAAGCAGGTTTTATTAATTGTACGGATAAAATTAGATAAAATAAGGTTAAACAATGTATCCTGTTTCGTTGGAGTGAACTAAACTTAAAGTTGAACTTTCAAATATAAAATCATTCTGTACACATATTTTTCTTTTTATCAATTGAGAAAAAAATCATCTTTAAATAATCTAAACTCAGGCAATTGAAGGCAATGACATTAAAGATCACGTGTTAACGACAGTCTTGAGATTTTTATAAAATAAAAAATATAGTTGACAATGGGGCTGATCTTAAGGATGCACTTACGAAGACCTAAATACAGAAAGGTGAAAGCTTCCTTCATATAAACCTCGATCAAAGAATCGCTCAAGTTTGAAATTTTTTTAGAGTGAAGGATAGCTGGACCACGTCAAAGTGGAAAAATTAGATCTGTTCGTCAGTTCAGCATGTGGTGTAGAAATTTCTATATAAGAAAGAGAAACAATATCTATAATGATCTCAAGAAAATTAGAGCAAACAGACATGGAAATGTCTACAAAGAAGCTTGAAATCATCTCAAGAAAAACAATCAAACCATCTTCTTCTACACCTCAACATCTTCAAACATTTGAGCTTTCTTTTTGGGACGAACCCATACCACTTCCTCCTGAATACGGCAATGAAATTTTCTTCTACGAGTCCAATGCCTGCCAAAATGATGATGAAATCCTTTCAATGTTCTGCCAAAGGTCAAATACCCTACAGAAGTCACTGTCTGAAACACTGACTCACTACTATCCATTAGCGGGGAGGCTCAAAGATGATGCAAAAGCAATTGAGTGCAATGATGAAGGTGCTTATTTTGTGGAAGCTCGTATTCATTACCAGCTTTCCACCCTACTTTACCAACCCGATAGCCTGTTTTTGAACTACTTCTGTCCCGCTAAGGATTCTGATAACTTACCCTCGGGCTGTATGTTGGCTATTCAACTTACACTCTTCAACTGTGGAGGAATAGCCGTTACTGTGACCCTCTCACATAAACTTGTAGATGCATCCTCAATGTGCACATTTGTCCAAAGTTGGGCGTCAATGACTACTATCCGAGAAGTAGGACCTAAACCCATATTTCTGGAGCCATCATCCTCCCCACCCAGGTCTTTACGTAACGCGCCTATGTTAACAGGAATACCAGGAGAGTTCATTAAGAGAAGGTTTGTTTTCCCTGCCTCAAAAATAGCTCAACTCAGGAGAAAAACAACCGGAGCCTCATCACCCACTGGAAAGTAACATCTGAGTGATGCTGATTTGGTGTTGGCGTTATATATGAAATGTACCATATTGGCTTCAAGATCGTTGTCCAAGTCGTCTTCAGGTCCGTATGTATTATTTCAACTGGTGAATATGCGTAAAAGAGTGAGACCACCATTGCTAGCGAACACCATTGGAAATGTAGTGTTGTATTATACAACAAAAATAGAGGAAAACCAGATTGAGTTGAATGTGTTAGCCGGTAAGATTAGACAAAATTTGATCGAATTCTGCAATCTCGCAGCCAACTCTAGCCTGAGCGAAGAACCCGAGTTTAGCATCCAAGGTAGCCCTTATTGCTGCACTAACTTATGTGGGTTTCCAGTGTATGAGATAGATTTTGGTTGGGGTAAACCTTCATGGGTCACTTCAGAAGTTCTACTGTTCAGGAATATTATTGTGCTGCAGAAACCAAAGGACGGTGATGGTATAGAAGTTTGGATATCCATGGACGAAAGAGAGATGGCCCTCTTCGAACAGGACCATGATATTATTGCATATGCATCCAACAATCCTAGTGTTCTTGCGGCATATTCTCGCACGTGATTGATTTCTACAATTGTTGAGTGATAAGACTTTCAGGTTTTCTCCTTTGAAGTCAACTATCGTCGATTGCTATAGATACTCTGCTTGTTCCTTGTCTGTGTACTATGGTCACTGAAAAACTTGTGATCTTAGTTAAAGGTAGACAGTTGTTCGTGGTCATGTGTTGCTCCAATGTTTTGGAACTCTTGGCGTTGTGCTCATACGCTGCATCAGTTTGTCATCGTGTTCTTTGTTCCAGCTGTTTGTCAAGCCTTTTCAATAATAATAAAAATACTCCTTTGTCTTTTTTGACAAAAAGTTCAGTTAATTGTTCTGATAAATTAAGCAAGTCCTTTAAGTTTCAGAGACATTTAGCACCAAAATTACGGACTATTATATAATTCTGCATTAAAAATTTTTATATCAAATAATGTATTTAAAAAACGTAATTTATATAATATTAGTATGTTTACTTAATAATTTATTTAATATATACTCGAAAATAACTTTAAATGATATATTTAATAAGAAAATTTTTAAAATTAAAATGTTAATATTTTTAATTCAAATGAGTCATTATTTTTATATATGTGTGCGTAAATTTAAATATATAAAAAATATTATATCATATTTCAATTAAAAATTTTATAATATTGAATTACGAATCTATATATATATATAGCATAAACATGAAACAATTAATGTGTTGGTTAAATTTTGTTGTTGTGTTTTAATTAACCACTAAAGGTGTGACTTGCACTTCTAATGTTTTGCAAAAAATTTAAGTAGGTCTTCTTCGTTACCTCTATTATCATTTTTCACTATAACATTATTAAAATAGTACTGATTGAATTCTAATGTCGGTAAAATAATACTCATTACACCCTAAAAGTGATAACCAAGATACTGATAGGGGTTTATTTAAACTTATCATGAAATGTTAAGATGAAAATAACATATTTAGCAAGTGCTTGAAGAAATTATTTTTTAAAATTATATCATTATCGAATAAGTTTAAATAGCTTAATCACAACAAGCTAAAATTATGATTCATATACTAAAAACTATTAAAAACTTAATTTAGATAGAATTTAAAGTACTATCAGTATCATTTTAAAAAGATAACGTAATATTATAAATAATGGTAAAGAATAATTTAAATTTTTCAAAAAAAATATTAAATAATAATTTGTACGTTTTGCTTTAAGTAAGATACACTTGCTCATAGCTTGGGGAAACTTGGCTCCACTCGTGGATCCCTGTGCGTTTGTCTTAAATTTATTTATTTTTAATTTAACTCATCAAATGTAGAGTGAATTTGTATAGATATAATTACAAGATCACTGTGCATGAAAGTTTATTTTGTACTAAAAGTCGAAAAATGGTGCAAAGTCAAACATAAGTACGAAATACTTCTAAGGTGGTGTTTCATTCAGTGAAACAAGTTCCTCGAGAGCTTCCTAATTTAACAATTGATAAAAAAACGTTAGCTTAATATAATCTATAAACTCATGCAATACGAGGCAATGACAATTGTGATCGGATCACCTCTTTAAAAGTAAGATTTCCCCCATGTGAGTCACTACACAATATTTTGAGATTTGCGTAGATTTTTGAGAAAGGACTTAAAAGAGAGTTAAAAAGAGGCTGATTATTAGTGAGGATGCATCTCAAATCCCAATAAGGCCTAAAGAAAGGTCAATTATAAATACAGGTTAAAAAATATATATTTATTTTTAAAATTTTAATACATAATATTTTAACATTTATAAATTTATTAATTAATATACGATGAAGATAAGAACTCATTTAATAAAGAAGCTTAGAAATATATTTTAAAAATTTTATATAAATAAAATTATTATGTAAAAAAAATGTTAAGGATAACAGTTAATTTATGAATTTTAAAATATTAAGTCTTATTGAAATTTGATAAAAATATTAAAGTTAATTAATATATTTTTCTAGAAATAAATAGTATGAAAATTAACATTAGTGATGATTTGAGTTCCGTCCGAAACTATAAACAGAAGACTGAACTCAGCTCTGAGTTTAATCAAGCGTTGAACGGGTATCAAGACATCGGAGAACACTTAGGATATATATAAATGAAAACATTTAGAATATATATAAATGAAGTCTCCTTCTACGTGGGCATGTATGAGTTTTCAGTTTCCACCTGCAGTGGCGTTATAAAGTGTGCTAATGTAACAATTATGGTGGACAGAAACACTCAAGTTACGGTGTAATGTCCTCCGCGAGAAAAATGCTAACGAGTACTTGTAAATCTAATAATAACAGTTTTACTTTTCATTCCCCACCCAGTTTCGGTACCACTAGTCCACTTGCTTTTTTGACTGTGTCGAGAGGTAGTAGCAAAAGAGATTTTCGAGATATTAGGTGTGGGTAGGAATTTTATGTTAGAAAGAGAAGAAACTAGTAAATAATATATAAGTAGAAAGGATAATAAATTTAATCCCTTAAAGTTTTGAGTTAAAGTATAGTGTTAAAGACTTAAAGTCTATGAATATGTTTCCTTACTAGGCCCATAATATAAATCTCCCATGTAAGGAGATTCTTCAGATCCAACAAGTGGTATTAGAGTTGATGTTTCGGTAAAGGACGAGTATAGAGATGTAATAAGATCCTGTGATTGTCTCCCCACAAAGAAGACCAAGAAGACTCATGGTGGGCTCAAACCAGTAGAAAAGAAGGGCTCTTGGTAACGCCATATACTCGAGCTGCTAAGAAAAAGGCTTTCGCTTAAAGGGGTGTTGGGAATTCAGACCTTCGAAACCTACACCTAAGGATATTTTATAGACAAAAATATTAAAAAATAGAGAAATAATAACAACACAAAAGAATTTACGTAGAAACTCCCAAATTGGAGAAAAAACCACTATGTGAAAATTTTTTATAATAACACAAATTTTCCTCTTATCTAATATCTCAATATATCAATACACCCACAAAGAAATACACAAAACAAACGCTTCAACTTTCATCTCAAAAGAGAAATTTAACGCGAGTCAAATTTGTTATACAAATCTTTGTCTTTGTATTGGTGCATCTAACCAATGAGGTAGCACCCCCCTTATATATGCAAGAGCCTTGTTCCAATTGTTTTCCCCAACCAATATGAGATAAACAAAGGAGCTAAAACTCAACAGGATGAGTTCAAGTCCAATGTGGAAGTTCACACTTGAGGGGGAGATTGTTGGAATGTCAAGTGTGAGTAGGAATCTCACATTGGAAAGAGATGAAACTAGTGAATGACATATAAGTGAAAAGGACCCATAAACCTAATGCCTTAAAGTTTTGGGTTAAAGCATGATGTCAAAACTCATGAGTATGTTCCCTTACTAAGCCTATGATATAAATCTCCAGCGTAAGTGGACTCTCCAGATCCAACAGGAGTATTTAATTGGAGAGGAGAGGAGAAGAGGAAGACAGCTGTGGAGAGGAGACTAGGAGATTAGGACAGGAGACCAGAGGACTGAGAAGATAAGGGCCTGCTTAGTTGGATGTTAATTAATGGAACGGAACGGAACAGAACAGTTTATAATGGAATAGAATGTAATATAGTGAAAAGTTGTTTGAGAGGGATGGAAGAGTTCATAATGTAACGTAGTGAAATATTGTTTAGAAGACGGATGTAATGGAATATAATATATATTAAATGACTATTATATCCCTAATATTAAAATGGTTGTTGCAAGAGATTTAACACTATGATTTTAAAACAGAAATTATGTGCAATTAAAAAGTCACGCATAACCGTGAAAAATAATTTTTATATATTTTCTATTTTAAAATAATAAAAGTTTTATTATTTTATTATTAATTATATATAATTTATTATTAATTATATAAAAATAATATTATTAATTATATAATAAATTTTATACTATTTTATGTGATTTATATTTAAAAATTATTTATTTATATTTTTATTTATATGGAAATATATACAAGCAATTAAAGAATAAATTTTGATATTTTTCTATTTTCATTAATAAAAAATTTATTAAATTTTTTATTTTATTATTAATTATATACAATTTTTATTAATAATATAAAAATATTATTAATTATATACAAGAGTGTTAAGGTTACAAGAAATAAATTGTATTAAGAAAAATTATTGAGGGTATATTAGATAGTCTGTATTTATTAGTTTACATTCCATCCTAAAATCCCTAAAGCGAAGGTTTCTTATTTTCACTATTTAAGATGTAATGAAACGTAACATGAAACCCTCCGCTTCTATCACATTCCGTTCCATTCCATTATGAAACCCTTAACCAAATGATGAAAGTGTATTACGTTCCATTCTATTTCATTACTAAACCTCCAACCAAATAGACCTAAGAGATCAGGAGAGGAGACCATGGGAGAATTGCTACGGAGAATTGCACTGAAAGTGATGACAGGGAAGGAGGAGAATTTATTGAAACTGAAATGACATCATTTTAATTAAAAAATTAATAAAATGATAGTGAATTGAAATCAATGCTTATATACTTGATATTAACCATAATTTACAAGAAGATCCTGCAGTCTCACTAAGAGGAATTAACATACGGTTGAGTCGTACTAAATTACACAATTCAACGTCAAACAAATTTTCTAAATCATAAGGGCAATCATCAACATTAAATAATCTCTAAAAGTTTTTTTTTTAAAAGAAAGAATTGAATAAAAGAATAAGGAGTTACAATGGTTTGATGCTCAGGGGGATACCCTTCTCATACAACAGATACTAGTCAGAGGGCCTCAGCAATATAGAAAACAGAAAAATCTACTACTTAGTCAGGTATGTGTATGGTCTGAATTGGATAATACGTTAACTTGCAATACAAGCAATTCTCTGGTGTCTCGTATAACATCCTCAGCTAGTTGTGTGACAGGTTTGCTTAGACTTTGGAACTGTCTGGCATTCCTCTCCTTCCAGATGGTCTGGACGGTCATACCTATAGCAATGGCATTCCTATCCTCGGTTGTGAGAGTTGTGGAATTAGAAACAAGATTGGTGATATTCGTAAGTGAAGGGTCTGTAAAGTCCCACCCATAATAAGTTCATACCTGTTCCCATGTTACCGCAGTTGTGGAGGACAAAAAGAACAAGTGGTCACGCGATTCCTCATGTATTAAACAAAACGGACAGGATCTATCCACATCCATGTAGTGAAGGTGATCAGCGGTATTAAGTTTATTCGTCATGGTCAGCCAAAGGAGAAAGGAGGTTTTCAGAGGTAGGTGACGGTGCCATACAATGCAGCTCCATGCAACCCGAGGTAGGCTCACTCGAAGCAGGTCCACAATGAGTTTGCTCCTTAGTTGGTGGGTAGGCTGATCCTTCCAAAGAAATACATCTGGGTGCTGTGAAGGAGGATATTGGGGCTGCAAGTGGTGGAGGTATTCCAGAAAATCCCAAGAGCCCCTCGAATAAAATGGCTCATTTTAGTATCAGTGGGGATAGACAGTAGTTGTGGATTAGATCCGAACAGCTGCACCATGGTTCCCCGACCGGACCAATGATCAAACCAGAAAGAAATTCTAGCCCCATTTTCAATTCTACTTACCACATCTGGTTAAACCAAGTTCTTAAGAAGGATCAGTTGATTCAGGAAGAAGGAGTGCGAGGTGCGGGGACTCATTTCCCATATGCTATGGCCTTTAAGAAAATAAGAGTGGAGTCAACGTAGCCATACCGATTGTTTATCTTCTAGGATCCACCATAGTCTCTTGATAATAAGGGCTTGGTTGGTGAGCTTTAAGGGGGTAAAGCCTAAGCCACCTTCAGATTTAGGAACAAAAAGATCTGACCATTTAACCTTGGCAGTCCCTCTAGCGTCATTGTAGTGATTCCACAACAAATTCCTAAAAAGATGCTCCATCTGTTTAATGACACCCTGGGACAGAAAAACATGAGAACTCCAATATATGTGCAAAGAGTTGAGGATTGACTTAATTAATTGGAGTCTCCCCGCGTATGTGAGGAATTTGTTAACCCAATGATGGAGTCGTTTCTGATTTTTTCAATGAGAGGAAGACATTCAATGTATCGTAACCGCTTGGTAGAGATAGGTAGGCCCAGATAAAGTAATGGAGGGGACTACTGAGTCATTCCTGTAGCCACTATTATAGGCTCTTCCAAAGGAAGAGCACCATGAGAAAGAATAAATTGGCTCTTATGAAAATTAATGATTAAACTAGATGTAGTAGAGAACCTTTCCAAGGCTCTTATAAGTGTGCTAATAGAGTCAATCTTTGCACCACAAAAAAGGAGGAGATCATCAGCAAAGGAAAGATGTGTTAATCAAACCTTTTTGGAGCGTGAGTGAAAACTGAAATTTGCATTTGAGGCTACTTCCTAACTGATGATAGAGCTCAAAGTTTCCATGCACACTATAAATAAATAGGGTGAAAGTGGGCTACCTTGTCATAGTCCCTTTGAAGATGTGAAAGAGGCTAAGGGGCTGCCATTAATGAGAACCGAGAAGCTTGTCGTAGTAATACACTCCTTGAGCCAATTTAATGCCAGGGAAGTCATGAGCCTCCAGGATCGCCCAAATAAAATTCCAGCTTACATAGTCGAAAGCCTTACAAAAATCAACCTTCATTGTGCAGTTTGGCCTGGAATGGCATCTCGTGTAGCCTTTTAGGAGTTCTTGGATGATGAGGATGTTGTCGCCAATTTTTCGGTTACTCATAAAGGCACTTTGAGTATCACTAATAAGGGAGGGTAGCACTCGTTGCAGTCTTCATGTCATAATTTTGGATATGATCTTTTATAGTACGTTAGAACAAGTAATTGGCCTGAAATCACTAAAAGTTGAAGGGTTAGAGCATTTAGGAATGAGGCATAAAAAGGATTTATTAATTTCCTTAAGAAGACAACCCTTTTGGAAGAATTCCTAAACTGCCTCCACGACAAAAGGTCCAATGACTGCCCACGATTTCTGATAGAAGTGGGCATTCAGCTTATCCAGGTCAGGAGCTTTCTGACCATCCATGGCAAAGACAATGTCCTCAATCTCCCAGGCATCAGTAAGTCAGGTAAGGGAGGCTGCTTGGTCAATAGATATCCATTTGGTAACAATACCGGAGAGTTCCAGCTGAGAGACTTGAATTGTGTTATCATTCTCAAATAAGTTGGAAAAGCAGTGGGTAGCTTTATGTTAGATGTCATTGAGGTTTTGGAGCTGACGTCCATCTTTCATAGTTATGTGGTGGATACGATTGAGATTTCTCCTGGATAATACCGTGTTAAAGAAGAATTTGGAGCATTTTTCCCCCTCTTATAGCCATCAGACTCTCACATGTTGTTTGAGTAAGGAAGCGTGATTATAGACAACATTCAAATATTGCTCCAAGGCGTGTTTTTCCTTATACCGATTACGAAGATCATGGGGGGATGCAGCACAAGCTCATTGTATGATGACAAGCTCTTCTCTAGTTGTTCGAATAGCTTCTTTCGTGGTTGGTCTAGAAGAGTTCAATATCTTGAGTGCATTTTTGATACCTTTGAGCTTTCCATCACACTGATATTGCATAGTGCCACTAACGGACACTTGAGCTCCATGACGACAGACCTCCAAGAAGTTAGGATCTTTGGTCAGGAAATTGTTGAAGCAAAAAGGATGGGAAATGGTGTGTTGTTGGAACAAGTTTGTGAGGACAATAGGAGTATGGTCAGAAAAAAGGGGCTCCTGAAAGTTGGCATAACTGTCTGAAAATTGGGCTATCCACTCCCCATTAACAAGCCCCCGATTAAGCTTTTTCTGGATGAACCACCGACTAGTTTGCTTGTTGGTCCAGGTAAAGGTGAAACCAGTTTGTTTTAAGTCAAAGACTCCTAGGAGATCAATGCACCAGAGATAGTCGATAATGATGTCAAGAAAACTAAACACTAAACATAAATGGAAATATATAGAAAGAAGCTTGAAATCATCAAAAGAAAACTAATCAAACCATTATCTTATAAATATCACCATCTTCCAACATTTAAGCTTTCTTTCTGGCACGAACCCATATTGCAATATATGGCACGAACCCATATCACCATCTTCCAACATTTAATCATTTATGTTGGATATAGGGATGTCAACGGGTCGGACTGAGCCTGACCTGACTTAGTCCAGCCTCGGTCATGGTAAGCCGGGGGCTGGGATAAGCCGGCCTGCAGCCTGGCCACGGTCTGCAAAAAACTGTAGAAATGACCATCCCTAGTTGGATAAAGAAAAAGAAGAGGTTGTAAGTACTTTCTAGAAAAAATGAAAGAGGGGACACATTTTTATTATGGCAATACTACATTTGTAGTAACACTCTCATTTCTTATAATATTATAAGATCATTTATATATATTATTAATTAAATAACTATATTAAAGCTATTGAAATTCAATGACTTTTCATATGCACATATATTAATACATTATTAAAAAAATTAAAGTCTTGAATATCAAAAACCTAGCTAATAACTTTTCATCTACATAACTTAATTAAAGCACACTTAAATATACTTAGCTTAGCTTTCATATTCTTAATTTAATGCAAGTACGCTTAAACTTAAATCATATTTTCTTTAAATATTAAACTCAATTGTATCTACAACAAGAATAAAATTATTTGCATTCATGAAATAGGGGGTTATTTGTTAAAGTATAATAGGACATAAGTTTTAAATGTATCATGTCAAATTAATGGCTTATTGTTCTCTTGAATTCTTTAAACATCTTTGAATTATGGTCGATAAAAATTTGATCATATACATACAAGCTAACAATCAAAATTTCATTATCATTCACTTTTATGTAGAGTTTGTTTATAAGGATACTTGAAAAAAAACTATTTTCTTAAAATATTTGTCAATTCTACAATTTTAAACTTTTGGTACTTGCTTCATTTTCAACATTTTCTTCATGTCCTTTCAACGTATAGCCTAGAGGTGGTTGCACATAAATCTCCTCTTTAAAATAACCATTAAAGAATGCTAATTTGACATCTATTTGAAAATTTTACTACTTATTTTGAGTTGTCAAAGAAATCTTTGGTAATATAGTCTTTATGTGAGCTATGAAAGCAAAAACTTCTTCATAATCAATACTTAAATATTATTTGTATCCATTTGTTACAAGCATTGCTTTGTATTTTTCAAACTCTTCTTTTGAATTTCTTTATTTTTATTCCTATTTGACACTAATTTTATCATGTCCATTGAGAAGAGTTTATAATTCTCTAAATGTTATTATTTTTAGTTGCTCTTAATTCTTCATGATAAGTCATTTTAAATACATATGTTTTGGACTTAATTTTGATTGATTTGTGAAATTGGTACTCAAATATTGATGG
>JANZXP010000003.1:1796526-1806900 GCA_027576715.1 Erythroxylum flavicans | reverse complement strand
AGATTTCAATCTATGAAAAGTAGGCGGGGATCATTGTAATTTTAATTATTTTATATTCTTAATAAAACTTTATTTTTAATTTAGTTTTGATATAAAAATTTTCGAAAAATCTATATTTTATTTGAGCCCTCCTATCTTAAATTTCTGGCTCCGTCACTGCAAGCGACATATGTGTTTGGTATTTGCTTGCGTAGTATATTTATGGACAAATAACTAGATTTAGAGTATGACTCTTCAAATATGGAATCCACTTTTCTTGACTATGTTTATTTATTTTTAACAACTAAAGAAAAGTCAACAGAGTAATACAACATATGTTTGTCAGCCACTTTTGAGTTATATTGCGATCAACTTTTAATTAATCATTTAAAACTCATCACAATTACAAATCATGGCAGAGTCAAAAGAGAATCGTACATTTTCTATAGTGTGTAGCAACAAAGGATGCATTTTTAATTAATTATCTAAAACATGTCATGATTATAACAACTTTAAAAATGTGAATCATGTGTGTGTGTATATATATACACATACCCAAATGATGATTACAAGTCTAGTGACAATTTCGTATATCTGACAATTTTATAACCTTCCTAGATATATTTGTTCTTCTTTTCTTTTCTTATGGATTTCATTTTTTAAGAAAGAGAAAGCGTTTGCACATCCATATTAATTAGATTACACTTTTGTTCTGGAGTTTTTAAATAATAAAAAACTTTATTTTAAGACATTTGTTTCGATATAAAAAATTTCTTTATGTTACATTAATTGTGAATCAATATTATGTTACATACACGGAAGAATGGACAAAAATTGCAGAAAGCCAATCAGTTATACAATGTAACACGTTAAGATTATTTAACTAATATGTTTACAGTAAATGTCGGCTAGAACTGTTAGTGGGTGAAGGAATACAGAACTTCTATATAAGAAAGAGAGACAGTCAGTACTGATCTCAAGAAAAGAATTGGAGAAAGCAGGGCTGAAAATGTCTACAATGAAGCTTGACTTCATCTCAAGAAAAATTATCAAACCTTTATCTTCTACACCTCCATATCTTCAAACATTTAAGCTTTCATTATGGGGGGAACCCATGCTTCCAGTATATGGCACTCTAATATTCTTCTACCAGTCCAATGCCTGTCAAAATTATGAAGAAACCGTTTCAATGTTCTTCCAAAGGTCAAATTCCCTACAGAAGTCACTTTCTCAAGCACTAATTCATTACTATCCATTAGCAGGGAGGCTCAAAGATGCATCAACGGTTGAGTGCAATGATGAAGGGGCTTACTTTGTGGAAGCTCGCATTGATTGCCAGCTTTCCACCTTCCTTAACAATTCCGATGCCGACTTTTTGAGCCACTTCTGTCCTGCTTCGGATTCTAACAACTTACCCGCAGGATGTATGTTGGTGATTCAACTTACACTCTTCAACTGTGGAGGAATAGCCATAACTGTGAGCCCCTCACATAAACTTGTAGATGCATCCTCATTGTGCACATTTATCCAAAGTTGGGCATCAATGACTAACGCCCGAGAAGGCAGCAGCAAAGTAGTAGCACCTAAACCTATATTTCTGCAGCCATCATCCTCGCCACCCAGAGCTTTGCTTAACATGACTAAGGTAGCCGGAATACCGGGAGAGTTCGTTAAAAGAAGGTTTGTTTTCCCTGCCTCCAAAATAGCTCAACTCAGGACAAAAACAACCGGATCCTCATCACCCGCAGGACAGCAACATCTCAGTGATGCTAATATCGTGTCGGCGTTAATTATGAAACGTGCCATATTGGCTTCAAGATCGTTGTCCAAGTCGTCTTCAGGTCCATATTTATTGTTTCAAGTGGTGAATATGCGTACAAGAGTGAGACCACCATTGCCAGAGAACACCATTGGAAATTTAATATTGTTTAATAAAACAACGATCGAGGAAAAGCAGATTGAGTTGAGTGAGTTAGCAGGTAAATTCAGAAAAAGTTTGATTGAACTCTGCAATCTCGCAGCCAACTCTAGCGTCAAAGAACAATCCGAGTTGAGCATTCAAGGTAGCCCTTATTACTGCACTAGCTTGATCGGGTTTCCACTGTATGAGATGGATTTTGGTTGGGGTAAACCTTCATGGGTCACTTCAGCAGTGTTACTGTACAGGAACGTTATTGTGCTGCAGAAAACAAAAGAGGGTGATGGTATAGAAGTTTGGATATCCCTGGACCCCAGAGAGATGGTCATATTCGAACAGGACCATGATATTCTTGCATATGCATCCAACAATCCTAGTGTTCTTGCAGCATATTCTCGCATGTGATTGATTACTATAATTGTCGAGTAATAGTGTTTTTCAGATCTTGTTCCTTTAAATTCAACTATAATTGATTGCCATAGGTACTCTACTTCCTTGTTTTTGTACTGTGATAACTGAAAAACTAGTGATCTTTGTTAAAGATGGAGCGTAGTTCGTGGTCATGTGTTGCTGCATTTGTTCGATAACTCTTGGAGTTGGGCTGATACGCTTCATGTTCTCTGTTATGGCAGTTTGTCAAGCCTTTTCAATAAATACATATACACTTCTTTTGCTTATTTTGAAAAAGAAGCAGTTTCATTAAATTCTGGCAAGTTCAAACAAGTTCACCAAATATTGGAACATTTCTCACATAAATTTCATGACACCACTTTGTATTTTACGCCTTGATTTAGCACCATCTTAAAGGGTTGACAGCTTTTAACTTAAAACATTCTAATATAGTCAAGTAAAATTCTAATGAAAAAATGAGGATTATAAAATTTTAATCAATAAAAAAATAAATATTTAATAGAAATTGAGTTGTAGATATATAAAGCTTATGTGTATACAGATATATATATATATATATATTTAATAGACTTATATATGTGGCAAATTTTAATATAAATGACATTAATTTAATAATATATCTAAAATTAATATTAAAATAATAAATACATATTTATAAAACTGAATTTAATTAAAAATAAAAAATGATTATTTATTAATTAACTTTATTCTTTTTGAAATTAAGATAATCATGAGCAAGAATTTTTGACTTAAGACTTGTTAAATGAAAAGGCAGTTGTATTACTCATTGAATAAAGAGATCTTCTTTTTTATAATATATGTATAAAGTCGTCAAAAGATGAAATTACTCTTTCCCTTTTCCTCTTTCTTACCTCTTTCGTTCCATTCACGAAAAGGCATTCGTCTTCATAGATCTCATTTGATGTGAGTAGGACTAGGTAACATCAAATGGACCAGGCATGAATTTTAGAAGCCTAGGGAGTGAGCTTGACATGCCAGAAGAGCCCACGACCAAAGCTAAGGCTAAAAGACTTAAGAAGGCTCTTTACACATATGTGAGCTTCTATTTAGAGAGGGTGGAGAATTCCAAGCCTATTGGAGGAGAATTTAGTGAGTTACAACCCAAATTAATTCACTTAACCCGAATCCTTAGACCGGGCACACTTGAGGTTTGAAGACATGAAGACTTGGGCTAATTAAATGGGACTTAGGCTATTTAATTCACTTAAGCCTAAGAGCAATTCTTTTTTATTATTTTTGTACCTTTGTTTTATTTCGAGCTTCCATGTATTTTAGCTCAACCTTTTATTAATTGACCTAAATATAAATAGGCCCATTAGGGTTAGAAACAGGGAATTTTTGGCATTCTTATTATTGTAGCTGTCAACTTTGGTGAGGAATTATCCTCTTGTTTTTGTTTTACCAAGAACTTAATTCCACTTATCAATTGTTCAATTGTTGCATGTTACTTGGTTCCTTTCTCTAGGTTGATTTTGATCAGCGAGATTACTTGGAACAAGTTTCCAAGAGGGGTCGTAGAGATTAGCCTTGCGTATCTAATTAGCTTAGGTTTTTTGAAGATAAATTCTTTTCATCTTAATTCTTTCATAGCCGAATTCAATCCTCCAAAGAAAACCACTTAAAAATGGAAGGGTTCAGTCGGATGGATGAAGTTTTTTTTGGTAGTTTTCTTTTGAGGATTGAATTCAGCTATGAAGGAATTAAGAGGAACAGAATTTATCTTCAAAAAATCTAAACTAATTGGATACGCCAGACTAATCTCTATGACACCTCTTGGAAACTTGTTCTAAGCAATCCTGATGATCAAAATCAATCCAGAGAAAGGAACCAAATAACACGCCACAATTGAACAATTGATAAGTGGAACTAAGTTCTTAGTGAAACGAAAACAAGATGATAGTTCCTTACCAAATTCGACGGCTACGATAATAAAAATGCCAAAAATCCCCTATTTCTAACCCTGATGAGCCTATTTATACCTAGGTCAATTAATAAAAGGTTGGGATAAAATATATGGAAGCTCGAAATAAAACAAAAGTTCAAAAATAATAAGAAAGAAATTGCTCTTGAGCTTAAGTGAATTAAATTGCCCAAGTCCCATTTAATTAGCCCAAGTCTTTATGTCTTCAAATCTCAAGTGTGCTCGGTCCAAAGATTCGGGTTAACTGAATTAATTTGAGCTGTAACCCACTAAACTCTCCTCCAATAGCCTCCTTAAGTCTCTTGGCCTTAGCTTTGGTGAAGCTCACTCCCTAGGCCTCTAACATCTATGCCTGGTCTATTTGGTATCACTCTAGTCCTGCTCACATCAGCCCCTCCCTCATCAAGAAGATTCATCCGCGAATATGAATCCATATGAAAAGGAGAAAGATCAGCAACATTAAAAGTAGCAAACACATTATACTCTCTTGGAAGATCAATCTTGTAGGCGTTATCATTGATCGGCTCCAACACCTGGAATGGACCATCACCCCTAGGATCCAGCTTGGATTTCCTCTAGATAGGAAACCTCCCCTTCCTCAGATGCACCCAAACCCAATCGCCAGGTTCAAAGGTCACCTTCTTGCGCCCTTTATTGGCTTGCTTTGCATATACCTTATTCCTCCACTCAATATGCTGCCTGGCTTTCTCATTCAACTCTCTGACCATGTCAGCTTTTCTTTATCCATCTATACTAGACAACTCATGCAAGGGTAAAGGCACCAAATCCAAAACAGTCAAATAATTAAAACCATAAACAAGCTCAAAAGGTGAAAAACCTGTGGTAGAATGCACATTCCTGTTATATGGAAACTCAATAAATGGTAAACACTCACCCTAAGTTTTTAAATTGTTACCTAGTGTAGCACGCAACAAGGTACTCAAGGTCTTATTAACTACCTCGGTCTGCCTATCTATTTGTGGATGACAAGTAGTAGAATAAAGTAATTTTGTACCCAACTTGCCCCATAAAACAAGCAAGAAATGGCTCAAAAACTTAGCATCTCTGTCAGAAACAATAGATCTAGGAATGCCAAGCAATCTAACAACATCTTTGAAAAATAAATCAGCTACATGCACATCATCATCAGTCTTATGACATGTAATGAATTGCGCCATCTTGCTAAACCTATCAACAACAACAAGGATGCTATCAAAACCCCTCTTTATCCTATGCAAACCCAAAACAAAATCCATAGAAACATCAACCCACGGTTCAGTAGGCACATGTAAAGGGGTATACAATCCATGAGGTTTGACAGTGGATTTTGCTTGTCTACATGCAAAGCATTTGGCACATACACATTCAACATCCCTACGCATACCAGGCCAATAAAAATGTTCATACAAAATATCTAAAGTCTTAGCAACCCCAAAACGACTCATCAAACTACCACTATGGGCCTCATGCACAAATAAAGCACGCATAGAACAATTTGGCACACACAATTGACTTCCCCTAAATAGATAGCCATCATGGCTATAGAATTTCTGGAATGCAACATGTACACAAGTAGAATATACAGTAGCAAAGTCAACATCCGCGGCATACAAATCCTTAAGTTGCTCAAAGCCCAAAAGTTTAGAACTAAGGGCAAAAAATAAAGTGTACCGTTTAGACAATGCATCAGCTACCACATTCTCCTTCCTTTGCTTGTATTGAAGCACATAGGGAAAAGTCTCCAAAAACTCCACCCAATTGGCATGTCTCTTACTCAATTTGCCTTTTCTTTTCAAGTGCTTTAAGTGCTCATGATCTGTCCTTATGACAAATTCCCTGGGATAAAGGTAATGTCTCCACACCTCCAGTGCTCTCACAACAGCATATAATTCCTTGTCATAGGTTGGATAATTGAGTTGTGCATCACTAAGCTTCTCACTGAAGTATGCATCTGACCTGTTTTCCTACAAAAGCACAACACCTATACCAATCCCAGAAGCATCACATTCCACCTCAAAAGCTTTATCAATGTTCGTAAACCGCAAGTGCACTGTTGTCGAAGTGAGTAATAAATTGGTAAGAACCGAGTCATGTTTACAGGGATTATGAGAAAATTTAATTCTACGCTAGCTAACGGTATTTGAAATCGAGTTGGATAAAATTTTGGAAAATTAAAATTAATGTAAAGAAAAAACATTTTTTAAAAAACAAAATTAACTTAAATAAATTTCTAAACCACTACCCAATTCAATGCGACCAAATTAACTATGAATATGACAAATTTGTGTAGCAACTAATTAAGAAAAGATTTCAACAATTTACTTAACTAAAAGTATTAAATTTAACGGGGAATGACTTTCTCTTAGGGAATGATATTTTTGTCAACCTTAATATTTAATTAGCTATCCTCCACAACTGAAATATCCTAACCTTGTAGGTGAATTTTAAGAGTAATTAATCCCCTTTTCCTAAAGATGAATTAATTTATCCACTCTAGAAGTCACTTAGTAATCCCTTACTTAAGTTTTTCCTAGAGTTAAAGTTCCAAAACTTCAATTTTCACCTCCTAAGTTTCTTGGGTCTCCCAATTCACCAGAAAATCCTAGTCGAAATTTCTTCAATCTTCTAGCAAAAACTCCCTTTTCCCAAAGATGAATTTATACCAAGGTAATTTCCAATAATCCAAAGGAATAACAAATAAATCCAAGGAAAAATTAACAAGTAAATAAATTTTCAGTCATGGATTCCAGGAAAATTCAATATTAAAGCATCACCAAAATATTAAATCCTTAAGAGAAATTAAGGTTTTAGCCACTAATCATCATGCCAAACAATCCACAAGCATACAGCCTAAATAAACTCATGACAGAATCAATTAAAAATAAAGAACAAAGCTCTCAAAACTCCTTTACGTGGTTGCTTCTACGTTGGTGAATGTTGCGTGGAAGTTTATATCCGAAAGTGGACGCTGCTTTGTGAGTGAGGTTGTCTTGCTTCAGTGGAGGTTGCAGCTATTTTGGGAGTGTTGAAGATTGGAGAAGAAAAATCAAGGCTTGCGTCGTTGGCTCCTGGATGGAGGTTATGTTGAAGATGTGGAAGATTGGAAAGGAAAATCAAAGCTTACGTCTAAAGAGGCTGGAGAGAAAATGACAAGTATGGCATGGAGAGGAATTATGTGCGTTGGTGAAGTGGTGAAGAAGTGAAGGTTGGAGAGCAATGTGCGTTAATATGGGCTGGTGAATACTGTGTTGTTGGGTAGGGGAGATGCAAGTTACAACAGTAGGTGGAGCTCTTGGTTACGTCCGTGCATGGAAGTAGCTGCTGGAAGAGATTGCTGCGTGTATGATGTGTGGAAGCTGCTACGTTAGTGGAGTGATGGAGTGAAAAAAAGCAGCTTGAGTGGAGGCGGTGTGGCTTTTTAGTGAAGGATGGAGCTTGCGGCAATGTTGTGGGAGAGAGAGTTATCCTTGATAAGTGGGGGTAAAGGCTGCATGTTTTTATAAAAGTGAATGGGAGCTAAACCCTTGTTTTAGTGGAGTGACAGAAGTTAGCTGCTGGGATGTGGTATGGAATAATTAAATGTGGGGTTGATGCATGGCTGGAGGCGCGTTGTGAAGGTATGGAGAGTGAAATGGAGTGTGGGGCTGATGTTTGGGTCTTTAGTGTGGAGTATGAGAGCTGAAATGATGTTACGTAATTGTTAAAGCCTTGGAGAGTGGAGGTAGCTGGCTGCATGCTTAAGGGAATGGAGTGTGGGGTACAAAAAGACAGCCTCTTGTTGGAGTTGCGTTTGTGAGGGCTGATTGGTGGAGGCTACTCTTAGTTGTTGAAATGGTGCTAGTTGGAATAGGTGGAGGTCAATTTCGACAGTACATAAAAATTAAATGGTGACGACTTAGGAGCTCAAATTTTATCAGTATCTTCATCTTTGAGTTAGCTTCAATATGAAACTTGAATCATGGGATTTTGCCATCTGAGTCAAAAGTTATGGTCGAAATATCATTGAAAGATTATTCTGGCAATCTAAAATCTGATGCAAATTTCAAGAATTTATTTCTCCTAAATTCCAGCTTAGAAAAATCTGCAATTAGTCTCAAAAACTCCATCAATGAGTCAAGAATTTAAGTATGAAATTTCAGAATTTTTTCCAAAACCAATCTCGAGATAAAAATCCCACAATGACTAAAGATCAAGTCTGCCAGAAACCCAAAAACAGTGCAATTCGAGTCTATTTGTTTCATTTATGCACTTTGCGTCAACGAACCTCAATTAATGTTAAAACATGATAAACCAGCTATAAATAAACATAAAATGAATATAATCGACTCTAAATTAAGTCCTAAACATATATGAAAATATGAGTGTATCAATTAAAATTAGGTAAACAAAGAATAGGAGCAGGACACAATTTATCATTCAGCTCTAAAAATGCATGTTGTTGTTCCCTACATATGTAAACACTTTCTCCTTTTTAACTATTTCAGTCAGAGGAGCAACAATGGTAGAGAAATGTTTCACAAACCTCCTGTAAAAACTGGCAAGTCCATGAAAACTCCTCACCTTACCCACACTTTTAGGCGTTGGCCACTCTCGAATAGCCTTCACCTTCTCACTATCAACCTCTACTCCCTGAGTACTGACTACAAATCCTAAGAAAACCAATCTATCAATGCAAAATATGCATTTATTAAGATTTTCATATAGTTTCTCCTTTCTCAACACATCCAACACACACCTCACATGCATTACATGCTCATTAAGATAGGAGCTATAAACCAAAATGTCATCAAAATATACAACCATAAATTTACCAAGAAACTCACGTAAAACATGATTCATTAACCTCATGAATGTACTAGGTACATTAGTTAATCCAAAAGACATAACTAACCATTTATACAGTCCATATTTGGTTTTAAATGCAGTTTTCCACTCATCTAGTGGTTTCATGCGAATCTGATGGTATCCACTTTTCAAATCAATCTTAGTAAATAAACAAGTTCCATGTAATTCATCCAACATGTAATTAAGTCTAGGGATAGGATGGTGATACTTTACAGTGATTTTATTCACAGCTCTGCAATCTACACACATCCTCCAAGTCCCATCTTTTTTTGGCACCAGCAACATAGGTTCAACACAAGGACTCAAACTCTCCCTCACATGCTTCTTCTCTAATAACTCATCCACTTGCTTTTGAAGCTTTTTTGTCTCCTCAGGATTACTCCTATAAGCTGGGTAGTTAGGAATCTGAGCTCCGGGGCATAAAGTCTATATGGTGCTCTATGCCTCTTAAGGGTGGCAGTCCCTTTAGGCATCTCCTCAAGAAAGACATCTGAATTGTAACACCCCCTTACCGTAGGGTACACACTGGGACTCCCGCAGGTCATTCCGGTACATATCCTATGATAAGGGAGCACTACGTTCGATCACTACAGTCACTCCACATGGCATCACAAAATCCTGCAAAAGAGATGAAAACACACTAGTCAAAGAATCAAGAGGGTTAGTGTCAGAAACTAAACACGCTCTATATCTCACTATCACTAGTGCTCTGTTCTCTCCAGTTGCTCTCCTCAAATCTTTTCCCTTAGCAAACAAGCTCACTTTTCTCTCACTGAGCTTTTCTCTCCTGCAATCCCACTTTCCTTTCGTCACTCGTGCAGTCACTTCCTATTGGGCTAATTTCTCTTTTCTTTTAGGCCTCTTTTCCCTCATCATTTTTCTTTAACTCACTACCCAAACCCTCCTCTCTTTGCAAAGCTTTGATTTGGTCTGGGTAAATCTCATGAGGGGATAAAGGTACCAAATTGAAGTTTCTGCCTTTGAACTTGAGTAAGTACTTATTTGTGTACCCATCATGTGAAACTTGCCTATCAAACTGTCAAGGCCTCCTAAGCAACAAATGTCCTGCCTCTATGGGTATCACATCACACAACACCTCATCCTTATATCTCCTTACTGAAAATGGCACCAATACCTATCTAGTCACTTTCACATCTGCACTATCATTAAACCACTGCAAATTATATAGCTCTGGATGTTTCCTACAGGTCAAGCCCAATTTCTCCACCATAGTTCGACTAGCCCCATTGGTACAGTTACCCCCATATATGATCATATT
>JANZXP010000003.1:1708170-1789825 GCA_027576715.1 Erythroxylum flavicans | reverse complement strand
TATTATATATATTCACATTTGATGGTTTATACTACATGTTGTTTTAAGCTTCTTTGAGTCTCGAAGATGACATGTATAGCTATGGAGGCAAAAGTGATGTCACAGCAGCCTATAAAGGATTAGGGAAATCGGTAGTTTTGAAAAATTCGTCAATTCCACAAACTTTGTCTACTCATTCGCATATACATGTCACTCTAATTTCAGTTCATTTAATGGTTTATTAATATGACAATATCTAAGTTCTATACTGATTGTGTTTTAGGTACTAAATCTAGCAACTCGTTCACTGTATCATCTACAAGTTTAGCTATAGTGAAAAAGTTGTTGCAAAAGGGTGTGAAAAACCCTATACTTAAGGGAACAACTGTTACTATTCTAATTGGTGCGTTCAAATGTGCAAGGACCCTTATCGGGAATCCAGACATTAGGAACTCATTTACCTTCATCGACTCTCATGTTACTTGGAATCCAAATAAATAATTATATCATTCTCATTTAGCGAGTCAATCAAATGAACTCGGCTTTAAAGTTGATTTATTGTTGTATTTGTAATAATTTGTCAAACAACATATCTACTACTTAGGCGTCAAGTTGTATATTATTGAATGTGGACTATTATTGTTCTGATTCTATGACTGTATGAATTAGGTAATTTCTAATTCAAAGTTTGTACTACTCCATATATCATATTAGTATATTGATAAAATTATTTTAAATTTTTATAACTAATTTTTGCAATGTTAGTAAATACTAATGATTAATTAATACTATTATTTAACATTTAAAATTATATTGTGGGTTTTTTAAGAATACGTTGTAAACATTCAAAACAAATCTCCAATAAAACATATCTTAACTATAATAGATTATAAAAATGTTAGTTTAATAATTTTGGAAAATGTCATATATTGGAAATCGTCACTGAATTTTTAACCTTTTTGTAACCAAATAAAAAGTTCGTTTCCAAATATTGACCTTTTGGTCATGCTTCGAAATATCGCCGCCAAATATATACCCTTTCGTGATGATTTCTAGGATTCGTCACCAAATGTTTGATAAGTTATTGCGACGTTTTTCAAAAACGTCGCAATAAGTTTATTTAGTAACAAATATCTGACATCGTCACCTATTATCGTCACTTATTGTGCATCATTTGGTGACGATTTCTCTTAATCGTCACTAAATATTCAGCATTTGGTGATAATTTCTGCTATGCATTGCTAAAGGTTTTCCCTTTTGTGATGCTTTTTATTTTGGTCACTAAATAGTTAGTTTTAATTTACAAATTCTTTGAATCGTCGCAATATGTTAACTTTTGGCGACGATTTTAGTTTCGTCGTAAATTCATCTGTTTGTTGTATTGGCAGTTTGTTCCATGTGTATAATGTATACTGGCATTTGCTAGAAGATGATCTCGTGTTTTTTGATGATGGTGACAGATTTCACACTCCAGAGAAGTTATTGGGAACTTCATCCTATCCTTTGTGGGTAGCCTTTCTACAAGCTCCATCCAAATAATGAATGCATGTGAGGGTTACATATCACAGTCCCATACTATATTTCTCCATCTTACTCTGTTGTTTGTCTCCCTTTATAGGAAAAGTCTGCATGCTTTTGTTGTAAATGTCTTAGAACCCATTGCAATCCACTGCATTTCGTCTTGTTCAGTATTATGACATGTTGGCATGTTCCCCATCAATATATCTACGTTTCTATTGCTGCGGTAACGCTAGTACCATTGATTGTTTCTAATTAATTTATTGACCTTGGTAGCTGATCTCACCACCTACTTTAGGTTCTGTAGCTCCTCTACTTTGTTTAAGGGAGATTTTGGATGCCAATTATCAAACCAGAACGTAGTATTCTTCCCATTTCCAATCTTATTTACCATCAAGCTTTGCATCTACTGTCTTGTCTTCAAGATTTGCTTGAAGTTCTGTCATATTCTGCTTCAGTTCTAGTTGCCATAAGTTGCTTTTCCTGATGTATATATCATGTATCTACTGTACCTATAGATCTTCCTTCTTGCTACATAACCTCCATAAATTCTTGGCCTAACTTACTCTATTTAGTAATCTTGTTGATTGTAGTCCTAATCCTCCTAGTTATTTTGGTTTGCATATTGTATCCTAGCTCAATTTTTCCATTTTGCTTCCATTTCCTGATCTAGCCCACAAAAAGTTTCTTAGTTTTTTATCCATCTCCTTCAAAACGCTTTTTGGCAGTCACAAGTAGATAATCCAGTAGCTTGCTAGGCTGCTCAGTATTAACTTTGCCAATTGTAGTCTTCCCCCATAATTTAAAATTTTGTTACACCTGTGGTTTTTTCTGCCATCAAAAGAGTTCATCAATGGTTTACAATCAGCAGCCATAACCGTCTTTTGAGAGATTGTTACTCCCTAGATATTTGATAGGAAGGCTTCCTTGATGTAGCCCCTTCTCCATAGCTTCTGATGCAGCTTCACAATTAGTGGTCAAGGATAGGTAAAAGCATCTCTTCCTTAAATTGCTCTTTAGGCTGGATATAGCTTTAAATTCCTTCACTGATTAAATGAGTGCTATGATGGATTGTTTGTCTGCTCTGCAAAAAAGTAACAGGTCATCTGCAAATGTTAGATGTGTTATTTTGTCACCTCTGCATCTATGATGATATTGAAGTTCTAGACATTTTTCCACATTTTTTGCTATTATGATTGGTAGCATCTCCATACATAACATAAAGAGTGATGGGGATAGTGGGTCTCCTTGCCTCAATCCCTTTTTAACTCTTATCAGTTTGGTGGGTTTATTATTTATCAAGAAAGCTAGAGAAACTATCGAGACACATATTTCCACCTATTTCCTAAAGAAGGGAGAATACTCTGCTGCTTGTAAGATGTTAAACAGGAATTTCCAGTTGGTTGAATCATATGCCTTGGCTAGATCAATCTTTATAGTAAAGTTCTTCATTTTGGTGTTGATGTTGTAGCTCTTAGAGAATTCACTGGCATAATTGGATGTTGTGCCTATTGTTCTCTCTTTGATGAAAGCATTTTGTGCTGGATCTATAATTTTCCCCAAATTCTTCCTCAATCTATTAGCCAATATCTTAGTAATGGTTTTATAGAGTATGTTACAGCAAGCAATGAACCTAAATTGCACTAACTTGGTATGAGATAATAGTGAATAATGATTTGCATTACTGTTGATGGTAAAATATATAGACATATTACAAGGCTCCTACTGGCTACCCATGTACACTCCTATAATTAAGGCGTTGATATACGAGAAAATTGTACAAACATAATTACAGGATTACAAGTCATGACGGAGATTGATCCTTATCACGTGCATTGATTGTGGTATCCTTATCACTTGGTAGCATTTTGTCGTTTAGGGATCAGACTCACAAAGGTTTTATTCCACTCTTTTAATAAAATTTCTCTCATGAAGAAATCCTTAACAACTTACTATTACGTCCCCTCCTATGTTATCCCAATTCTTTTGAAAGAATTTTCCATTATAGCATCAGGCCTCTTGGAGCTTTATCAGGATTCATTGAAAACATGGCTTTCAGAAAAAGTTTGATTGAATTCTGCGATATCGCAACTAGTTTTATCGTCAACGAACAACCCGAGTTGAGCATCCAAGGTAGTTGTTATTCATGCGCTAGCTTATGCGGGTTTTCCACTGTAGGAGATGGATTTTGGTTGGGTTAAACCTTTATGGGTCACTTCATTAATTTTACGTTTTAGCAACATGATTGTGCTTCAGAAAACAAAAGATGATGGTGGTATAGAAGTTTGAATATTCATGGACCCAAGAGAGAAGATCCTAGCAGAAAACAAAAGGGTTGAGAGCTCCTAAGTTAAACAAAACTTAAAAGCTTTATATACAAGTGATGAAAAAAATTGATGTATAAAGCAAAGATATATTTAATAAAATTTGATATGAGAACAATTCTAATAAAAGTGACAAATTTTAAGAATATATGTAAATTTACTGTTAAAAATTTTTAAGGTAATAAATATTTATTTATAAAATAAAATGAATCTACGCAATTAATAGTGATTATTTATTAAGAAATTTTGTTATTTTGAAATTTAGACAATTATAAATAAGAGTATCTAATTTCTACATACTAAATAAAAATGACTATTATATTACTCATCGAATAAAAAAGCCCCTTTTTAAAACTGTTATAAGGTCATAAAAAAGGAAATTAGTCATGATATTACCAAATAATTCTCTCTTTTACTTTTACCCTTTGAAAAACAAAATCTTTCTTTTCTCTCTCTCTTTTTTTTCCCTCCCCCGTCTGCAATTCTCCCTTTCTTTTTTCACTCCAATCAAACAAGGGATTCATCTTGATGGGTTCCTTACATTTATCTAGAAAATAGTTCTCAAACATACTAATTTATCAATATAAAACAATGCTCAGCTGATATCTTTAATTTGCTCAACAGTAATACTAAAAGAAATAATATAAAATCCTAAAAATCTTTTTGAGACTCTCAAAATAATATCACTTAATTTTTTTTAAAAATATATAACTAAATATGATTAAGTTTTTAATTAACTAAAATATATAAACATATGTTTTTATAAATTGTAATATCTAGTGTTATAAAAATTTTATATTTAATAATACAAATTTACCTTCTTATAAATTGATTAAACTTTTTCGGCTTTAGACAATCAATATGTATAAACTAAAGCAATAGAAGGCAATGACAGTTTTGGTCACGTCTTGCATAGAAAGGTTACCCGCTCCAACCAATACACAATATTTTTGATATCTTCGTAAAAAGGACTTAATAGAGTTGTAAAATAAGTTTTTAATCACACTATATATAAGGCTTAAAAAATAAAAATTTATTAGAAAGTGCTAGGTCAACCTGGCACTTAACATATAGGCATTAATAATTCCATTATGAAAAGGTCCAATTTTATCGTTTTTTAAATATCGCAATCATAAGTGTTTGCTATGTAATATTAGGATTAAATTTATTAATTGATGTAAAATTTAGGTCAAAATTGACCCTTTCTCACAAAAAGCGCCAATGAACTAGCTTGTAGTTATAGTATTTGGTAGGTGTATTGAATTAGTTTTATAGAATTATTGACAGAACAATAGGTCGCCTCTTATGCTTTTCATGTTTCCTTTTTCTTTTTTTTCCCTTAAGTCTTCTTTTCTCAAGTTTCTGGCCTCTCATCTGTATCCTGATAGTTTGGACCGAGTTTAGATCTACTCAAAACTGTTAAATTTTATATAATTGAGCCTAAATAAACTGAGTACATACAAGTTCAAATAAGATTTCATCATAAAATCAATTGGTACTAAGAGGAGTAACTCATTAGGCTTATATGCATGCTCAACGCTATAAATTTCTTTCCATGTGGGACAAAGTCCTATTTATATTTCAACACACCTCCTCATGTGTGGGCTAATTTACTGCCCAATACGTGACACAGTCTATCGTGACGAGATGGTGATGTGTAACCTAAGAGCAACCTGCTCTGATACCATATTACATTTTATATGATTGGGCCTAAATAAACTTAGCATATGCAAGTCCAAATAAGGTTCTATCTTAAAATCAATTGGTACTAAGAGGAGTAATTCATTAAGCTTATAAGCATGTTCAAGACCATATATTCTTTCCATGTGAGACAAAGTCCTACTTACATTTCAACAAAAACTGGATTGTTTTGAAATTTTTGAAACCATGGATTATCCTATATTTTTGCTTACGGATTTAGATTAGGATTCTATAATGACAGAGAAAGGTCGATGATGGAGAAGGATTAATGAGTCGTATCAGATTGAGTTGAAACGTGTTGGGGTCAAGCTTTAGATGGGTTTCAAGCTGTTTGAACTTTGATTGAACTGAAGCTCAAGTGGCACGATCTAGATTCAATTGGACTTTAGCTTAGATTTAGACCGCTCTTAAAGGATTTTGGGTCATATCTGGACAAATGTAGTTCTAGTCTAGCCTGACTTAATCTATTGTCGTTTATAATCTAAACTTTATTATTGCTCTAAGTTGTGCGGGTTTTTACCGTATGGGATAGATTTTGATTAGAGTAAACTTTCATGGGTCATCTGTAGTTTTATTATTGAGAAATAAACAATTAGATTGTAATATAATAAAAATTTAACGAGTTTTGATCAATTGAGCATGTCTACATTCTTAAGAATTCAGTTGATTCATTATTGAATAATAATAATGATGGTTATAGTAAACTAGATTTATAACAATATAATGATTTATAATAATATAATTATATATAACCTACTGCTAAGAAAACCAAAGAACGACAGACATGTTAAGCTACAAGAAAGGTTTCATGAGCGTTTCCCTAATCCCAAAAGAAGATCACTAAGACGGAAAACCAAAAAGAAGGGGTATTTCCCTTAAATGATGATTATCATATAGATTACAGAGGGTAAAATAATCCTCTTAAATAGTCCACGATAGGAGAATTGGTAACGGATAGGAAGCCAATTCTGGTAGACATCTTTGGGACAAAATTAAAGGCTTCAAATATTTAGAATGGACTATCTTTTTTGGGTGCTCGATAGAAGACAATTATTAATCATATACATCATTACACAAGTAGGATAATCTACTTTTCAAAACACTGGCTCAAGTAGATAATCTAGTAAATTAGATAAGTGCACCTTTTATTGTCAACAACAAACATCAGACACTTACTCAAGTTGATTTGCTCAAATCAATTCATGTACTATATTTTGAGGTTTCAACTTTTGTAACCTGATTAGATGACTCATTGTAATGATGTTTTCTAGTTTTTGCTGGTATTACTACAATTTCTTTTATTGTTTCAAAAAATTCTAATGAAAAACGATGAATATAAATTTTAATTAATTATATATGTGTGTGTGTGTGTGTTTTCTTTTTCTTTAGTTAATGTTTATAAATTAAAAAGAATATTGATTATTTTAAATAAATATATTTATAAAATTAAGATATAAAATATCTTTTCTAAGTGAATGTGCAAATCTTGGAACTAAATTAACTAGATTATGTTAATAAGAAATTTAATTATAAAGTGCATAAAAAATTTAAAATTTAAAATTTAAAATTAAAAGAATTTCTAATAGAAGTATAATTTTATTTTTTGTTAGATACGTAAACTATTTTTAATTGAATCAATTTCCTAATTTAAACTCAAAATATTTTTCAAGGAATTATTCAAGATATATAGTTCCGAAAATTTTCAGTTCATAGAAAAAATAATAGCGACTGCGGATTTATATAATAAAGACAAAAATATATCACATAAGTAATTGCAATAAAAAGAGACAGTGTTTACTGATCCTCAGTATGAGAAAGAAGTGTCTTTTAAATTTCTCGTTAAGCCTCCAACTTCCATGATAATGCCTTTCAAGCTGATACCTGTACGTCCAAGTACGTCTAGCACTTCAGGACCATTGCAAGTTAGAACCTTTGCCTTCTGTAAAAAAATGAGCAAAACTGTTGAGTATGAATAAATTAGTCTACTTGTCTAAATGAGGCAACTCATTAGAATACAGTGCAGGGTTGCGCGTATTAGTGTAAATACTAAATGCTGCTGGTAACCTCTCTGACAAGGGCTCCCCTGTCAAGAATGATTGTGTTCCCCACCTGACATTTCAACACACAAATCCAAAGTTCTCCATTCTCAATATGTAGCTCTTAGTTTACTCCATATCTAGTCGTTTATCTATGTTAGTCATATCTAATTGTTTATAATCATATCTAATTGTTTATCTGGTTGATTGTTTCTTTGCTAAAAATGGCTTCCCTGTCATCCAATAAATATGTAAATTGATAATCTTTCTTATGCTGCCCAAAGACTTTGCATCAATGTCTTCAACAGAAATGCTATACATTAAACTTTAGACAAACCTGACAAGAACTATTATGTCTAAGACCAAGCAGCAAAATCCTGATGCTTCCCTCGAAGTGTAAAATCTTCTTCTATTAGGATTCCCGTTTTTGATGAATGCTTTCACACCACAATTAAAATCTGTGTTTGTACATTCATAATGTTTGCAACTGTTGATTATGGCTGGTGAGCCTGATATTTTGATCCATATGACTTGTATCAATTTATGGATGCAGAAAACGAAAACTATGTTCAGGAGAGACAAGATTTCCATTAACAATATAGTTGAACAAATGGTAATAGAATTTTACTATCAAAAATAATTTCTTTACTAATTAAAAGTAAAGTTGCGTATTTTTTAGTTTTTTTTGCCCTATCAATATTATTATTGTTAGGTAAAAAATATGTTGACTTCCAACATTTGGATGTTTTATTTAAGACTGCGTCTAACTGTAAGGCAATACCGACACATGGTACTGCCATAGATATTATAAAAAAAAAAAGAAAAAAGAAGCAAGTTACCTACGACAACTTGCATGAAACAAGTTGTCGTAAACAACTTACATGCGAGTTGTATGCATGCAAGTTATGCCACAACTTGCAATATGCAAGCTGTGGCAGCAAAGAGGTGGTGGAGGGTCTAATAAAGACCCATCCCCCTCTTTCGTAAGTGTTATGATATATGTGGGAGTGTTTAAAAGTATTGTGTGAGAGAGTATTTTTTGGGTATTTTTAGGAAATATTTTTCCTAAAAGGTGAGTGATAAAATAGTGAGGATATTATCCTAGGGATAGTAAATTTGGGAAACACCTTGCGTGTGAGTACCACTATTTTGTTGTATTATTTTTCACTCTCTGTACATGCTATTTTCATTAGTGGAAGTTTTATTCAGAGTTTGGCCCGCAGACGTAGCCTAAATTAAAGGGTGAATCATGTTAAATTTTTTAGTGTTATTTTCTTGCTTATTTTGCTTGTGATATTTAATTAGTCAATTTTTTCAACAAGTGGTATCAAGGCTAGGTTCATACATACGAGTACTGTTCATACGTACGGTCAAGATGGAAGCAAAAATAAGCAAGATGATTAGCCTAAATGACTCCAACTACCATATATGGAACAACAAGGTGAAAGATCTTTTGTCCATCACAAAATTGCATTTATCAGTGTTTACCATAACAAAACCCGAAAATAAATCAGACGAGGAGTGGGCATTTAAGCATGAGCAGGTATGTAGTTTTATTCAGCAAATTGTTAAAGATAATGTGTATAATCATATCTACAACGAGACTCACATATGAACATTGTGGGAAAAGCTCGAGGAGTTGCATGCCTTAAAAACCGGTAACAATAAATTATTTTATCTGACATAATTAGTACAGATAAAATATCGAGAAGATAGCTCTGTAGCAGACCAATTGAATGAATTTTAGGAGATCGTGGATCAATTATTAGGAATGGGCATAAAGTTTGATGATGAAGCACCTGCTCTTTTTATGTTTAGCTCTTTGCCAGAGTCTTGAGAGACTTTGAAGATTTCAATCACCAATTCTGTAGTTGATGGTGTTGTTAACATGGAATCTGTTAAAAGTGAAATTCTGAATGAAGAGATAAGATAGAGATCACAGAGTTTGGCCTCTTCACCGCAGTCAGAAGTTCTGGTAACAGGTTCTAAGGGGAGGAGCAAATCTAGAGGTCCAAATTTCAGAGATAGGAGCAGAGGAAGATCAAATAAATATGCAAACATTGAGTGCCATCATTGCAAAAAGAAGGGTCACATCAAAAGTTTATGTCAAAAGTTCAAAGAAGAAAAGAACAAAAACAAAAAAGTCAAGAAAGATGATAGCAGTGATAATGAACACGCATCAACGAGAACCACGTTTCATGTGATAATGATGTAAATAGTGTATCCTGTGAGTTTAACTGGATAGGTGATAATGGTGTTACTATTCACGTCACATCATATAAAGAACTCTTCTCATCATATACAAAAGGAGATTTTGGTGTCGTTAAAATGAGAAATAGCGGTTTAACCAAAATCACCGAAAAAGGTGATATTTACTTAGAGACAGATAATGGCATGAGACTATCTCTCAAAGATGTCAAACATGTTTTTGATCTTTGCCTAAATCTGATCTCGGTTGGCATACTTAATGATGAAGGTTTTTGTATCACTTTTAAATATGGCAAATGGAAACTTACTAAAGGCTCCTTGGTAATCGCCAAAGGTAAGAAGTACTCAAAGTTGTATATGATGTAGGCAAAGGTCTCTAATGATGTTGTGAATCCAGTGGAAAAAGATGATGCAATTAAATTATGGCGCAGGAGACTCGGTCATATGAGTGAGAAGCGAATGACACAGTTGGTGAAAAAGAATGCATTATTTGGAGTTGACCAGGTACATTTAAAGAAGTGTGCTGATTGTTTTGTAGGAAAGCAAAATAGAGTTGCTTTTAAAAGTTCCCCTCCTTCCAGAATGAAGAATGTGTTGGATTTGGTACACTCAGATTTATGTGGGCCAATGCCAAATTCATTAGGTGGTGCTCAATACTTTGTGACTTTCATTGATGACTATTCTAGGAAGACGTAGGTATACACATTGAAGACTAAAGATAAAGTGCTAGATGTTGTCAAGTAATTTCATGCCTCAGTTGAAAGACAAATTGGGAAGAAGTTAAAATGAATTCGAACAAACAATGGTGGAGAGTACGCTGGATCATTTGACGTCTACTGCAAAGAGTATGGTATTCGACATCAGACTACTCCTCCTAAGACACCCCAATTAAATGGTTTAGCTGAGAGGATAAACAGGACTTTAATGGAGAGAGTTAGATGTCTACTCTCACTTGCAAAACTGCCTATGACATTTTAGGGTGAGGTTCTATTCACAGCAGTTCATGTATTAAATCGCTCACCATGCATTCCTTTACAATCTAATGTTCTAGAGAAAGTATGGTCAGGAAAGGATGTTGCCTATAATCATCTAAATTTTTTGGGTTGCAAAGCTTATATTCATATTCCTAAAGATGAAAGATCCAAGCTTGACATCAAGACTCGCCAGTGTATATTTATTAGTTATAGAGAAGATCAATTTAGTTATCGGTTTTATGATCCACTCCAAAAGAAGTTGATTTGGAGTCATGATGTTATATTTGATGAAGATCAAACCATTGAAGATATTGACAAAGTGAAAATGGATGTTCCAAGAACTAATGGTGACCCAGTGGACTTAGAGTTAACTCCTCCAAAAATGGTGCCAAGATAATTTGGAGATGAAATTGAAAATCGCCAGTCGAATGTAGTTGATGATGATTCTCCCATTCAAAATCAATCAGGTGAAGATTTTGATGAAGATGATGTCTAAAATCAACCACTAGCACCAGAGACTGCCCAGATTCTAATAAGGAGATCTACGCGAGTAAGACATGCCACTACTAGATACTCTAGTGATCAATATATGTTACTCACTGATGGGAAAAAACCTGAGAATTTCCAAGAGGCTATAATAGATAGACATAAGATGAATTGGTTTGAAGCCATGCAAGATGAGATGAAGTCCTTGCATGAGATTAAAACTTTTGAGCTGGAGAAGTTGCCAAAAGGCAAGAAAGCTTTGAAAAATAAGTGGGTGTTTAAGATTAAGCATGATGAACACAATCCTCATCCAAGATTCAAAGCTAGATTGGTTGTTAAAGGATTCAACCAAAGAAAAGGTATTGATTTTAACGAGATATTTTCGCCAGTTGTTAAAATGACATCCATCCATACAACGCTTGGTTTAGCAGCAAGTCTAGACTTAGAAATCGAGTAACTGGATGTCAAGATAGCTTGTCTTTATGGAGATTTGGAATAAGAGATATGTATGGAACAGCCAGAGGGTTTCAAAGAAAAAAGGAAAGAGGACTATGTGTGTAGATTGATGAAAAGCCTTTATAATTTAAAACAGGTACCGAGATAGTGGTATAAGAATTTTGAAACAGTTATGGGGGAACAAGGTTATAAGAAGACTACTTCAGATCACTGTGTTTTTATACAGAAATTCTCTTGATATGATTTCATTATCCTTTTACTTTATATTGAGAATATGTTGATTGTTGGCCAAAATATCAACAGGATTAACAATTTGAAGAAGCATCTAAGCAAGTCTTTTGCTATGAAAGACATGGGGCTAGCAAAACAGATTCTTGGCATGACAATTATCAAAGACAGGGGTGCCAAAAATTTATGGTTATCACAAGAGAAGTACATTGAGAAAGCACTTCAAAGGTTCAATATGTATAAAGCTAAAGTGGTTAGTTGTCCTCTTGCTAATCACTTTAGGTTGAGTACTAAGCAATATCCTTCGACAAATGAAGAGAAGGGAGAGATGATGAAAGTCCTCTATGCTTCTACAGTTGGAAGGTTGATGTATGTTATGGTATGTATACGGCTAGATATTGCGCACACGTTAGAGTAGTGAGTAGGTTCCTTTAAAATCCTGGTAAGGAACATTAGGATGTTGTAAAATGGATTCTCAGATATCTACGTGGTACTTCCAAAATATGCTTATGTTTTGGAACTATCAAGCCTGTGTTATTTGGTTACACAGATGCAGACATGGCCAGTGATATTGACTCGAGAAAGTCTATTTCAGGTTACCTAATTATCTTTGCAGGGGAGCCGTGTCATAGCAATCAAAATTGCATAAATGCGTTGCTCTATCCACCACTGAAGCAGAATTTATTGCTGCAATTGAAGCATACAAGGAGCTCCTATCGATGAAGAAGTTTTTAGATGAACTTGGTTTTCAACAAGATAGATATCAACTGTTTTGCAACAACCAAAGTGCTATTCACCTTGGAAAAAATTCCTCATTTCATTCAATATCAAAGCATATTGATGTGAGATATCACTAGATCAAAGAGGTATTAAAGAAGAAGCTATTATAGCTTGAGAAGATTCATACAGATGAGAATGAATCAGATATAATGACAAAAGTTCTACTCAAGAGAAAGTTTGAGTTTTGTCGATCATTTACAAGAATGATAGTAAATACCATGTAGTCGGTAGGGGGAGAATTGTAAGGCAGTACCAACACATGATACTGCCATAGATATTCTTAAAAAAAAGATGAAGGAAACAAGTTGCCGTAAACAACTTGCATGCAAACTGTATGTATGCAAGTTGTGGCAGCAAAGAGGCATTGGAGGGTCTATCTAAAGACCCACCCTCTCATCTCTTTCATAAGTGTTATGATATATGTATATGTGGGAGTGTTCAAAAGAATTGTGCCACAACTTGCAATATGCAAGTTGTGCAAGCTGTGGCAGCAAAGAGGCGGTATATAAAGACCCTCTCCCCTCTTTCACAAGTGTTATGATATATGTATATGTGGGAGTGTTCAAAAGTATTGTGTGAGAGAGTATTTTTTGGGTATTTTTAGGAAAAAATTTTCTAAAAGGTAAGTGACAAAATAATAAGAATATTATCTTAAGGATAATAAATTTAGGAAACACCTTGTATGTGAGTGTCACTATTTTATTGTATTATTTTTCACTCTCTGTACCTACTATTTTCATTAGTGGAAGTTTTATTCGGAGTTTGGCCCATGAACATAGCCCAAATTAAAGGGTAAATTACGTTAAATTTCTTCATGTTATTTTCTTACTTGTTTTGCCTGTAGGATTTAATTAGTCAATTTTTCGAACACTAACATGGGTTCCCTTAGAAAACTTGCCTGATAAGTTCCCAAACAGTTTATTTGGTAAATATTATAGAAGGCTAACTTATGCTGACAAATTTCCAGTTCAAAATCTTGAAATTGGATTAACTTTTAACTTAACTAGAGGTGCTTCCATATTAAAAGAGATGCTGATGGGTCTTCAGGCTCAGAATACACGGTGGAAATTCAGTGGTCATTCACTTGTCAAGAAGACAGGACTTTGGTGATAGAATTTTATGGGATGAAAACCAGCTTAGTCATGCTGTTTTGATGCACATATCCAATTATGGAAGAGTTAAGACAAAGCGGTGTAACACTTGATGCATTCGCAACAGTTCTTGTCTTTTTTCAGTCTATGAAAGTTCCGTCAGCATCTAATGTTCTATTAAATGCTTTTCTGATATTGTTAGTTATCCAATAAAACTAAGGGATTCCAAAATTTTGTGACATCTGTAAGAAAATGAATTACAAGTCTTATTTAGTTCGAGAACTGAAAAATTGTTAAGAAAATCCAAATTTAACCAAGTTTCAAAGTAATATAAGAACACAACTTAACATTGACTGTCATTTCTTTTGGCACGTACAAAGCTCAGGAGACATGAATCTAGCACATAGGAATCATCCATCATATCTTGTTCGATCATGAGCCAGTGACAAGACACAGATTGTAAGAGGTTAGATGTGATTTGATCTTATTCGAATATGACATGAAGGAGAGAAAGAACAGCATGAAGAAATGGCTCCGTTATCCACTAACAATTTGCCCTCTTAATGGTGTACAAAATGGTAGCTTAGAATCAGAACATTTTGTACTTTTTCAAACGGTTGTGAGGAATACATTGCGTAAATGCCTGATTGCATCAACTAGAATCTTGTGCTTTAGGTGTGGGATAATCGCTATATAATACACTGCAACTGATATTTCGTATAATAAGTGCAACTACACATTGAAATTGAGTGGAATCAACTTGTGACGTTACTTTCATCAGGTACCTCTTGATGTGCTGTTTAATGTGTGTTTCTTTGCTATTGCTCCTTTAACTGTAATGGCTGACTTCA
This sequence comes from Erythroxylum flavicans, assembly GCA_027576715.1. Taxonomy (NCBI): domain Eukaryota; kingdom Viridiplantae; phylum Streptophyta; class Magnoliopsida; order Malpighiales; family Erythroxylaceae; genus Erythroxylum; species Erythroxylum flavicans. The sequence continues at coordinate 1,775,193 of JANZXP010000003.1, read as the reverse complement.
TAAAGGATAAAGATATTCCCATCTTGTTTTAGGAACGTAAGCATATATATCTTGAAATGAATAAGGTCACTATCGGATCTGTGCTTCTATTTTATTTTCTAAGCTATCCAAATGTATAGTGAAATGCTTAAAATTTGCGTGTGGTAATTCTAGAAATAGCAATGAGCTATAAGCTTTTTTATAGATATAAGATTAACTTAACATTCGGTAAAATGCAGAATATCAAATTTGAAGGTTTATGTTTTTTGGATTAAATTTTAAGTTTTAAATTACATACAGACAAATTCGAGTTTAATTAAATTAGATTATTTCAACATAAAATTTAAAATTTTTCTTAAATTTAAATTTGGTTTGAGTCCAATCAAATAAAAACGTATTTATTAATTTTGATTGAATTTGGACTATTAAGCAAATGTCAATAGTTTTGAACGCTATGAGTGGAAAACGGTTTATGGTGAGAAGCAATCACCGAATCGAAATTGTTATAGGAAATAAGTGATTGTGCTTTGACAGCACCAGCAGCCATACCTACTTGTTGCTATTTGGTGGCCAAATATCTAAATCAAGTCCTTGAGGTCTTGGTAGGGTTCAACGGTACGGATTTATAAATTTTGTTCTACCTTATAAATTCTCTAAATGGACAAATAGCTAACTCCAAAGGGGTAACAAAGAATTGTTTGTGCTTTTCAAGTTCAAAAGATACATGATATTGGTTAACGAATCATGTATATGTCCTGCAAAGAGCAAAAGTCGAGTGCAATTATTTGCCATTTTATAATAAAAAGTTAATAACCACTACAAAAGTAAAAGAAGCTTAGAAAGATTTGCATCAAATTTGCATGTTATACACTTAACATATAATTCATTATTAGAGGCCAAACTAAAGTTGCTAGCATCACTACAATATTTATTTTAGACCAACAAGTTCTTAGCCCCATTCTTCTCCACATCTTTTCATTTGAAAATAGTAGTCACCTGTAAAATTGCATATTATTAAATCTCTCTAAATTTCGTGTATCAACTAAGTTTCTACTAGATTATTGTTGCTGTTATCTTTTCTACCTTTAACTTTTTTTTTTTTAGAAAAGAAATAGAATTAATTAATAAAGAAAAACAAAATCGTGCAAGCTCACAAATCAAAAGGGAATACGCTTATCTATTTTACCTTTGAAGGCAAAGTATTAAGAATAGAAAACCAAGGTAAGAAAAAAATGCAGCAAGTTACACTATAAATGCAGTGAGAAATGTATATTTGAATTACATGTCAAGTGAAGGATCTTCAACAAAATGAGTTCTTGGACTTGATCCTAGATATCAAAGCCTCTTTCAAAGAGAATTTACTGCCAAGACGTCTAAGGTTGCGTTCTCTTCAAAGCGTGTATATACAACTTTTCAGTACAAAATATGAATTTGATTATCTGATTTCAAATGGATTGTTTGAGTTGAGATTTTTTGTGTTATGTCTATGAAAGAGTCCCCAGATTAGACCATGATGATTATCCAGCTTTAACTTGACAATGCATACACAAACATTTAAATACTAGGGCAAAAATTGGGAATTGTCCAAATTTTGCTTCCAAGCTTCAAATAGGTGGGCTAGTTGGTGAAGTTATGATTTCGAGCTTTAATAATCTTGCATTTTATGGAAAAAAATAAGTCATAAAAGTTTATTATAAATTTCTTCATCAGAGTAATTTAATTTTAAATTATTAATTGTAAAATTTATTAATTGTAATTTATTTATTAACAGAACAAAATTTAAAATGAAATCAATCAAAGAACTATCTTAAGATTGGGCTTTAGAAGCACATTAAACTCTAGAAACTATCAAAAGTTGATGAGAAATTACAAAGAAATTTGAGAAAAGAAAAAGGGTCAACCACTATTGGAACAAATGAGAGAATCAGAATTAGACGTCAGCAGCTGAGAAGATTGACATGAAACAACTCCTCATAGAGGAGATTCTGCATTCTGTCATTTCAGTTTCACGAGGGAAACATCTGCTTACGTTTCACAGATTCATAGCTTTTTACTCTCACAAAAATGAAGTAAGACAAAATAAAGGTTGGAACAAAATAAAAAATAGGAAAATTAGTAAAATTTGACATTACAAAAAAGAAGAAGAAAAAGCTCTTTCCTTTTTCCTTCCCTTGCATTGCATGGCCATCTTGTAAAACACTGTTATTTATAGTGTTACAGATCTCTATTTTCGCTTCATGGGTAATTTAAGCTTTTGGTGCTTCCATGGCTATCATAGGAGGCTGTGAAATTGGAACAGTAATAGCAATTGTGGGCATGGACACACTGTTCTCTTGGTTTCTTTGCATCTCTATATCGTTTGCTTCACTTTCTTGAATTGTGGGCAATGCACGACAAATTTCTCCATTACACTTGATGGGTTCGGGGATTGTCTCAGCTTCTTTTTCTTTGTTTTCCTTGTACTTTCCCCATAGAACCGAGTAGAGTCCAACCACAATTAGTACAGCACCAAGAACACTGCAACGAACAGAGGAAAGTAATTCGTTATCACTCTGTTCTGTCAAGAGACATAAGTTCGAAAATTTTAACTGTTGTTAGCATTTTAAATTTGGAACATTTCTCAGATGAACATACCCTCCAAGGTAAATCTTCTCAGCAAGAATGAAAGATCCCATTATGGCCACTATGATCATCATCAAGGGGCTAAAAGCAGTGACAAAGACAGGCCCTGTTTTTTGCATGACAAGTCCTTGCACATAGTATGCAATACCTGACGAAACAATTCCCTGTACATGAAAATTACATTGATATTGTTAGCGCCTTCCACAAATTTGATTGATCAAGAATTATATAATATTGGATTTGGGGAGAGACTGATAGAGACTCACAGCATATGCAGCAGCAAGAAGGTTCATGTCCCAGCCAATGGTCCACGCAGAAGGCTTGTGTTCCATCACAAAGGTGACAGCTATGGACTGCAATGTGCCGATGAAGCACACAAGGGATGTAAGTGAAAGCTGAGCAGGGTATCTCCTCAGTGTCACTGCCTGTAATATAAAATAAACAGAGAGTTATTAAGAATTATGATATATTCATGGGAATTATTGTTACTTCTGATTCTTCTTTTATCAATTTGGTTTTCACCTGAAGAATGAAGAACGAGGCCCAAGCAAGAGTGGCAATTATGAGGAGAATTGATCCCTTTACCCAGTCTTTATCAGCTGAACCATTGGTCATAGAAGCAGAGGATGCATGAGTTTGGAGGTGCTCAGACCATATCAAATTGATCACATGACCTTTGTACAATGTCATTAACATAGCTCCTGCCACAGTCACCACAGTTCCAATCACCTTTGCTTGGCATCTGACTTTCTTAATGTCCACTTTTTCCATTCTAAAACACAGAAAAACACATCTCCTTTTCAGTTCAGAACAGACAAAGAGTAGGGATGATGTTTGCTCATGAACTATGATCATTCATATACCTGCAGAGAACTGCCATTACAAACGTCATTGCAGGTAGCATGTTACTAATGGCACAAGAATAGGTAGGCGACGTGAACTTCAGCCCCGCATAGTAGAAGTTTTGATCAATCACAGGTCTGTCAGACAGAAAACTGATCAGTTTCTCTTCCGTGAACAAATTCCAACTCTAATTCAGGAAATAAACACTCACCCGAGAAGACCAAGGACAAAAATTTGCATGAAAATGGGAAAAGTAATCTTTGGCCTCACTTTCCTGCACATAAACCAACCAAATATACATGTTAACAAGACTAATCTTCTTTCTGGTATTGTTAGTACACTTTTTTCACTCATGCTTTATCAGTACCTCTCAAGAAAAATAGCGAAAGGGGCAATAGCAGCAGTGGCAAAGGCGTGCCTATAGACAACCAACACGTAATGACTCATCCCTCTGTTGAGAGAAACCTTGGTGATGATGTTCATACCAGCATAACCAAATTGCATAGAAATCATGGCTATGTAAGGCTTAGAACTTTGGAGAAAACTCCCAAAACGTCCCAACTTTGCCTCCATCTTTTCCTTCCCTGCTTTAGAAGGTCTTAGCTAAAGCTGAGTAGTCCTTTAAGAAGAGAAGTTAGAAGAAAAGGACAAACAATGAAGGAGAGAAGCTGGAGCAAGTGAAGGAGGAAATGTAGGAGGAAGAACACTTCAAGTAATGCTTGTGTGTCTCCTAAGTAAAACCTGGTACCATGGTGGCCTATATATAGGCATGGAGTGTTTTGTTGTGGAGACTCTCAAGCGTGCGAGAATCTCTCAATCACACTTGAGTGTTGCACTATCCTCCTTGGATCAAATTGAATATCCTGATCAGCTAAATAATGGGTACTAATGCATTAAATTATCTGTGCTTTTTAACTTATTTCAAAATTTTGGCACCAAACGTGGCAGCTAATAGGGAGGAGTTGTACATGTAGTGGCGGTCGATTTCCAAAGGTTGCAAAAGGGAGTGGAGTTTGGTGCTTGCTGATGCAAAAAAAAAAGGAAATTTTGATAATGCTGGTGGTGGCGTTGGCGGTGGAAGATGGTGGCGTTGGCGGTTTTTTTCTTCTCTCTGCGTCATTGAAATGCGGCGGTTCGACGAATTTTATTGGAGCAGCTAGCTTAGTAAAGCTGATTATACATGAAGATTGATGATTGGTTTAATAATAAAAGAATTACAAGAGATTGGGACGGTGAAGATAAATTTTAATTTTTATTATTGTATTAATGATTAAAATATCTAATCGATTTAGTCATAAAAATTTTAAATTAATTAATTTTTTATTCAGCTTTTAACTTTTCAATTTGATTTACATCAATATTTTTTATTGTTAAAAATCAATTAGTTTATTAATTAACCGGTCGATTTTTATAAATAAAAATAAATCAATTAATTTTTATTTAACAATTTTCTTTTTCAATTAAACTTTCAATTTTTTGATCATTAAGGAAAATATTTTTTAATCATATTTCAAATTCTTTAATTTTATTTAATATTTAGCCAATTTTATGTCAATACAATATCGGTAAAACTTCTTATCTTACCAGTTTAACTTCTAGATTTTTAAAACATCGATTGTAACCACTCTTTTAATGTAAATTATAGAGTAATAACTTTTTAATTATATATTTCAAATAAATTTATTGATAAAATCATAAATTTAAACTAAGTGGTAAATTTTATCTAATTGATCATCAAAACTTTTTAGGCAATACACACTTAACTCTCTAATATTTGAATTATTTGAAAATTCTTGTAATAATTCAAATTCAGAAACTCCTCCTAATCTTTATTTAATTAATCTATTTCATACAATCGGAGTTGTTCCATAAAAATCTTAATATTCATTTTACTTAACATCAGGTCCTGAGTTTAATGCAGCATTTCTCCATCTCTCATGTCTACTTATATTGATTAAAGTAGTTAAATTTAGCTTTATCTGCAGGCCAATTTGATTAGCTGAGTTGTTAAGCAAATCCAATAGAGCAGGTACTTGTAGGTTACTTATTTTATGCCTAACAAAGTTAGGGGAATCACCTTCCCTAGCAAAGTTGATAATGGCAATAATTTGATACCTTCAGAATTTTATTTATGGCGCATTTTTACTTGATCACTCAGTTTATGTAAAATATTTTATAAGAAATCAGTTGATCGATATTTTAAAATTGTTTTTTGCACTTTAAAAATTGTATAAATGATAAACACACTAAAAATAAGTTCTAAAATTTTAAAATCATGAATTAAGAGAAAGAATGATCAAAATTTTGAAAAGAAAACCACCTATTACATTATGTAAAAGAGCTTATAATTAATCAGAGAAATATAATACAATTCAATGCTTTCTCCTTCTTCTTCCACTGAAGATCAATGGAATTTCTGTTCAGTATCCATTAACTTATTCTATGCCACAATAGTTATTGTTTATGGTATTGTTTTTGGGACACTCGTCACTTTTAAAAGTTATAACTTTTCCTCTCCTATTTCTTAAAGGAACAGAATACAATTGTTTGGTGTTGATTATTAAAACCTTACAAATTGTGGATATTGTAAGTTGGATAGAATTGATTCGATTACGTTCCCTGTAATTGACATGCCTTTTCAGTTGTTCACGTCATTGACGAACATACGTCGTGGATGAGTATATATGTTTTTGAGCCCTTAACCAAAACATCTGAAATGACTAAGCACGTCTTTTGCAGCTGGTACACTGGAAGAATTCTGGATTGCTTTGCTAAAATTCGTAAGCAAACCTGTACCAGTGTGACATGTGTTTTGGGGAATTTCAACGTAGGGGGGTAATCCACTGATGACATTCTCTTACACAAGTATCAGTACTTACTAATTATTATATCTACGCAATAAATCTTTTGATATTTAAACTTTTCATTTTTAATAATTTTTTTAAAGATAAAATTATATATTATTAAATTTTTCAAAATTTCGTACTTAAGCGAAATTTTTATTAAGTATTATTGTTATTATTGTATTTTTCAATAATTTTCATCACAAATATGGTTGGAGGTATGAAATTGTGCCTTTTAAGTTTCCTAAACATCAAGCACATTCAAATCAAATATTTGGAGAGCTTGAGCAGATGAGCTATTAATTTACATTGGAAATTAAATAAGTTGGAGATGATTCCTACATATTTTGCTTATTAACTAAAAAAGTCTATTTTCATCTTCTTTATTAATCTTTTACGCCATGATGAAGAATGTTCTCCATCTTTTGAGACTTTACTTTCAATATGCTTCTTTAATCTTCTCATTATTCGAAACCATATGCTTTTTAACCAATTTAGGAACATCAAGTGACGAAGTCCATTACAGTTCATTGCCTAATCATATCTGTGGCCATCGAATCGCTGCACCAGAAGAGTGCGCCATGCACATCTTTTTAAATAAAAAATATAATATAGGATTTTCTTTTCAGGTTTCACGTTCCTAATTTCTGAATTTTGACGTGGCATGCACACACAAAAAAAAAAGCAATGATATCCACAAAAATATGTGCAAGTTATCAACAAATATACCTTAATGTATTCCATCCTATTCCTACCCCGATTTTGTGTGACATCAGAACATTTATCGAACAGAAAAACAAAAAGAGGGAAAAAGGAAGCCTAACAAAATCATAATAATCAAAATTAATAGCAGAATATTCATATTCGATACCAATTTTTAGTTCCTGTGCCAATCACGTTTGTATGTAGAGTCTAAAAAGTTTAGGGTTAAGGGATTAATTCCATAGTTGCGAATATTACGATTAATTCAACAAAATCATATCAAGAAAGAAAAGGTTACATCCGAATTTTGTTGGCAAAACCATATCTACAATTTTTTTGTATTTCATTTAACTTCTGAATGATCAAATTGATGTGCATAAATCCATTGTGGCCATGATCGCAACTAGACCATGATCTGCAAGCAAGTTGCCCTCTTGTATACAAGTCCACGACCACAAATAATAGATGATAACGTTCAAGAATGGTGTGACTCCCTAGTTTCACGTATCGAAAGTGAGTAAGAGAATATAATAGAACAGATTGATTGATTAGACTTTGAGTCATAGTCTGTATACCTCAACTAATACATATTGTCCTAGGCGTGTACGATCTTTTGTTATGAAATGTGAAGAGAAAAAAGATGACAACTCGATATTGCTTGTATTGCTTTGGTTCACTACTTTTAGGATGCATAATTAAACACATTGTAACGCGTTCTCCAATTTTTTGATAGTTGTCACTTGCGTCGCTTTTACTTGCCTTTAGTGTTGGGAGCCAAAGACCATACATTTCTTTGTACAAACGTTGCATTAACCTATACCACAGGACTAAGAAAGTCATGTATCGATGTTGGAAACGAATTCTATTTGGACAAAAAACTCCCACCATACCCACGTAATATGTCTTGATAACTATCTATACTCTACTTTCTACACTCTAAATGATTAGTGTGGAGAATTGGGACAACCACTATGAGATGGGGCATGCAACATACCATTTTATGAGTGTAAACAAAGAGTTACCCAAGATTTTATGTAATAATGAGATTGAAAAAGGATTCATCATTGTAATTTACGGTGATTCCATTTGCGTTACTTACAATTACACACATCATTCACAATTACTTAATTATAATTGCACATAATCTTTAAGTGCAATTTGTAATTTAAAATTTTGAGATATCAAAGCAAGAAAAATCTGTTTAATTAAACTACGCCAATTTTGAAAACAACATAAGAAAATGACAAATAGTTTCTTGGGGCGTCACAGAGGGCCTCGGACAGTATCATGGACTAAATCAAGCACAGGAGCCAAGTGGAGCACCAAATGGCTGAAATGGGCATCTAATCACCCCCCAATCATAGCAGATGTTATGACGTATTACATCGCAGGTCCGACAGAAACTGGTGCAAAAAAAACTTGCATATATCCAACTAGGAATGGTCTGATCGTATTCACATACTTTTCTGTGACGAGAAAAAGTTTAATTAGAAATGGCAAATTGCTAGGTCAATTATATGAGAACCAAGGTGAAAGGGAGACATCGTGCGTTGGTTTCCCAATCAATGGGGTCGGCTAGTGTTGCTTTGGTTGGTGGAATCATATGGCTGGACTACTAACTCGAACTGTGACCACTGGAAAGCAATAATCGTCTATTGATTAATCTAGTGATTAGCTACTTCGGTTAAAAATCGTCAAAATTTTGATTCAATATTGTCTCATTCACTTGAAAAGCCTATTCTGACAATAATGAAATTATCCGTATGCGTTTCTCTAACTAAATTGATATATTAAATGGAACACGAGACAGTATCATAGCTAAAAATCTCATGAAACCTGTGAGCTTAAGTTCAGTGATAAATGAGGTTAAGGGTCTCTCTGTATTAAGGCTTAAATCCTCATGAAATCAATATGTTAAAATTTAGTCCCTAATTTGTAGTTGTAATCTATATATTTTTCTTTTCTTTTATCAAGATTAAAGAGAACTCAACAGAATTAGCTGAATTAATATAAGGTTCTAATAGTAATCTTGGAAATTAAGAAGCAATGTTGAATTTTTCTTTTTTTTTCTCAAACATCAGTCCTTTTCTTCTCCGTTAATTTTGGAAAGAATAGAGTATGCGTGAGATTTCACTAAGGGAAAGCACGATATTCAATTGTAGTGGATTATGGGGTCAAGGTCTGTAAAGGCCCTCGATTTTGTTTTCTTCTTGCATGGTTTGCTTTGTCGGTTTCTCAGGTGAAGTGGGTTTTAACTTTTAATGGATGCAGTACGAGCACATCTGTACATGGGGTGTCTTTTATTAGCAGGTAACTACTTGGGTCGTTTTTATATTTCAGATATACAGTTTCTAATGTAGAATATGTACTAATATAAGATACCGAATTATTATATGGGTTTCAAGTTCAGGTGTCAGATAATACAATTTAAAATTTTGTTTTTATAATACAATATTTTAGTAAAAAATTGAATTTATAGCAAGAACAATGAATATTTTCTTGTTATTTGCTATAACAAAATTTGCATGATTAATTTGTTATATATATATCTAGTAATCCAAAATATGCACTGTTTTGGTTCATAATTCACATAATACATATGTAGTAACTTTTACATAAGATAAGAATGAAAATTAAGCCACTCCCTGATCCATTTCTTACTTGAACATAGAATTGTAAGAATCTGGCTACAACGTACTAGCTCTAGCTTGCAACTGTCCTTCATACTCTATTCCTTCTTGGAAGAAAATACAAAATATATTTCAAAATTTGCCACTTGCACCATCGACTTTTTTCTTTTTTAGAAACTTTATATCCACCATCAATTGCTAATTTTTATCCATTTGGTTTGTCCTTCACGACACATTTATCTGCAAACTGAGAAAGACATCGTGACTTCATTGTTATCTTTTCAACGAGCAACCTTTATAGTACATAAGTAACATACAAATACTACTGTTCTATTATATATTGGTTTTCCCTATCAATTTCTTTCTAGGGTGGGTCGTTTGCTTGTTCCTGAAATCTTCGACAATCACAGGGGCAGCCTTTTGTATCATATTCCTTTGCATCGATCTAACCAATTTTCAGGTGAAGTGTATGAAACAAATTAGTGAACTTGTAGTTGTCACTCTTTTAAACTAAAGCTAGCATTTCTTTAGATGAGCATGAACTGTGTAGCAGTAGTGAAGGACTTTGCATGATTGATACAAAAGTGAGATCATCAACATCTACTACACTTATGCGCTGGTCAAAGATACTTAGTTCTCCACGGAACCTATGATATGTACCTTTTGAAGACACTTTATGTGAGCTCTGGCCAATTAAATTACAAAAGGTGCTTAAGAGAATAGCATATGCTTTTGGCTTTTGGCTTTTCGATTGAAAAGCCAAGTCTTCAAGTGAAACAAAACTCTATTAAATGCACCAAAATCATTAAGATCTCCCACAAGCTGGCGATTGATAGAATAAGCGCAATCAGATTATAAAAGGGTCATCGTTCGATCGTCTAAAGAAAGGACCAGTGGTCAGTATACAAAAATTTAGGCTTTTTCTGTAATGGTTTGGCTTTGAGAGAATTATTTTAAGATAAACTTTCATGCATCAACGCTAGTGGCTTATCACGTATTACATTATTGTTGAAGGACATGTCTTTTTCTTCTTCTTTATTAGTCTTTTTTAAAACCCTTTTCACGTACTCACAATACCAAGTAGCATTCTTTATAAAAGATGCAGAGAAGGCTAAACTTTCGGTAATTTGACCAAAATAGTTTCATATATCAGGTTTCTTTATGGATTACATTTGGAAAAGATGACGTACGACCATAATACAAGGAAAACTTTGAGAAGAAAACAGCTGGATGAATGGTATTACAATGCTTTAATTACGATCAAATAATTCAAGATGGATGTTTTCAGCTAAACTAAGGAATTCAATAATTGATACTGATAATAATAGTGTTTTAAATGATGATTATTATCGGTAAGCAATTGTTTCTATATCGCTCACAATTATTATAACAACTTATGATTATAATGTAACTCACAATCCATAGCTTAAAACTACACCTCACTCATTGATGCTTATGAAAGGTTAGCACGAGCTATAATGTCTCAATTTGGTGTCAACACCTAGAAGTCTCTGTATCAATCTTAAAAGGATGTGCGAGAGCTTACCAGATGGAAGATGAATGCATACACCGTAGATGGCGTAAGTCGTAAACTAATTAAGCATCGTATGGATGAAGGAACACAAGCCATTTACGTAATCTAAATATTGTTTCAATTTCTCTTTTAAAAAGAAATATAAAGTAAGCAGAGTTCCAAGTCCCCGTCACTTCATAAATAATTACCCATCTTTAAGCCTATCATCTATGCATTTTTGTTTCATTTTATTGAACAACCACTCGATTAGTTAAAAATAAATTTGCATATTATTAAATCTCTTTAAATATTGCGTATTAGTAAAATTTTTATTGAATTTTTATTGTTATTGTATTTATATATTAAGATTAATAATAAGTCAATTTTGTTTTTCAATTTAAGTGCATTCAAGTGACTTTAATTTTGAATTAGTTTTAAATTTTTAATAAAATCCATTCGAACAATTTGAGCAGGTTGAGCTGTGTTAATCTTCCTGAACTCAACCCCCATACGATTCAGATCAACGACTCCCATCTCTAGCACGTACTAAAAACAAAAAAAAAAAAACAAAAGAAGAAGAGAAAAGATAGATGTCGATACTAGCATGCGTTTTCTACTATAGTATGGCAGTTGATAGTGTAAGAGATTCTAGTCGTTGTTTCCACCATACGTGCACAGTTTGCTTTTCTATTCACAGCCTAGCTATGGCTTTTCTCCCTCTCTTTTTTTTTTAAATAACTATGACTTCTATCCTTAAATTTCATATTTTGGCGAAATTTTTATTGAATATCGTTACTGTTAGCTATGACTTCTATAGAGTGTTGTGAATGAATCCATTCTCTGGTATTCTCGTTGGATATTTAGCCATGAATTGACATCAATTTTAAATTTGAAGAAATTCAAAAAATGTGTCCTACCTAATTTCACATTAGTTTATTTCTTAAAAGTGATGTAATAATTAAGTGGTCCCAAATGCTTAGTTATCAAATAGTTTGACTTGAGATACTACTACACGCTCATAACTATTTGAGATCGTTATATCAATCTATAATTTAGTGTCAGAAAGTTTTTGTTGCCTGTGAAATTTTGCAAGTTGAGCTATTTTATATTCAAATAAAAGTTGATAAAAAAGTGAATTATTTATATACCAAAAATAATATATAACCAAGGCTTTGAGTGAAAGTAGTATGTTATTTTTATATAAATTTCACGCCGGAGTTGGACCCTTAACAAGCACATATTGGTGTCTCATCCAAGTGTACAGCACATACAACTCAATGGCCAAGTAGTAACTACTAATAATATTAAGATATAAAAACCTATGGTGCGTATATACTGAAAAAGAGAACTTTGTGTGAAAGCAATTGAAAAAAAATGCCAATTGGTAACCAAAACTTGCTAGAAAGAAGAATTAAGATATATAGGTTCTGGTTTGGTTAAAATCAATTTACTTGGTTTCTTTTCCTTCCTTTCATGAGTTTAATATTCATTAAGATTGAAACAATATATCCCTGTAATTTAAGAAATCTTTAAAAAAATTACTCTTTAAAATTTTTGAATTTCTTTAAAATTTTAGTTCTCTAAAATAACCTCTTCTTTTAAATCTCGGTTAAAAAATAACGACAAAACACACATAATATGAACATCATATATGAATTAATTAAATATCATTACTGATATAGTAACTCTACTTAGCTTTTAAACTCGACTTAAATTAACAAACTTTGAATTAAACTAATAATTAATAAACTAATAATTCAAATTAATTATAATAAACTATTAATTTAAGTCGGATTTAATTAGTTAGTTCAAAATTAAGAGTTGACTTAAATGAATTTGTAAATACCATTTGATTAGTGTATGTATGATATTTGTATTATATGTTTGTTTTAATCAAAATCTATACAATATATGGATTTTTCTTAAAAAGTGAAAAAAAATTTCAAGAATTTTAAAGATATAGAAATTTTGGTATGTTAAATTACAAGAAATATTTGTATCATTGACATAACACAAGAATGATACGCATACAATTTTATTCTAAAAATGATCTAAACAATTTTAGAATACCCTCCTGTCGTATATTACCAGAAAGTCTAGGAATAGAAGCAACAAGAAACACAAAATTAGGCAATCATTGGTGGGTGTTATGTAGTATAATGGTATTATCAAAGGAAAGTACTTTATCTAGGTGGTAATGCAACAAAAAGAAAGCAGTATTAGTATACAATTAGTACTGTTCTTTGCCACATATAGATTAACTTAATATCCCCAGGACCAGAAGTTTTAGGATCTGAAGCAAGAAATAATATGCAGTTGCAAATCAATTAAGTATACTTAATTATCATGCTGAAACGGCGAATTTAATGTTTCTATTTACGTGCAAAGAAACATATTATATGAATTTCTAGCCATAACAAACACTGATGGACGTTGCTGTTTTCACGAGATGCGTGCCAACGTGGTTAAGTTTCTTGCATGAAGAGTTGGAGGACGTGATTATATATATATACACACACATATATATAAGGATTCCTGTGATTCCGATTATCCAGTTACAGGAAAATCAAGAAAGAAGAGTTTTATCCCATTTTTGCTCTATTCTTTGGTCTTAAAAATGTTGGTTTAAAAATAAATGATTGTTCTTTTTCAACTCTTATTGCCCAACCTCTTACTATCCAACTTGAGAGGGCACAACTAATGATTTCTACTTATTGAAAAGGGTTTATATATATATATATATATATATATATATATTTGGAATGTGAAACCTTTATAATGATTAGTACTCGCTTTGCCTTGTAGTTGCGAATTGAATGGATTGAAAGAAGTTTTAAATTAAGATCCTTATCGTAATTGTGCATATTTTATTAACAATTGTATTTATATCGTCTGTAATAATCATCTGCTTCAAAATATTATATAGTTGGGACAATTATAAAAAATTAAAAGGTTAAAAATCATGATTTAACCCTTTAAATTTTTTCAACTCTCATTAACCTATTTGACGTCTAAAAGCAAAACTGGCATAGATCTTGAGTTCTTGACTCTAATATTATGACCTTGTTTGGTAAATAACTGATCAACTAATTTTTGATAGATTGAGAAGTATTTGACAGTTAAACTATGTTAAATCGTTGATAATTATATTTGGCACTCTTATTTGCTTACCTATTTGACATGCACTATACTACAATTTGTCTTGTTTGTTTATTGAGGGTAAACCTTTCACAACTTCCATTTTCTTTAACTTGCTAATGAGCTTATAGTTGACGTATCCAAACTTTTGATGCCATAGATCTATATTATTATTGTATGAGGCTGATTGCAAATAGGAGTGACCTGCAACATATAACAATTGTCTACTGATCGTTTACCGCTCATAATACATTCTCCTTATTTGGTTAGCACTTTGTATTCATAACTTGTAAATTTAACCAATAAATCATCATCGCAAAGTTAGCTTATACTCACTAAATTGGCTTTTAATCCATCGACATGAAACACATTTTTGAGATGTGACAGTCCATCAACGCTTAGTGTCCCTCTACCAATTACCGAAGCCTTCTTTCCATCTCCAATTATCACATGTCCATCCATACAACTTTGATAATTGGATAACTCTTTTCCCCTGTCATAAGACGTGAACATCCATTATCAAAATACCAACCATTATACAAAGTTGCCTTCATTGATTTAAGAAGTACGAGAGCTTGCTATTGACTCTTTCTAACCCAAGTGTGCTTCAGAATTATGGACTACTGCTGAAAATTTTGTGAGAAATGTATGCTCTTTCGGTTTTGGGTCCTTCGGAACAACATCTATAGTAACTTGTAGCCTTATGTGTCCGATAACTCGGCAAAAATAACATGTAGGAACAAACTTCCGATTCTTCTTTGAAGTTTCTCCTTGGACAAATCCAGATGCATTATTTTTCTCATCATTCACCTTAAAGTATTTACCTTTATAGTCAATGCCTTGAAGATCTCCTTTTATCTTATCGATTTCGAACATTTTTTCTAACTTCTTTATGCCACCATTTATCATCATCAATTCCTTTTCAGTACTGACCAATTTTATTTTTGCTTCATCAAGTTCGTCTAACGTAGACATAAATTTCTTCTCTAAATCTCGAATAATGTTATTCATAAATAAGTTTTTTTTATTCAACTTTTCATTCTTCTTATATGTTTATACCCATTTTGCATACATTAATTCATAAACTTCATAAATATTCTCCTTTTTATTATTTAAACCACTGTCATTACTATCATAATTTGAGATTGAGATTTGAGTTGATTCGCCTGTGTTTTTCCTGAATTTTTTTTATTTTCTTACATTTTCATCATCGATTACTTCCTTCTTAATTGTTGTTAAGCAAGCAACTGAACTTTTGTTGTATAAAGCAATTAACGCAGCACTATTCGCAATTTCTTTTTCACTATCATATTCACTTTTGGATTTATTCTCACTCCAAGTACTCGTAAAGAATTTCCCTTTTCTCTTTTTCGAGATGTTAGCACATTCCGCTTGCACATGTCCGAAGCCTTGACACTTATGACATTGAATTTTCTTCACCTTCCTTTCACGCTTCTGAGTTTTGACTTGTTGTTTGATGAGCTCCTACCGTTTTTCCTAAAATCGGGTTTATCCTTTTTCACTCGTTTCAGCCACTTACTGAAATTTCATATTAATAATACCAGATCTTCATTCTCGTCGAATTCATCTTCTACATCATTCATACCTTTTCCAGTTTCAGCTTGTAGTGCCAATCTTTTGCTCCTTTCTTGTTTGCCCCTTAACAAATTCATTTCGAAATTAGTAAGAATTCCAATTACCTTCTCTAGCGACAAATCATTGATGTCATGAGCCTCCTCAATTGCTGCAATTTTTGGAATAAACCTTCGTGGTAGTGATCTCAGTGTCTTCTTTACCAGTTTCAGGTTAGAGTATTTCTTCTCGAGTTGATATGCTTGGTTTGCTATATCGCGCAATCTCTCATGGAAGTCTCCAATGGTTTTACTATCAACCATCTTCAGCTCTTCAAACCTCACAACCAACATCTGAAGTTTTTAGGTTATCACAGATTTCGATCCCTCATGTATAATCTGCAAAGTATCCTACACTTCTTTAACCGATTCACAAGTTGATATCATTAAAAAGTGACATTCTTGAACAACACTAAAGATCGTATGTATGGCTTAAGAATTTTCAAGTGCTCTCTCTTCTTTAGCTCTTCTCCACTCAGATAGGTGGTTTTTCAATACTACTTCTCCCTTGTCATCAGTTATAACTGGATTATCCAGCCATATAGCACCGAGTTCCATGTCTTTGTTTCTTGTGCTTGAATAAAAACTTTCATACGTGCTTTCTATATAGAATAATTGGAACCATCTAACAGCGATTGTCTGGTAATCGATGCACCTTCTATTGTAGCCATATTTGCGAAACTCGAATCTGCACTAATTTACTATACTAAGTTCTGATTTGGTGGCCAGGCTCTGATAACAATTGAAAATTTCGAATGATGTAATGGTTTCACAAATTTTCAGACTTTTTCCAGTCGTTTCTAGCACAAACAAAAAATTAGAAATATTAAACGCATCAAAATAAATCAACATCGAAATTTGTTAACGCAGTTCAGCACACTTTGCCTACGTCTGCGAGCCTTCACCCAGCTTAATACTTTCACCAAGGAGCAACGATAGTTTTATACAAGGCTTTATTAAGCCGACATCACTCAACCCTTAACACTACCCCTTGTCCTCACTATCTGTGAAAGTAATTCACATCCAATAACACGACCGAGTCGTGTTAACCTCAACAGAAGATTTTTCTCAATGATCTTTTAACGAAAGAACTATAAACAAATAACTCAAGTGATTAACTAACTAAGAACAAAACAGAATACACTTGAGATAGAAAAGAAGAACAACTTTCTGATAGTTTCAGCTCCACTGAAATAAATCTGAAAATTGTCAACACAAACTGTGGGCTAATTCATGCAAATTGCAATACTAACTCACAGCTGCAACAAGAAGACATCAAGCATGACAAACCAAGCAAACAAGCCTTCACACAAAATCCAACAGAAACCACATCACGATTAACCTTGGTAGAAGACACACACAATATGCAGAACAACCCAGCCGTGAGCCACACACTAAAAGATCAACACCCAGTCGTGAATACTCCAAGATGTCACACTCACAAAGAAATCAATCAACAAACATTGCAGCTTAAGATAGAATTATACCAACATAAAGATCAGCATATCAATCCTTCTATGCACTTTTTAATCATCAAAACTGAAAAACCCACAAATTCACACTGATCGTGGAACCAATCAAAACAGACAAATGAGTCACGAACGTATACAATTTTCAAGTTACTCACGATGTCGTTTTACCCACATCAATGTGACCCTCACATACATCTATTGAAGATAGAATTCTTTCATACTTAAACAATTGTCCAAAAATTCAATTCAAACAAGAAGTGTTATTTGGTTACACCTCATCTTAATTTTGATTTAAGACATTCATTATCTTGAAGATCCAATTATCAAAAATAGCAAAATTAAATAATAAAATATATAACATATATCTTAACAGCAATAAACATAGCTCTTATCCAGATAATGCTACGATCCACAACTTGATATTTATCTTCAGCAGCGCCCTTGTACAACCTACTGTTCTTTTGTTTCATCAGTGAATAAATGGTGGTTATAAAAGCGATTTTGAGAACAGCATTCGGTTATCCCGGTCTAGTTAGAGAAATAAGCTTGTCAAGAGTTTGCCTCAATCCAGTGGTTGTATAACTATTCCTAGCAATTGTTGGATGCGTCCTTATGCCACTTTAGAGTAGGCACAGTTAAAGAATAAATTATTCTGATTTTCCACTAACACTCTACGTAGTTCACAAATAGAGTCATGTTGGCCATACCATCTGTTCTTAGTTTGCATTCTATTTTTTATCACAGGCGATTTGATAATGGAAACCTTTGGGTTGAGAGAGTTTTTCAAAAGATGATTACGCCAAGCAACATCCGAAGAGACATTATTGAAAAGTGAATGACATGAAGCATTAGTGAAGATATCTTGCTGATTTGTCAACTTTCATTAACCTATTTGACCTCTAAAAGCAAAACCGGCGGTGTATATTGACTCTACTATTATGGAAGCAGGACAAAGTAAGGAGATGCATGATCTTTTTTTATTTGGGACATCAAATGGATTAATAGGAATTGACGGTAGAAAATAATATGATAATATAGCAAAATAATTAAAGTTTTAAGCGATACTTCTTAATTTTTCAGGGAGTTTTTAATCCTTTTCCCTCAAAATCAATAAATTTTAAATTTAAATTTAAAAAATTAATTAAATAATTTGAACTAGTTTAAATTGATTTGATAAATAATTTTATTTTAATGCCGATCAGATTGAACTAATTAGCTCAATAGCTTGAGTTGGTCCAAATTAATTTGATAAAACAACATTGATTTAGTGTTGATTTTAAACTAGATTAAACTTTAATTGGATTTGAACTCTACTGCACTCATCCAACTTAATCTTTCATCTAACATATTTGTAATAACCCATAATTGCAGTGCAATTTGCAATTTGCGCTTTTCAATTCAAAACCTTGAATTAAATCGTTAGTCAATATGTGACACCTCAAATGACATGTGAGTAATCAATGGAACATCTAATATAGTCATAAATGAAAGC
This sequence comes from Erythroxylum flavicans, assembly GCA_027576715.1. NCBI lineage: Eukaryota > Viridiplantae > Streptophyta > Magnoliopsida > Malpighiales > Erythroxylaceae > Erythroxylum > Erythroxylum flavicans. Next base: position 1,756,328 of record JANZXP010000003.1, on the reverse strand, counting down.
CTATTCGCATCCTTCAATTAGCTTTTACAGGTCCACTCACATTATGTAATGGAGTTAAATGTGTTAGTTTAAATTTTGGACATGATTACAAAAACATGATTAATCATCTCTAGTAATAGTGTGAGTGTTAGAACTTAGAACAGTGGGGACAGAACAAGACGTATGCACAGACCGCTAATTTTTATATAATCAACTCTACATTCTTGCTGTTCTTTATGCGTGAAGAAAAATTTATAATTTTATGAATCAAGCATAAAACATTTCAGTATTTCACGAATAAAGAACTCGTACGCAGGTAATATTTAGATTAATTTAATAAAACATGTTATATTCATGTCCACTTGACCACTTTCTTTTCCAACTTTTCAAGACAGTGTTCATGGTTTTTTTTCTTTTTTAAAATTATATATCTAAAAAAGATTTAGGCTTTATTTAGATAATAGCTGATCAGCTAAAAATTGGCTGATTGACCAAAATCAGCTGTTTGACTTAGTCAATTAGCCATTAAATTTGTTTGGTAGTTGGCTGATTGGGTTAGCTGATTTAACCCAATCAGCCAAAAACCAAAAAGCTACCTTACACCAGCGTTTGATTACCCCAAACTCAAAATACTAAAATGCCCCAGCCAATGCCCCAACCCCAGCGATTAAAGGATACAACCATTTTACCGTTGGAAAGTAAGATAAGATATAAGGGCATGCGTTCCTATCTCTGCTTACCAAAAAATGAGAAATGATCACTGTGACCCCATGCCAGTAATGAACTAGTTTATCTCCACGTGTGTACATTTCTTGTCCAATGACACAAATAATAAAATTTGAATAGGGTTTTATATTATTTAAAGTAAAAGTCATGCATCTTTTTTTTTTAAATGATTTTGAGACATTTCAAACAAATAATAAATTAATGTTTTTTAAAGAAATCAAAATTATTATCATTATCATTATTAATCTTGTTGTTGTTGTTGTTATTATTATTATTATTATTATTATTATTATTATTATTATATGTTCTATATTTTTTGTTAGAGTTATAAACTTAATTTTTGTAGAATTTAATATCTAAAATCTAAATTCTTATAAGAATATTCAACAAAATACTAAGATATATAATATTCATATCATTATATATTTTTTAAAATCATGTCCTCATAAGTCATTTTACATATAAACAGCTAATACTAAACAACTAATTTTACCAAACATCAAATAACAAACAGCTAATGTAATCAGCTGGTCAAATCAGCTGATAGAATCAGCTATTAGCTAACAGCTAATATAATCAGCTAACAGCTAATGCAATAAGTTGATTGCCAAACAGGGTCTTAAAAAAAAACTCGTGATGTATATAGTTGAACTCGTGATGTTTATGATTGAACATCTCAAAATTTCAACTTCTTTGCACTTATTGGATCGCTTAGACCTACGCACAAGTATGTAATGATTTTGTTGCTTTTGCAACAACCATGAAAATTCATCTACGTTTCTCCACATCGATCCCAATTGATGAAATTAGCAGACTCCATCGAAGTTATCACTAAAACCATATAAAAGAAAAGGGATGTGATCTGGTTTTCGTTTTTCTTTCCATTGAAGGGATTACCTTTGCTCCTCTTCGTTTAAACATCATTACCATTTGAAGATGAAAATCCAGTAAATTGAAAGAAGAAAGTGGAGAACGCATAATCCAATATTCTTAGTTTGTTTGCTTGTTTGTCTTTTTTTTCAAACGTTTGTTATAATCAAAGTGGTACTCTTTGGTGCATGACAATCGCAAATGTCAATTTATAAAGTTGAGCTACATCATCATGAGAGTGATATTCAAAACTTTGCAAAATGGATCTTTCACTCATCTTTGTCAATGGATATCTTTACGATCGATAATTATTAATTATTTACAGATCTTTATAATTAAGGTACATCACAATTTATAGATATTAATTATAAGGATCTGATTTCACCAATGATATGCATTTTGACTACAATTAAGAACTTAATGTAAGCCATTAGACATTGTAATCAAGAAAAATAAACGTCATAAATGATGTGGTAAGACCTTTCATATCTAATTAACGATCTGAATAAGATTAACTCGATAATTAAAAAAATAGTTAAACATGATTAAGTGGTGAAATTAACATTATCAATGTCAGATTCCACTTAGATATGAACCAACAATTTCAATTTTTTCTGACCTAGAGACAGCATGTATGTTGGCTGATCAAGTTTAGTGGAATCCATTCACAGAGCAACAAATGTTAAATTAAACAAGACATATTTTTTCTTGATGCTACTCCTTACCAGAACAAAGTCGATAGACAAAGTAAAAGTACGTTAAAGCAGCATGTGTGATTGTGGAATTGAAATTTGCACGCCGAAGCAAATACATATATATCTTTACGATGGATTGCAACATGAAAAAGATGCAAAACCCTTTTTCTCTAACTGAGATTTCTTTTATCGCTAGACAGCAACTAGTGCCTACTTCGTTTCATGGTCCTAATGAGCACAACGCATGCAAGTGTCATCAGCCTTCCTAATTTATTATATTGTCCAACACCAGACGGAAGTGGTCAGATTCTGCCATTGGCTGCAAATCACTATATAACATCGGCTACGGTTTTCGCATCTCACTTTAGTAGTTTGCCAATTAAGTATTAATCAAATAATGTTTGGGAAACGCACATCTTCAACTTTTGTCAAGCATTTTCAGATTACTAATAGCGCTTAGTTTAGTTAAATCATCCTTATTATGCACCTTAATCTAGAAGAACCTTCAATGGCGTGTATATAATCTAAGAGGAAAGTGGCAAACACGCACGTACATCATTCACTTTTGTGACCGACAATGAAAGACAGCTACGATTTTCCACATCCAAATTTAAGTTGACACAAAAAAACACGATAAGATCATGCCTTGTTGCAAATGGCGCCTTCTGTTCTGGGGTTGATGGGACTTACCAACCCATTAGACTTCTGACGAAGCACATCATCTTTAAGCTTTTTTTTTTCTTTTTTTCATTTCAAACGTTATGTAATTGTTATGTATTTGGTGTTTTTATAGGATTTGAGTTATCATAGGATCGTCTAGCAAGTATCAAAGTTCTAAATAATAATAAGTTTTGAATAAAAATGTCACATGCAAAAGAACACTAATGATTATTGTTGTTGCTGCACGCACTATAATGTTGAAAATCAGAGAGGAAGCTCATATAGACTACTACGTCAGTATCGCATAGAACTTTTTTTATTCGAACTAGTGGATGAGGCATAGAAGCATTAGTCATTTAGTAATACAAAATAATGCAATTTATTGGCGGTGTGAATCACATTGGAAGAACATGAAGAATGCTTATTATTCATGTATTTCTGTACTGCCAATTCAAAGTTGTAAAGGTTCAAGTATGAGTCGTGACATTGTAGCAAAGAAGTATCATTTCTTCCACATCTATGAAAAATTATCGTCCTGATGGCTACATATCAATAGAATTTTCTCTCCATATATGAACAAGTGTTAAAATTTTGATGTTACCGGTCTGAATTATTTTTGGTTTCTCAAAAATGCTTTGTACATATCTGCTAAAAGGTATCTTAAGTTATTGCAATACACAATATTGATTTGTAAGTTTGAATCGAATCCATCATCTAATTCTAATTCTAGCTCACTAATTCATCAAATAATTTATCTTTGAAGTGTTAAATTATTAAATAATTTATTCAATATATATTTATTTATTTATTTATTTATTTATTCATTAGGTACGTGAAAAATAATTATTATAAATTTCACTTATATAAAAGAGAAAACACAGACCTTGATTAGACGACTCTTCAAAATAATGTCACAACGCTTAGTCTTCCTTTTTCTGCATTTGGGTCGATTTATTGACAAGAGTATCTTAGGTTATGGGGTTAATGCAAACATTGGTGAGATTCTCATGCTTTGATGAACTCGGAGACATGCCTTACATGCATGAGGCAATTTCAGAGGTTTATGACCGGGTTGTTAAAAGGGATGGTTTCTGATCTACGTCTGGGCAGAGGTAAAAAGCCCTGGTCAATCAGGCTCGAGTTAAGGTATTCGGTTCTGATTGAACTTGAAAAAATTTTTCAAACCCGATCAGTTATAAGAAATCGAACAATCCGGCTTGAAGTCAACAAATTAAAATAAGTTTGATACAACTTTAGCTTGGTTTGAGCCTAAATTTTCTCGGCCTCAAGCTTGGACTTTGGAGGCCCAGGCTCGATCCATTGCCACCTGCATATGGCGTGGGGAGGATAGAGAATCTGTGGCGAGAAAATTGCCGTGAGTTAACTGAAGGGTGGCTTGAGAATGGTTATATACAGGCAAAAGAGTTCATTTCAAGTTCTTTGCGCGAGACGCTGGCCCGAGAATCCGTCTTGGAAAGGACTTAAGCATGCAGACAGAGAAAGTGCATTGCCTAAAAGAAAACCCGATGTCTATATCCAACAAATTCTCTTGTTTAATCACAGATCACGTCCTGCAAGTGAAACAAACAACATATGCTTCTACTTGATTTTTAAGTAACAAAAGCCAAATAGAATGATCAAAGATGACCAATTACAACATAAATTATAATAAAACTATTGAAGTCACTAGATCACCATAACCATCCTGATAGTACCAACCATGTCTTACTTCTGACAGTTTTCTGTGGGCTTCGACTATGCAGTTGTATCGATTGTTGTGTTGTAAGCAACCATCCAGTGATCAGTTACATGTTAAGAGAACAAGATACTTATGAGGTCCAAGCCTTACTGCTTGCAAGAAAGTAAATCAAACTATGAGTGCCTTAATAAGGTTAGTCTAAGAATGTATTCATGTTTTTTTCCAATGACTCCCCAATCCAAGGCCGTATATTCTAGTTAATTTATACAAAATGTGAGCACTCATAGTCCAATTTCTTCTCTCTCTGCATCGTTAAATTGCTCAATGATAAGCATGCCAATAAGCTTCACCGCTTATAATGCCTCACGGAATTGCTTAGAATTCAGAAGCTGAAGGATTGAACCACCTGTAACTACAGATAAAAATAGTACAAGTTCCTCATGCTTGGAATAAATCATTTCTTGCACTGGTTGGAGCACAATGATGTCTCTACTACCACTAGTTCTGTAAAAAGCTTGGAATCCTTTTGCCTGTAAAACCAAATCAATCATAAAAGCTTAACAAAAAACACTTCAGGAATTTAAAAAGGAAGCCATAACTCGTGGTGCTTAGTGAGTCACTGTTCATTATTATTTCGATGTGAACCTAATTTCCATGGAAACCTCAAAAGAAATTTAGTTTCCATTTTCTTCCTATGGTTCGATTTTGTAGGTTCAACATATATGGAGATGGCCACACGTAGAAATCTACTACTAGTTTTCAGTTTTAACAGCAGGATATGTCAATCCAGAGTGTCTTTTTAAAGAACACAAATTCACTGAACGTTCAGCTTGTTTTACAAGTTGTGATTCATATAAGAAAATTTTTGTGCAGACAGATGTTTTGTCTCTCTCGTTATCAAGATTGTCGAATTCAATCTTCACTGCTCGCAGATTGCAATAGAATGACATCAAAGAATAATTTGAACATAGAAAGAAAATTTTCAATTTTCAAAACTTTTAACTAATTAAATTGCCATTCTAAAAATGTGAAACAGTTTTTTGAAGTTGTACATTCTTCATAGTAATTTAGATACCTGAAAACGATTGTTCCAGTGTAGCAATATACATGCATGATCATGGAGTTCACTTGTGGGATGACCCATTGGAATAAGCTGCATCAGGCTGCCCATTACTAGCAGTATCAGCACACTTCAGTCTCCGATAAAAGAGAACATATGCAGCAGGTGACCTTACTTCTTCTTCATTTATTGGTGATATGTGATTGTCATCAAAGTTATACCACCTATTCTCATCAAGGAGCTGCACGTTAGACAGAACATTAGATGGTAATAAAAAAAACTATGATTTTAGACTAGTATTACTATTTTTAGTTTTGTTTCAGCATTCATGACCATGAAGTCACAATGAGTCCTACACTCACCTTGATATATGCAGTGTAGTGTCCACTCCCCATGCCACCATAATGGTTTGTTAAGGCATAGAGTTCATAGAGTTGACGTTGGGTGTTGTTTTTGTTGGCTACATATTTTGTCAAGTCAAAGTCATGAATGGGAAAGTTCACAAATGTTTCTAATTTATGCTTCATTGACCTACTGTACGAGAACCTCTTCAAATGGATGACTAAAACTTCAGGAAGCCTCCACAAGTCAAGCTTCTTGCTTGCTTGACGACGTTCTTTGCATTTTGGGCATAACCTGTCAAATTCAATACATTAGTCGCTTTATTGGAGTTGTTTCTGCTCCTTGCATTAGAACAAGATTAGTTACTAGAGCTGTAGGTGATGCTAACACATAATTCATCCAAATGAAACAGGATTATAGACTACAGCACAAGAAAAGAAATGTAAAAGGAAACGTAGAAAGCTTCAAATGGGCAAGATAACCTGAACGTATGCAACAAGGCAATATATATGTCAAGAAGGAAAAGTCTGCTTTCTAGGAAGCAGTTGATAATGGGAACAATTGGACACTAACCACATATCTTCTGGTACCAAGGGCTCTTCTCGGAGAAAAGCTTCCAAACAAGTGTAAAGGGAGAGAGGTTCAGTACGAGCTTTCTTATTCACAGGCCCATATTTGCATACTTCAGGTAAGCTTTCCAAGAAATGAGTGTCATACATCTTTAATAACTCTTGCGACCAATCAAGATATACTAATATTGAAGTCGATGAGGAAGAAACCTTAATGGCCTTCTCTTCTCCCACGGTAAGGTCAACGCACTCATTATTTTCATCAACAAGCTGAAGAGGTAGTTTCAATGATTCTGTGGCTTTTGAACTATTATTATTCTTGTTGACTGAATCTGTCGAAGGGTCACAGCATTTTTCAACAGACTTGCTGTCATAGCAGGTATTTGATGGTGTCAGTGAGTCAATAATATCACCAGACTTAGCCCGTATCTCAGACTTCAACAAAGGTGAGAGCATTGTCTGAACCACTGTTTGAATGTCACCTCTTGTAAGTTCATCACAAGCAACCACTGAGACAAATGGAGTCCAGTTGGGATAGCACTCTGATCCATTCTGGGTACCAATTGTTAGCCTGAAAAGTACATTACATCAATATACATCAAGGCACATCAACTGGGTGTTGACGATGATGATGATGATCATCATCAAGGCACATCATTTGCCCAAGAGGTAAATTAAATCAATATAAATCAAGGCACATCATTATGCATATAACTATATTTTCTTTTTTTCTTAAATAGCTCGAAGTGTGCTGTGTATAGGCAAAGGACCACATGCCAAACAAACTATTACTTATTGGCATTTGCACATATCTATAACATACATGCACAAATGGAGAAGAGAAACATCACAAAGACCTAAACACCAAACTCCTATGAAACCCATACCAAAATGTCACATGAAGTAATTAGGACAAAATTATAAATTTACTGATACGCACGGCTCTTGCCAGCGATGGATCAATCTAAGTGAAAGGGTCTTCTTCCCTGACTTTGGAATCTTGTATGCAACAAGGTGATCATCATCTTTGATTGTAGACAATGAAATTAATGGGTCTTCTAAAACTTGTTGAAAAGTATGGTTCCGTACCTAGAAACAACAAAATCAGCTAAGATGATCCATCGAAAGCAATATTCATAAGCGCATTATTCATAATGTTCAACTAAAAACCTCAGCAAGTTTAAGCTCCTCATTGTTCTTCAAGGAACAAGAATTGCTGAGTGCTTGAATCAAGTCCCTGCACCTTCCTTGTTTTGGAACATTCAAGTTGCAAGCAAATGGGAGGGCGCTTCCATCGCAACTAAAAACTGTCACAGTCATAGATCGTGTAGTGGTGGACTGAAGCGGCAAAGAAAGATACATGAAGGGATCAAATGTCACGGAGATTTTGTTGCACACAGGGCAAACCAACGTTGACTTGTATTGTCCCTGCCCAAAAGTCAAATGGATTGAGGGACATCTTCCAAATTTAAGCAGGATCAGATACGGGAACTACTGCAAATGGTATTCACACAACGTATATAAGGAAAAATACACCAATCATTCGCGTCTAATAACCTAATGGAAAAGTATTAAGGTTCAAATATAAAGAGCTTCAAATAATAGCAAGGAATCTCCAAACAGTTGACAAAGAGCTGGATTCACTGGAATTTATATACAATAGGTTGTTAACAACATTAGGTGAAATAAGTTTCCTTGGCAAGAAGTTAACAGTAAACTTTATGAAAAGGGATATTATTCACAGCTCCAGCTCTAAGATACAGAATCTATGCAGAGGTTAAAAGAGAAACGAAACCTAGAACAATAACTGAGCAATAACAGATTCACAATAAATACAATGTGCAGTCCAATGATACTCCAAAAGGCCCAAATTGCAGAAGTGACAATTATTTCACAAGATAAAAGACACTCGATGTTTAAAATCATTCAGTGAACTAAGATTACCCGCTTTAACAACTAAACAAAAGCATACTTAGTTCTAAGACAAGAAAATGAACATAAAGAGTCATGTTTATACCATAATTCAGCATGTAGTCTATTATAGTGAGTAAAAACTTTAAAAAAATCATGTCGTCAATCCAGAAATGAAGCCAAAGAATAAAAAGCATAGTCAAGCAAAATATTGTTAATAGTAAATGTGTAACTTTTTAAGAAACACAAAATTTGTTCAACATATTCAAACAATATCACCAATCACCATGCAGAAATAATAAATACAATGTCAATTTGCTAACTCATGAATCAAATTCTGAGGTAAACAATTTATAATATGTAAAACTCACTTGGCACACATCAACAATTATCGAGTCATTGCGAGCAATGTGATTTGCCCAGTACTCATCTGCAACTTCTTCATCTGGGCGACCATCAGCATCTCTAGACTTAATATAAGGTTTATGCTTGACACGATTCAAATCTTCATGAAGACCATCTAGAAGAAATGCTAAAAGTTCCTGAAAACATTATAATAGGTACATGTAAGCCAACTTCAAGCAATTTACATATCTACAAACAATTGGATGATATTAAGAACCTGAGAATCATGCTGATTATATCCACTGAACTGTGGGGCAAAACGAGCAAGTTTTGCTTTAAATGGGCGAGGAGCAATTGATGTTCGTCCTGGTGCCCATAGCTTGCGAAGTAACTCACCAAATGCTAGGGCTAGCTCACCCTACAAAAAGGATTACATTCATTCAATAAACAAAAGGCAATAGAGATTCAGTCATAGTCTACTAATTCCAGAACGGCTGCAACAACTTGCCATCACAAATTCAATTGCTTCAATAAACAAACAACGTTAAAATAAATCAACAATAAATAAAATATACTCTCAAAATTACTAGGCACATCTCCTAAAAGATTCACTCGAAGGGTAGATAGGTAAACTTCAAAATTTGTATTCTGTAAGAAATATAATCCAACATTAGGTCCCACGATGACATGCTTAAAAAGACATCTATTTCCACTTCTGTTATTTGGAATATGTTCAAATGGTGAAACAAATAACAGATAGAAGGCCTTTTTTTTACAAAAAGAATGATAAAGATGGCATCCAAAAAACAAATGCTGAACCTGCAGAAGTTCCTCAGGATCCAAGGATAAGAGAAACTCTTTTTGTTTGGAGACAGATAAAGTGAGAAAAAGGTAACCAGCTTTAAAGTTATCCAAGATCATCAACCCTTATTCAAGCTCATTAAACTATGAAACTCTATTATGTAAATTGATGATAACCCCTTGGAACTAAGTCCAGTAAAAGTTCAGTGAACTATTCCACCACAAAGTCTTCAAGAAACCACACTAAAATTTTCATACAGCATGTTTAATTACTTTTTGCAATCATGATGACACAAAATTATGGCAAATGGGATTCACATCATTGCATCCCCAACTTACCACCATACCCAAGGGATTTTGCCAATTTATCTCTTGGTGATAATCCTCCCGAAAATATTTTGCAAACTCTGGTGTATGAACAAGACACTGTATTGCGCTATTCATAAAGCAAGTGTTCCCTAAGTTCAACAGCCCAATCAAGCCACCAGAAGATCCCCTTGTGGTAACACCACTGCTCCCATATGTGTTATCCAACTCCCTACCCAAAGTTATTGGGTTCTGACCTTGTGAAAGCTCTGAACCACAGCTTTTTGAACCACCTGTGCTTGCAGATAGACCTCCTGCAATTGAGAAGCTTGACTTAGAAGGCTCTAAAAGAATAGAACTAGCTTCCTTCTTAGAAGATCCATTGTCTTGAATAGAACTCTTATAACCACTCAACGCAGTACCATTGACATTGTTTAGAACCTCCACCAGTATCTGTATATTTAATTGTAGAAGAAAAGAAAAGCCAACTGTTAAAAAGAGAAAAGGCATCATTTCTTGAATACTATGGCAGCAGCATTCACGAAGTAGATGCAAAAGGTTGTACTCGATGCTAGATTATATACCTTATAGCAATGAGACAATAAAAACATTGTGATTTGGCACCATTAGTTTGAGGGTGATTATATGTCACTATGGAGTCAAAGTTTGAGGGTACAAGCTTGTCCAAAGTGGAATGGAAAACAATGCTGAATGCAAAAATTGTGCAAGTAAAATGTAGCAGAAAGTATCAGAATGCATTAAGCTACAATTTCAGACCTCAGAAACTAAGGTTAGAATGCCATCAATTCCATCTAGAATTTTTTTTCTTTCAAAAAGATAACTTATTGACTCTCCCACCTCATGTTGTGTGAGAAGACATTTCTTTGCAAACATTACTTATTTTTTTGCAATGAAGAAGCTGCTATAGTGCAACAGAACTCAAGGTGTTGCCATGCAGGTTCAATACTTTGCTATTTGACTAGACAATGACTTCATAGAGAGTACCAATTATGAAGGAGATGTGGAATCCAAACTCAAATGGGCTACAACTAATACTGGATGTAAGAGTAACAAAAAAAGGTAAATATAAAGCAGAAATGATAACTCCCTAGTACTTATAAGGCACTGTAGAAAAATTGAGCATTCCAAATAAGGTTTTGGTATTGCTTTTAAGAAGACCAAATAATTGTGACAGTGGAGAGTAAAATCACTATGGTTTTCAGATGAGGTGGCAATTTCACTCATATTTACACAACACAGTATGATTTGGAACCACATATAATTCTTGAAACTATCTTTTCCATGATACACATGCAATAGACATGTACATATTGTTCCAAAACACAGGGCAATCAATTTATCACTCACATCTTGATCCATCTGTATGTTGGCATCATCAAGTGTTCTATCCATGTCATTCATCAAAGCATGCTTTCGGTGTCCATAATAATCCCAAATGCATACCTGTCAAGAAACAATGTGGACATCAAAATAAGAAAACATAATGATTATTTAGAGGACATGCTGCAAACTACTAGAATTGCCAAATATATTTTGTTCAAAATATATGAGATATTTGACCTTACTTGTTCTAAACTCAGATCAAAGATCTCACATGCCTTTCTATGAAGCTCTCCAATTGTCTCCTGCCAAAATAAGTAGAACTTAGAGATCAGTCATTTCAGTTTCTACATAGCAATAAAACTTCAAGTTAGTGAATGAACTTTTATTGATTTTACTATTAAAAACTTGAACATGGAATTTATGATCGCTAAATACAAGAGGTGAAAAAATATTGGTTGTAACTGCTGGAAATTTTGAACTACAGATTGATAATGCTTAACCAGAGGCAGCTTTCCAGTGCTTATGAACTAAGGATTCCATGTTGGAGATTTCAAGTTCAGATAACAGAAAAAGCTTCAGAGGATGAGCAAGGGCTACTTATTGACATGTTTCATGGGCTAAGCAATGATCTAGGTTTCAAAGTTTTTCCAATCTATGACTATTATGGTGGCACTGCCTGTTGTATATCAATTCTGAACATACTAATGAGCCCCAAATAAAGATAAAAGGAGTAACAAAAAGTAAAAGCTAAAACTAATGTGAGCTGGTAGCAACACTATGTATATAATGGTCAAACTGTTTTAGGTAAATATCCAGAATTTCATCACTTGAAAATTTTATAAATGTGTTAGACCTGTCAATGTCAATACTGTGATGGTGGCGGAACTGGTACTAAAAAGAGATGCCCATGGTCAGGCTGGTCTTTGGTGTCAATAGACTAGTAAATAAACTGATAATGTACTGGGGTAAGGTGTCATGGGCTGTGTAATGTACTTGATGTTTTCGGGGTATATATCTGCTAGTTTGTTTAACACGCAACAATATTGAGATTAAACGTAACCTAAGAGACCAAATACTCAAATGGCTCATCGAATATCTCACAAGAAATACTATGCAGTCCCCATTACAGCATGCAGAGATAAAAAGATATGTGATATCAAACATGTACCTTCTTGCTTATTCTTATAGTCCAACGGTCACCCTTAGGCGTAACAAGAAGTTGAAGACGGAGAGGATAGACCTCAACTGCTAATTCAGTCTGCGAAAGACCAGAGCTAATCACTTTCCGTGCCAGTGTTGGACCTCCTCCGTACCTATATATAAGAACACAATGATTGCTACCTTTTAAACCACAGTTTATCAGAAGCCACAACTATAAATACAAAACCAAAATTCCCTTTGAGCTACTGGCTTCCTTTATTGGAGTTCTTTATTAAAGGTCATGCACTTGGTTCAACACCTCATTGTCAACCAACCAAAGGTTCACTGACTTTGACAATTGGACTACTTGTAGAAACCCTCAATACAAGACATTTTCCCCAAGATTGACAATTTCTAAGCCAATGAGAGTTATATGATTGAATAGCTAAGATTGGACCTTAAAGCATGCAAAAGTACACAGCAACAGCTCACCAAGAAAGTCCCAATCAAATGCGGCATAACGTAATCTGACCCAGTCCTTAACCAACTATAAAGCATACAATCCTCTGTTGGAACTAGATCTTCAACATGACAAGTAGACTAAGAAATGCTATAAACTTTGAAGCTTAAAGCCAACAAAAACAATTTGTGAATGCAGGTGTAGAAAATTCACAAGGGTTCAAAACGTTCAAAAGATGATGCTCAGGATCATACGAAAACCATATTACTTACCATGAATGCAACTGGTTCCAAACCTCTTGTGGAAGCAGCACATAGTCACGTCCTTCTAAAAGACTATCCTGAATTTCAATGCTGATATTGGAGTCCTCTGATGTGCCATCATAAACTAAATCAGAATTATCAATACTAGCAGGCCTCTTTGAAGAACAAACAGGGTCAGAATGCTCTAAGGAAGAGGATCCATCATTTATGCCATTTTGCTGCTCTTGATTCACGTACTCGATCCAACTTTGCCACCATCTGTTCACCAGTAAGTAAAATCATTTTTACGAACTCCCTGGCAAAACAAAGGGGAACAAAAAAGAGCGCCACAAAGACCATATCTGTTGTATTCCAAAGTTAAATACTTAGCTTCCAAATCATTAGAAGTTCAAAGAACTAAAGAAAGTTACTTGCTTTCCAGAAGAAAAAGAATCAAACCTGAAATTTAAGCCCGATTTCTTAAAAAGTTAAAACAAAGCCAACAAATTTTCACACCAAACAGAAAAATAAAAAATTTCATCAAACTTTAGTTACCCAATTGGAGAATCTATATGGGCCTATGGGGCTTGTTTACCTTTGCGTAATTAAGTAAAAGGAATCGCCTTCGCTACTATTAGTTTCGGCAGTCATCGCAATGTCTCTGATTAAAACTCTCTCTTCCTCCGGCGACAGCTCCGAGCTCCTACTGTTACTGCACGTTGCAATCTCACCCATCTCCCACCAACAACAGCTCTCTGCTTCTACGCAGATATTTTCTCAGATCTAACAGGACGATAGGCTCAAAGACAAGATCTGGGTGGGTTTGTCGTAGTTTCCAGGATTTGATTTTCTCGGCGAGTGTTTTTTGTCTTTTCTTTTTTTTATTTTTTGTTCTTTTTTACCGGTAGAAGATGAACCGCTGGTGTGTGGTTGGAGGGTTTATTGGAACTCCCCTAAACCCTCTCCACGGGACAAAGACACACAAAACATGACTTTCTTTCCCCTTTTTTTAATTCTTCAACTTTACAATTTTGCTTCAGTTCACATCGTATCACTAAATTAAGAGCATCCAAATCCAATTTAGTTAAACTCTGGTTTTGTTGATTAATTAGGAAAGATTAAGGATGACAATATGTTGAGTCGGATTGATTTAAACTTTAGTAATATTATATTTTTAACAAATATAATATTTAATACACTAAAATTTTAGTATTTTAAAATTATTTTTAGAAACAATAAATGATTGATTAGTTGATTTTTATTTTAACTTTTAATTGAAAACATATCTATTTATTAATTATTCAACAGAATTAACAAAAAGAATCAAGTTTTAAATATTTTTTACAATAAATTAAATTTGTGTTATTTGATTGATATTTAATTAAATAAACTATTGAATTTAAAACTGAAAGAAGAAGGGCTTTAAGCTATTAGTCATTTAAAAACATAATAACTTATAGTACAACAATGTGATCTTACAAGTTACAAGCAGTCTAAACTGATCCAGATGTACCATTCTCTAGTACCCTGCCATTCTTAGCAGCTTCATCTACAATGTCTTCACCATCTATTTTCTTAACCTCTTCCAAAGGTTTGTTTGTGTAAAACCAAGCACAGACTAAGTAATACGCCAAGTTTATGACTTGAATGCCAGTTACAAGCCAATAGTAGTAGTCTAGCTTCCCTCTATTCAGGTTTCTGTCAGGTAACCAGTTGTTCCTGTGGCCTGTATACTTGTGAATCAGTGAAACTATTAGAGTACCTAAGTAGTTACCTACAGAATTTGCTACCCAGTAGAGTCCTATGGCTATGCTTTTCATGCTTTCTGGTGATTGATCATAAAGGAACTCAAACTGCCCAACAGTCTTGAACACTTCTGTTAATCCATGAAGGCAATACTGTGGAACTAGCCAGAACACACTCATGGGGATGATTACTTTGGGTGAATCAAGTAAATTGTAGTGAGTGGCAACTGATTTTCTCTTGGTCTCAACTAGTGCAGCTATACTTGTTCCAATGATGCTTAAGAAGAGGCCTATCCCCATTCTTTGCAGGCACGTTATGCCCATGGGGTTTCCTGTGAAGCGACGAGAAATGGGAACGAAGGCACGATCATACAGTGCGAGTCCTGCCAGGAGTGTTAGGATGCTGAAAACAGACAAACTTGCTGGTGGGATTTGTAAGGAGTGAGATAGGTGACGGTTCAGGGTGCGAGCCTGCTGGATTTGGAAGCTGCTCTGATGTGAAGTTGCTGAAACAAGAATTACTCCTGCAGCCCAAATTGGCAGGATTCTGATGAAGGATTTTATCTCTTCAATTCTATGCACAGTTGCAAGTTTCCATAGATTTGGTGGGTTTGTTTCCTCCCCATTTTTCACTATTGCCGCCTTATCAAGCCACCTGCAATGTGTCAAAGCCTGCAATTCAGAAACTTTCCTACTTTTTCTGGGGAGGAGAAAAGAAACAAAGCTAACCTGAACTGATCAGTGTGCAAAAGCTTTCCATGCACAGAAATAGGAGCATCAAGTTCTTGATTTTGGTACAATTGCCCTGCGTCCCTCGGTATCAGACCTTTTCTTTTCCTTAAAGCTGCAACTATCACCTGAGCCAATCTGACAATTGGGCTACCTTCAGGCTTCACCTTCTTGTAAAGCGACGAACCGCATATAAATACTAAAAAAGCCACAGCCATGGCCATTGCTGGTATTGCCAGACCCCAAGTCCAACCGACATTGTCTTGGATATAAACAACAATAGTTACTGCTGTTAATCTGGCCACCCCCAAGCTAAAGTAGTACCAAGTGAAGAAATTCCAGCCTCTAGATTCAACACTTGCTTTGTCCATGCCAATTTGGTCAGCAGCAAAAGAAAGTACACAAGGCCTAATACCCCCCAAGCCAATAGATATGAGTAGGAGACACAAGTATAGGATTCCAAGTTGGAATCCTGATGCTTCCTTGCAGTTCACCAGATTTGGGCATGGCGGCGGGTGTAGTGACTTTAGGACCGCAGTTATGGTAAGGCAAACCAATCCCTGCAATAAGACTCATAAAAGATCCATTATGTATATATGAACTGCTCAAAGTTTACCTGAAAATTGAAACACATATGGGGATAAGAGATGGAAATTTACCAGTTCATAGAAAAGGCAGCCCACAAAAATGGTCCAATACCTTCCAGCAAATGAGTCAGCAATCAGAGCTCCAATTATTGTTGTCAAACTGGCGGTTCCATCAAAATTACTGACAATGTTGGAGGCCTTTACCAATGGCAACTCCAGCTTCTGCGTTAAGTAGGATATCAGGTTAGCATGGAAGCCAACGGTGGAGAATCTGTCACATACTTCAGTTGCTGTCCAAGAAGACAAAGAAAGATGTGATTTAAACGTAATTTCTGGCTTTGTCGTAAACATCTGCTTATGAAAATTAAGTGACTGGATTCTGCAGACATTGGAAATGGGATTTAGCAGAAAACAGCAAATCCTTGTATATTTGAATGTTGGAAAAAATTGTAGCTGCAGATGTAACTCATCCATATAAAAGTATCGTAATTCCTAATCCTGACATTTTACCAGGAGGTCTTCTATAATCTCAGAAACCTGAAAATCACATCACCAACAACAGCTCCAGATCTTATGAACAAATTATTTGAAGATAGATTTTTCTTAATGATTACATAGAACACACAACAATATAAAGGCTGGGAGACTCGAAGCTGACAAGTACGTACTGAAACGCCACTAATCGCCGGCTACATAATGTTTTCCTTAATTTACCACAAGGGTAATGAATTTAAATGTTCTATAATATATATATTCAGTCTAACATGCTGACATACAGCACTAAGTTACTATGTAGCAGCTTTAGCATCTAATCCTACATACTCTGCTTAGATTTATGATTAGTTCGATGCCCACTAACAAGGCTCTGTCAATGATTGGCACTAACTTGTTCCTTCGCTAGAAAAAGGAAGAAGACTATCCTTACTTACAGAAAGACATGAAACCATTTCATAAGGTCATCTGACGATATGTCATGTTTAACTACAAAAAGATATTAAACTAATTAAACCAAAAGGTATTATTTATTGAATAAGTGATTCTGAGACACCAACTTGTCTCCTTTGACTTGAAGGCAACGGTGAAGGACCTTTTTTTTCTTCGCAGCCTATCAATTATTTCATTCTTGAAGACTGTCTTCATGGCTTGGTAAGCTTATAAATCAGCCTGCCAACTTTGAAGCTTTTCTTTTCTTGTAGACCCTCTTAATTCGGAGACAAAAGGAAAAACCCTTAGGCTTATTTGCACATATATCTATCTTTTTCTTTATTAGTTTCTAGACCAGGATGTAGGCTCGAGCTCATGATACTAATCCTTCTTCAGACCCAGTGCAAAACGGTTTAATTCCTCCTTGAACACCTCTAAGATTCAAACACTAGTTCTAGTTAAGCTGTAACTAGCTTAAAATCATAAGCTTCATATATTGCACATATCTATTAATTATATATAAGGTATTTTTCCGCTAATATTTGACGATGTAAGTAGCCGCCAAAAGAGCTGGTATAATAATACTATATATAGATTTCTATTCCCTATGTAAAACATTCACTCCCCAGCAAGCCGGTGAGCTAAGTCAGTGAATTGATCTAACCTTTTCTCTTGTGAGATCATATATAGACAACAGAAGTCACATGCATAGATTCCTCTGCATACAAGTGACTCTGATAATGGCGCTATAGCTTGTAGAACGGATAAAAGTTTGCAGAATAACATAATCTATATACATCAAAGGGCTCAAAGAAAGTAAAATTAAGTGATGTTATTAGCTTAAAACATGAATGAAAAGTTAAAAAAAAGAGAGAGAGAAGAAAAGGGAAGTTACCAAGAATGAAGGGTACTGCTTTCATGCCTCCAACCTTCTTGTTTTTGCCATTTCCTATCTTCTTCTTCTCCTCCTCCTCATCCTCCAGTTTGTCCTTTCTGGGTCTGGTTCTGTTCTGCAACTCGATATTTGCTTCCATCTCCTAACCTTGCATGTGATATACTGTACTCTTGTGAGGAACTAAGAATAAGAATCAAAGGCAACTTATAGGAGATGGGTAGGACCCATGTTTCCACTCCATTGACATCTAGTTGGTTTTTAAGTATGAATACACATACATATAGACCATGTGTATGATCACTCTTTTTACTTTTCTCACATCCACTAGTGTCCAGTGTTGGTATTCCATCTTTTGGTTATTTGGTTATACCAATGTTCTCGTCAGTTTTTGGCTTGATCATGTGTTTTACAGCTAATCACTACATTATAAATATAATCTGTTCATGCAAATACTTGAACCCAATATACCATTCCAATGATATTGTAACGGTAACTCAGATACTACTTTACATTAACCATGTAGAGTATAAATAGGTATGTACAAGATACGTGTACAAGTATAAGATAAATAGGTATGTACAAGATACGTGTACAAGTATAAGATAAGGATGAATACAAACAATAGATAATGATAAACTCTATCTAAACAAACTAAAATCAATTTAAGAGATAAATGGAAATATTTATCCTTATCACCCTCCCGCAAATTGATCATCATGAGGTATGATGGTCAATTTGGTCTTCAAAATATTGAATCTTTGCTCGGGTAATGGCTTGGTCAGAATATCTACAATCTGCTCATTTGAAGAAAGATACCTGACCTGTAATTTTCGATTTACAACTAGATCACGGATATAATAAAAATCAATTTCCAGGTGCTTTGATCTGGAATGAAAAATTGGTGTTGTTGTCAATTATGTTGAAAAATTGGTGTTGTTGTCAATTATGTTGCGCTGGGATTATCACACCATAGAACAGGAGTTGTGGCTTGTGCATGACCAAGTTCTTGGAGTAAAGAAAGTACCTATTGTAATTTGGATACTGTGGAAGCTAAAGCACAATACTCTGCTTCAGTTGAAGAGGGAGCAACAGTTCATTGTTTGCGAGAGCCGTAAGCAATGAAATTTGAGCCAAAAAATATGCAATAACTAGATGTTAATTTTCTGTCATCAATAGAACTTGCCCAATCGGCATCACTATAGGCAGAAACCATTGGATTAGAGCTTGGTTTGAGAAGAATCCCATATTGCATAGTGGAACGTAAATAACACAAGATGCATTTGACAACTTGCCAATAATTTTCAGCCGGTTGATGCATAAATTGAGATACTTTGTTCACTGAATACCAGATATTTGGTCTGATAAGAGAGAGATATTGTAATCCACCAACAATATTGCGATACAGAGTTCCATCAGAAAAATGAGTGGCATCAATTAACATCAACTTGGATTGTGAACTGGCAGGAATAGAAACTGAATTAGCTAAAGACATATTCGATTTAGATAACAATTCTGTGATGTATTTACGCTGAGTGAGAAGAAGGCCTATAGGTAACCAGTTGGCTTCCACACCAAGAAAGTAATGTAGGCGACCTAAGTTTTTAAGCGCAAATCTGTCACTTAAGGAAGTAATGACTTGTTGAATATGACCAGAGTTACTTCCAGTGACTAAAATATCATCAACATAAATTAGACAATATGCTTGAATTCCTGCATGGTTGTAATAATAAAGGGAATTATCGGCTTTTGAGTTCTAAAAACCAATAGAACGAAGTGCTTTAGTAAGACAAAGAAACCATTGTTGTGGGGCTTGTTTTAAGCCTTATAAAGACTTTTTCAACTTGCAAATATGATTTGGATATAGAGAACTGACAAAACCCTGTGGTTGTTGCATAAATACCTTTTCATCAAGGTTGCTATGTAAAAAGGCATTAGAGACGTCCAACTAATAGACAGGCCAATGATGTGAAATAGCCATGGAAATAATAAGCCGAATGATAGCAGGCTTAATAATAAGACTATAAGTGTCCCTATAATCAATACCTGGGTGTTGATGGAAACCTTTTGCAACGAACTTGGCTTTGCATCGTTCAATAGAGCGATCTGATTTCCTTTTGATTCGATATACTCATTTGCAGCCAATGACATTATGAGAAGAAGAGGGAGGAACTAATTCCCATGTGTTATTAGCAATTCAGGCATCCATTTTGGCAGCCATAGCGTCTCGCCATTTGCTTGATTTTACAAATTGTTTATATGAGATGGGCAGAGTCTTCAACTTGTGTATGAAAGACACATAGTTTTAAGGATCTAGTTTGGGAACGAGTGATCATCAGATGGGTTTTAGGTATATCTAATGATATGGAGGCAGGATGTGGTACAGTAGGGATAGCTAAAAGTGGAGGAGATAAATGGTTAGGTGGAGATGATGGAGGAGAGGAAGACTAACACGAGGTTGGAGGCTGAGGAGGTGACAGGTTGAGATTGGAATTTGGTGGAGAGGTTATATTTGGAGTAGGATTAGCAGGTAGGAATGATGGAAGTAAAATGGTTGCTGGTGATGTATCATGGAAACTGGCAGGAGCAACTTGCTTTCACGAAAAGGGAAAGACCTACTCATCAAAAATCATACAACGTGATAAAGTATTTGGATGTATTGATATCAAGACAAATATAGTCTTTGTGAAGTTTACTGTAGCCAAGAAAAACACAAGCTTTAGACTTTGGAGCAAGCTTATTAGGAGCATAACGTCGAAGCCAAGGATATCATAGACATCCAAAAACTTTCATATATGTATCGTTTGGCAAGGAATGAAACAATTTCTCAAAAGGAGACATGCTGCAGAACATGAGATGGTAGTTTATTTATGATATAAACAAAAGTATCAAATGCATAAGGCCAATAAATATTTGGGATAGAGGAATATTGTAATAATGAAAGACTAGTTTCAACAATATGTTTATGTTTACTTTTAACGAATCCATTTTGTTTAGGTGTTTTAGGATAAGCACTATGTTGAGTGATTCCGTTCTCATAAAGGTATGTAGTAAGGGCCTGGAATTCCCCACCCAAATTTGATTGAAATATTTTAATTGGTCTATCAAAAAAATTTTCGACAATGTGACGAAATTTAGTAAAGGTATTGAGGACATCATATTTCTGTTTGAGAAAATAGATTCAACAATATCAACTATAATGATCCAAAAACAGAACATATTATTTATTACCATCAATTGAAGGAATAGATGAGGGTCCTCATACATCATAATAGATTAAATCAAGGAGTCCCTCAGTAATAAAGGAAGAGACAGGAAAAGGTAACATATGACTCTTACTAACATTGCAGTCATAACATAGATCTAATTGTAGACATCACAGAAATATAAGATTTATTGAGTGCTTGAAGAACAGTACAAAAAGAGGCATGACTCAAACAATAATGCCATGTTGAGAGAGAGCAATGCAATGTAAGCTTAAGCTTTGGAGGAGTGTGATCATAAACTGGTGCAAGAAAGATGGAATAAAGTCCATTTTCATTCGTCCCTGTAAGCAACCAATTCCTCGTGGGGATATCCATGATTTCAAAATTAGAAGGAAAAAATTCAATAGACACATTATTAGTGTTAGTGAAGCAAGAAACAGAAAGTAAATTATGACGAATATCAGGAACATGGAAAATATCCTGTAAGTGAAAAACAGAATTATTAGACTAGCAGGAAGATGATCTAGAATGAGTGATTGGTAAGGAATTACCATTGCCAACTTTGATGTGATCTTATCCCTGGTAATCAGAATGAATGGTTAGATTTTCAAGATCAGGAGTAATATGATGAGTTGCGCCAATATCCATGATCCATGACTGAGAAGAGGTGTTGGCATAGTTGATCCACGACTGAGGTTGGGTTGGCTGAGAAGAGGTGGTTGCACAGTTAGAGGGTAGTTTAAGAGTGGTGGACGCATTAGCTCTATTAAATTTCAGAGAAGAACAATTCTTAGAGAGATGGCCAAAACCATGACAATTGTAACAAGTAATTTGGGTAGGATCCGATTACCCAGGCCTTTGCAAATGGGATTGATGCTGAAGAGAATAATTTGGAGTAGAAATTGGAGGTCGGACAGAGGAATTAAAATGAAAACTTTTACCTCGTCTACGATACTGTCCTCCTTGACCCCTTGTATTTCCTATATTGTGCGGAGAATAAGACTGAGTAGTGGCTACAAAGGTTATTGAAATGACTGTCTTAGATGAGTTTTCAACGTTGAGACTAGCTTTTTCACTCAATAATAAGCCATAAAGATCATCAAAATTAACAGCAACAAGTATGTTTTCAAGAGAGCGAACAAAAGGACAGTACATAGGTCCACATCCATTAGTAACTACTTGCACCAAATCATCATCAGGCATAGGACTACCTAAGGTTGCTAACTGATCAAACATAGCCTTTGCACATTGAGTATACTAAGCAATACTTTCAACTGCTCTTTTTGGAGCTTAAAGAAATTACTTTTAATGGTACGAATCTGGGCTTTAGAACCTGAGGCATAGGATGCTGCAAGTTTTGTCCAAGCATCCTTAACACAAGAGACGCCAACAATTTGTGGAATGAAGGTTTCAGAGATGGAGTCAATGATCCAGCTCAATACCAACTGATCATGGCAAAACCAAGTGAAATATTAAGGATTTGGGTCTCTCTTAACAGTGGTTTGTGATGGTGGAGCAGAGTTGCCATCAATGTGTGAAGCCAAATTGTAGTTGTGAAGCAATGACATTATTTGTGCTTTCTATAGGAGATAATTAATGGAGTTCAGGTTGATTAGGAGCTGGTGAGATATGTTTGATAAAGTGGCTATAGTGGAAGTAGGTAAGGCAGAGATGGTTGAGGCAACAATATGTTGATTTGATGTCATGATAGACAATTGGTTGTTAGCCGTAAAGATTTCTCTAAATTGATGAAGTTTGGAAAAAAAAATCAAATGAAGGCAGATGGGTGTGAAGAAAAAGGCTCTGATATCATGATATTGTAATGGAAACCTAGATACTACTTTACATTAACCATATAGAGTATAAATAGGTATGTAAAAGATACGGATACAAATATCAGATAAAAATGAATACAAGCAATAAATAATGATAAACTCTATCTAAACAAACTAAAATCAGTTTGAGAGATAAATGAGAATATTTATCCTTATCACATATGCCTATAAGTAGTTATATTTTATTATGTGTATGTAATTTTGAAACTTCGGATAGTTGGAAATTAAGAGAATTAAAGATTTAAAAATAAGTAATTAATAATATTTTTTATAGCTTACATAAATATTAGCTTTTATATCACAATATTCTTTTTTCTTGAATTTTTAATATCGTCATCAATTTTTAATCTACAATTCAAAATTTTTATTTTTTTTACATAGGACCAAACTAAAAATATGTTTAAAATATGTATTATTCATGATTTTATTATTTGCTCAAGTCCGCGTACTTTTTCCTAGTGTAATATCATATTAGTAAAAATTTGTTTTAATATTATTTACAATGTTTTAAAATCAAATTAGATACATCAAGAATTCTAATTCGAGCTTAAGAGAATAACGTATTTAAGAATATTTTTTTATAAAATTATAAAAAATTTACTTCTCATTATGATATGGAATTTGACACCCACCTTACACGTAGGATAACACTATATATATATATATATACACAAAAACATCTATTGACTATCTTATCTATACAACAAGTTGTTGAGAGAATATGTTTTCTGTTGCAATTGACCCTTTACATAAGTTGAGGAAACTCAGTTTACTCTAGGTGTTTCGATATCAAGCCTTTCATTGGTCAGATTCATATTGTTACTACTTATGACTTTTATATGAGATGATACATTGGTAAGCTTCAAAACTATCAAATTATTTTACTCAGATTGGTCTGATTTGACGTGAATGGTTCAGAATAACTTGAAAAGTGTACTTCTCACTATTCACCAAAAAAAAAAAGTGTACTTCTCACTGAAATGGAAGTGTCATCTTCGAAACTAGGCCATCCTTTTTTATTTATAAAATTACAAAGCTTATTTTTGAGTAATATCATTGGCTCTCTCAATATCAATCTCTCTCACTTTGACAAATATCATTCCGTTTTTATATGTTAAATTCTCACTACATATAGACTCGGGTGAAGTCAATCGCTGGCTTGATGGAACTGTGTTAAGAGAATGTATCAAGTTTGATGGAAAACTGAAAGCAATGAGCTGATGAATTTGGTCCTCAAGTTCGATGGGAAACTGAAAGCAATTAGCTGATGAATTTGGCCCTTTCTTCTTGTCCGGAGAATCATATCCTGAAAAACTTGAACACAACCACAACTTTTTCTCTCACGCCTAACCCTCTTTTCTCTGTTAGAACTGACATAACTGGACCATTGACTTGCCTAGTGGTATCGTACAAAAATAAAAAAGGTGGTGAGAAATTATACAATGGAATACGAAAAAGAGAGAGTCCTGATGTTGTAGTGTAGATATAGAAAGTTCATATTCAAGTCTGTATAAGGTTTTCACCCTTATTAAACAGTTAAAATAACTACAAAATCATTATAAGTTGAGTCACACAAAATCACTTAAGAGTGAACAACAAACTCGCCAATTAAGGAAACATCAAACAGTATAAAATTAACAAACTCTAAATGAGAAGAAAAAGTTCACAAAATCAGCAATAAAGAGTTTGTAGATAAGGAACTTGTTTGCGTACGGCAAGTATAGATAACATATATTTTATATCAGATGACAGCTTCATAATCCACGAAGAATCCACACAATCATTCAGGCAACACATTTCTTGGAAGCAATTTATGTTTTCGGGTCAACTGACGAAGGTGCATCCTCTTAACGTATTAGTTGATAGATGGTATATTAACGTTTAGCAATCATACCATTTTTTAAAATACTAATGCAACAAAAGGGATTACATTTGAAACTTGCAATGATTCCAAATCTTAGGACTATCAACCTCCTAGATTATTCATGTAACATATGATAAACTTGCTATAAGAATTGTTGGATAAATTATAAATATGTATATGCAACTTACATTTCAAAAAGAATTCATCCAATAACTTATAAAAATGATTGGTAGATTCATTTTTAATGATTTATTGCACTCAAAAGATAATAATTATAATTTTTTTTAAAAATAATTCTTAAGAGCTAGTAAGATGATTATTTATCAATTTAACATTAAAAAATCAACTATAATTAAATCAACACCTTACTAATCTCAATTTTGATAACAAGTTGTTGTGATAATCCCACCATATCTAGCTAGCTAGTACTCTACCAAACTCTCACTAGTCATTTATATTTTACTAATTGTATGCATATTTATTTTTATTGTTGTAGTTGATGCTAAATAATTGAGTGCTTTTTGCTGAAAGCAATTAGTATAAATTAGTTAATTATATCATGTTTGATTAAATTATTGCTTAATTATGATGTTTAAAAAGCAGAAAGTAACATATATTGGAATCTTTTATCTTGTTTAATTATATATGTTATCTTATAACTTGGTTAAGACAAGGCAATTTACACATGAAATACATGACTTGTTGATTAATTAATGTGCATAACATATACCGCGAATAAGAAGTGAAATTGAACATTGTGGAATTATTATAGGTTTAGGTCTTCTTCTTTTTCTTTCTTTTTAAGGATTTAGGTGACATATGATGCATGTCAAAGGCCAATTTTTTGTTTTTATATCTAATTTTATATAAGTTCATCTAAAATTTGAGAATATTGGTTATGTATATTGGGCTTAGTACTTAGATTTGAATACATTTACACCTATTCAAATCAACCTATGTATGAGAACTATCAGAGTGGTGAGAATAGTGGGAACAGAAGGGCTGAGGATATGCCGGACGAGATGGAGTGTGAACCTATGTTTCCCGAAGCAACACGTTCTTCCACTCCTCTCATTAAGATCATTACACTTTCTTCCACTCCTCTCATTAAGATCATTAAAAAAGCGTGAGCCGTTATTTGAGTCGGTTGGTCCGGTACTTGTATGAGAAGTAAGTTAGGGAAAACTCCAGAAATGATTTTTGAAGGAAGGTCAACTTTCCATGAAAAGATTTTAAGAGTAAGTGAAATTATGCACCGACCGGAAAGATTAAGAATTTCATATCACTAAAAGATTAAATATAAACGGTATAATTTATAAATTTATAGAATATAACTGTCAAATAAAAATATTATTAAGATAATTTAAACATAAATTATTATAAAAAATGTAGTTAAAAGATAATACAATTTATTATTGATCGTAGTTTAATCTTGATTGAATTTTTAGCTCATATAAAAGGAATTATTGTTCCCATAAAAAATGTGAAGTCATCCATTGTTATGTGGTATGGCCAAATTTGCTCTCATAGTACTCATAATCAAGGGAAAAGAAAAGGAATAATCTTACATTTTTAAAATAAAGATAAATAAATTTTATTTAATTTTATAATTCGAAAATTCAATTTGTAGTAAAAATAATTTTTCATTGATTAGTAATATTAATGTAAGATACCATGTTAAGATAATTATTTAATAAATGACATTTATGTGTTAAAAATCAACACATTAAATAATTAATTAAAATTAAATAAAATTCATAATTTTTATTATAATTTACCTTAGTATCAAATAATGAATACGTTCAATAATTAATTTCAAATTAAATAAAATTCATAATTTTAATCATAATTTACTCTGAAACAATTTATTGTTCTATTACGATAGCCATCAGAGAAAACTAATTGGTACCAAGTACATACAACTTTTTCATTAAAGTTATTGGATCAAGCATAGACTTCCTGAACACTGCTTTAGCATTCTTTCCGGGCACATGACGTATTTATCTACTCGATAATTTTATCTCCTAAAAGGGCATAAAAAATTTACCCAGAAGTTTCATCCGAAAACAAATCTAGACTGGTTCAGATTTTCCATTCTCTACCATTCCATTCCTTGAAGCATCATCATGATCAATTTCTTCATCTTCCTTACCGACTTCTTCGACGTGTTTGCTCGTGTAATTCCGAGCACAAATCAAATAATACAAGAAGTTGGCAACTTGAATACCAGCTACAAGGAAATAGTAGTAGTCCAGTTTTCCTATATTCAGATTTCTGTCAGGCAACCAGTTTGTTCTGTGGCCAGAGTACTTGTGAACTAGTGTCACCACCAGTACACCTAGATAATTTCCAATAGAATTTGCTACCCAGTAAAGCGCTATGGCAATGCTTCTCATGCTCTCTGGTGATTGATCATAAAGGAATTCCAATGTCCCAACAGTCCTAAAGACTTCTGTTAATCCGAATAGACAGTATCGAGGAACTAACCAAAATCCGCTCATGGGAATGATTGCTTTGGGAGAATCTAACAGATTGTAGTGAGCTGCCACCGATTTTCTTTTGATCTCAATCAGTGCACCAACAATGGTTCCAAGGATGCTTATGACAAGACCAATTCCAATTCTTTGTAGGCATGTGATTCCAGCAGGATTCCCAGTGTAGCGACGGGCAATGCCAACGAAGACACGATCATACAAAGCGACCCCTGCTAACATAGTCAGAATACTGAAGACAGCAAAACTTGCAGGTGGGATTTGAAAGGAGGATGTTAGGTGCCGATCCATGGTTCGACATTGTTGGATTAGAAAGCTGGCCTGATGTGTAGTAGCAGAAACAAAAATTACTCCAGAAAACCAAATTGGAAGTATTCTGATAAAGGATTTCAACTCTTCCACTCTATGAAGAGTTGCCAGCTTCCACAGGTTTGGTCGAATTGTTTCCTCGTTTCCTTTCGGTATCGCTGCCTTATCAAGCCACCTTCAAAGGTCAAAAGCCAAACTAAAAGCATCAGATTGGTTGGTAAGAGTATAAAAAAAAATCACATATTTTAGGAACTGACCTGAACTGTTCTGTGTGCAGAAGCCTCCCATGAACAGATATAGCAGCATCAAGGTCTTTATTCTGATACAATAGCCCTGGGTCCTCTGGTACCACAGCTTTTCTCTTCCTGAAAGCTGAAACTACAACTTGAGCCAATCTTGTTAAAGGGCTACCTCCTGGTTTTACCTTCTTATAAAGCGGTGTGGCACCTACAAATACTATAAATGCAAGACCTGTAGCGATTGTCGGTATTGCTAGACCCCAACTCCAGCTTATGTTGTCTTGGATATAAACAACAATAGTAAGTGCTGATAATCTTGCTACCCCCAGGCTGAAGTAGTACCAACTGAAAAAGTTCCAGCTTCTGGATTCAACACTTGCTTTGTCCATGCCAATTTGGTCTGCTGCAAAGGATAGGACACAAGGCCTGATGCCCCCCAAGCCAATGCATATGAGGAGGAGACACAAGTATAGGATCAGTAATTGGAAGCCAGAAGCTTCCTTGCAGTTCACCAGATTCCGGCACGGCGGTGGGTGTAGTGACTTGATTGCTGCGGATGAAGTAAAGCTAATCAACCCCTGTGAGTGTCAGAAAGTCTGAACTTAGATGTGTATGGAACTGGGAATTCCATTGCAGAACAGATGAAGACAAGGTACTAGATAGCCATTACCAGTTCATAGATGATGCCGCTAATTACTATGGTCCAGTATCTTCCTGCAAACGAGTCTGCAATTAAAGCCCCAGCCATTGTTGCTAAACTGGCTGTTCCATCAAAGTTGCTGATAATGTTAGAGGCCTTCACAAGGGGCAACTGCAGATCCTGAGTCAAGTATGATATCTGGTTGGCATGGAAGCCCACGGTAGAGAATCTGTCACATACTTCAGTTGCTGTCAAAGAAAAGACATAAACATTGTTTAATCCAAGGTTCTTGGGTAGAGAGAGGTTCTAGTTATGCCTTCTTCGACCCCATCACATCAAAATCCTGTTTAACTAAAGCTCTTAGATTGAAACAATGAAGTTCTTGTTCTGCAAAAACCTATCTATTTCTTTCTCGGCCAAAAATCAGCAGAACCAATAGCTCCAACGTCATTGCCTGATTAGACTCACTAACTACGTCCTGTAAGAGAACTTGTTTAATATGAAAAAACATGGTGATTGACAAGGTAAGCTTTCTTACAGAAACCTGCACGAACATAAAAAGAAGTCGAATGATGTGAGGAAAATGAAAACTAACCAAGAATGAAAGGTACTGCTTTGACGCCTCCAACCTCCTTGCCCTTGCTTCTCGTCTTCTCCTCATCCTTCTTCTCATTTTCCTTTCTGGGTTTGTTCTTATCATTCAACTCCATTGTTGTTTCCAATCCTTAAGAGTGATCCAAGGCGAATCAATACTAGGGCTGCAGATTTTTCTCTTTTTCTTTAAGATGACGACTTTAAATACAGTCAAAAAATTAATAATAAGATATTCAAAGTTATCAAATCCTATTTCCGTTCCAGTATCCCATGAACATGTACTTCGTGTGTTAGAGTGCTGACAAATCCTATAGGCACGTGTCTACAACACTTCTCTGTCTACTTCTGTTCGATGGAAATGCATGTCACGTGTACATTCATTTACACGCATGTCCGTTTAGTTATATTTGTCCACGTGCACATGTCCACAACACACTTTTTCATGTGTCTCACGTATGCTTACGTTGCTTGACCGATATTTAGTTCTTGTCTCGGGTTCCAGGACTGCATGGGGATGTGGCCTAACTGAATTTAATGTGAGTTCCACCTCTCGAGGAATCCGTTTTTGTTAAAAATTGGAAAGGGTTCGATACCCCAAATAATAAACAATATGGTTAGTTGTAAAAGAAAGAAAACTTAATTTTATTCAATTTTGTAAAATAATTTTAAAATAATTAAATTTTTAATTTTTAATTAAAATAGTTATACACTATTTGTTTTATTTCATAATTATTTCAAGATATTTAATATTTTTAATTTATTAAATAATAAAATTTATACATAACACAAAGACAATATGTTAATCATACAGAGAGAAGAAACTCATCTAATATGAATTTTTTCTTATCCTTTATGTTTATTTGCTCGATTTATTTATTTTACTTTACTTTTTAGATATGTATGTACATTCATTTATAATTTGTAATAATTTCATGATATATTATATGTGAGTCTATCAGAAATAATCTTTCTATTAGATAAGAGTAAAGTTGTATATTATCGAACTTCCCTATACCTTGCACCTGAGTGGGACTTCAACTAAGTATTAAGAATGACGACAAAAACGACTCATCTAGCATGACTGTTAACAAAGAATTTAATGTCATTATTTTTTCTAAAAATTTAAAGTTAAAACAATTACAAAATTAAGTAAAATTTGAACTTTTTTATGATCTCTTTTTTAAAATAACATTTTTACAGAAAAAATACAAACCTTTTTATGGCTTCAAAAAATAACAACATAAATAATTCATATAAAATATTATTTTAACATGAAAAAGATTAATTTTGGCATCCCGTAGAGTAGATAGATGCTCCACAGCCTCTCACCTTCATTTAATAAAAAAATCACTAACAAATTTTCTTGACATATGGAGTTTGAATCGTAACTTAAAATGGAAAAAGATACTGTGTTCATGGGCTAGTGGAGCCAATCTAGTTGTTTTATCTGAATAAACCAACTCAAGCACATCATGGTGAAGAAAGGATTTAGTATAATTATTTCATGATTTTTTTCAGGAATGATTTAGAACCAGAATCTAAGTCTGTTGGTTCATGCCATTCCACTAAACTGAACAACTAAATAACTATTTTCAGCTACACTCGGGTAATTCTGCAGCATGTAAAGAGACTTTCCATTGCTGAAGTACCTTATAGCATCGAACTGAGAAGTTTAGAAGGTTTGAGCTGTTCCACAAAACCACAGGAATGAGGGGTGTTGGTGGTGGAGTACAAAGATCCGAATCTAACATGGAAACATTGACACAGTATCTTTCTTTCACCGCTCCTGAAGTATATCGGCATTCACCTCTTTCTGCAAAAAGTATCCGAATCTCCAGGCTGCTGATAAACTCATGCAGCTTTTAACAGTAGGCCAACTTCAATCACCTGACCTTGAAACCAAACACATTGCATGAGATGCACCGATTGCGACAGACAAGACATTATACGCTCCCAGTCCGCCATCATCTATCAGAAACTTGACTTCTACAGGACAAGGTTGTACCTCTGGCAGACCAGGAACTCCCAATTGATGATCTTTGGCGTTGCCCCACATGTACAACTTTCCTTCATCTTCAGAAATTGGAAACAAGGTTTAAGAGATTTTAACAAATAAAAGAAAAGCTCGTGTACTTAAAATGTGTAGGCATGCATGAACATGGACCTGATTCCCAACCATGCAATGAATTCTGTAATGATAAGGAAATGAGTGTATTAACAATGGAAGTATATAATCTTCTACCAAGGATAAGTCACAAGAAGAATATGTTGACAATTATATGTAGTCTGGTGCTATAGTATTGTAGGAATGAATGTGGTTACGAGCAAGAGAGACATACACCATAGAGGAACACTTTTCAGATAAAATATTTCGAGTTACCAGTTATTGCAGCTGACGATGAACCCCCACAGGTAATATACACAACCCGATGATCAGCCAATGCATCAACCACCCTAGGTACTTTCTGGCTCTCAATCGAAGAATGGCCAAGTTGCCCATGTCCACCAAAGCCCCACGAAAGTACTTTACTGTCATCTGATTAAACATTCAAGAATAACTATGGCTTAAAATAAGGAAATGAGACGATAAAAGAAATGTCACAGATGCCGTAGTGATAGTATGATGCCGCTATGTTTTACCTGTTAAAGCAAGACAGTGATAGCCACCACTTGCTATCTGTACTACACGAACATTTTCAAGGTTAGGAATTGGTTTTGGTTGCCAACCTCCAATCTTGTCACCCCTTCCAAGCTCATAGTTCGAGTTTGCTGAGTAGAAAACAAAGATTCTCATTGAGTAAACTAAAAGAAGGGATCACAAATGACCTCAAGAGCCCAAACTAGAAGTTTGACACACTTTCATCATTATTTTGATAAAAGAGGACTTGGATTGTGAAGCATCCACTTTCAAAAAGAAATGGAATAAATATAAACAATATACGGTTGAAGGTCTTACAATATTTCAAGATTCCAAGTAAGAAACATAGAACAGAATGGAGGCAGACAGAACCATGTCCACTATGATAATAGAACTGACGGAAACTAGCTATATGACAATCCAAGGTAGTTGGCAAATTTTCATCGGAGTGAATAAGAGAAGAAGCATAGCAGCATTTATACTGCAACTTGTAGCAAAGACTTTATACATCTCAGAACCTCATAGATAATATTTCTGTTATTCCTTCAAACACCAAAACCAGGTATCAAAAATCACCTCTAAATCCCTTCATCATACTAACTAAGATAAGATAACACCTGCATCCTGTCAAATGGACTGCACGCAATCAATTTTCATAAGGACGCAAGACATAAGTACCTCCCCAGTTCCAAATTTGTCCTTCCCCTGTCAGCACCAATGTGAAAAAGCCACCACAGGAGACAGCAGTGGCAGGCACTGGAAAAGCTTTTACTTTGCAAGGGATGCTCAGGCCACCTCCTTCATTGGGGCCTGGGTTAGGACCGAGGCCCAATCTACCATCCCCTTGATCTCGACCCCAGGTATAAACTTCACCTATGTTCACGTACAGCAAATCAGATGCAAGGGCAAACACAAGGCTTTTTTTTTTTTTTTGGTACAGATTAGTAGCTTCTTGGTACAAGAAAATGGAATAACTAACCAGATTCAGTGATAGCAGCAGTATGTGTCCCACTGGTCGCGATGTGGCATATTCTGCCGTTCCAATTACCTTCAACCAATCTAGGAAGTAGTTCTCTATGATAAACAGAATGTCCTAGTGCACCAAAGCCACCATATCCCCTGCAAACTTTAATCAAAGTCATAAAATCAAAATTTCAGGCAAAGACATGCTTGCAATAGCAATATACAAGTTGTAGACAGAATAAGCAGCAATACTGTGATCAAGCAATTAGTTTGTTAACTTGGAATCATGAAGACCAAAAACATTATCACCAACATGTAAAGTTTTCATGCTTGAGTGTCAAAACATAACTACATAGTTCCCAATTAGGAGTTTAACCAAAAGAATAAGACAAATTAAGAGGTGTTGATAGACTTGTGGGTTTAATTTTACAAGCAAGAGTGTGGATACTCACCATGTAAAGACTTGACCAAGGGAAGTGAGTGCAACAGAGTGTACACCACCGAGAGCAATACAGTTTACAGGATCCAAATTAGGATTGAGAGTTGGAAAATAAGCAGGATTCTCGTGGCCCAAGCCAAGACGGCCACCTTCTCCTTTTCCCCAAATCCAGAGATTGCCATCCACAATAATTGCAGAATGAAATAACCCACAAGATATTCCCACTTCCGAGGATCGACCTTTCTCTTCTTCTTTAACAAGGCGAACTTGGCCTGGAGTTGGAGACAGATTGAAAGAAGATGGCAGCACATGGAGGTTGGCAACTGGGGCAGGATACAACCGAATCTCTTCAGTGCCACCGCCAAGCTGGCCTGAGGCCCCTCTACCCCAAGATAGAAGTTGGAGTGTCAGCGCCTCATTCTGTGTTTCCTCATTTATTTCCCGGCTTTTATAGATAATAGGAACTTTAATCTTACTACCACTGCTGCTAATGGCTGACGAGGAGATATGGCGAACAAGGATGGATGCAATTCGTTGCCGAACAAAACATGTCATTTTCCCAATTGCTTCAACTTCGATCGTGAGATCACACAATGCTGTGTCTTCAACTAAATAACTTCCTCACTTCTACTCAACAGCGACACTGACGGAACTCAATAACTAGAACCTGAGATGAAGGATGGAAGTACATCAAAACGATATCTTTTCAGTGGAACTGCAATTTCAGCAAGTGGGCTCTATCAAAGAATCCTTTTTCTAGGTTGGCAAAGTATAAATTAAACGCTTCATAGATACTGCAGAACTATCGATCCAATACAGTCTCGTGAACATATTAACCATGAATAAGCAAAAAAAAAGAATAAAGATGAAAAGAAAACAACTTTATGCTTCGTTGCAGTCTTAGAAACACATGAAGTGGAGAAAACAGAGGTTATATGAACTCCCACGGTAATATACTAAAATAGCCAAATGAAAATCCCATAAGCCATAGCATATCCAGCACAAAGACTACACCTTTTGTTCCCTCAAGATAAAGAGAGAGAGAGAGAGAGAGAGAAGGTACCTGTATATGTAGTGCGGTGGCCGGAGACAGCGGCGACGGTGGTGAGGGAAGAGTTGGCGAAGGCAGGATAGTAGCGGCTATATAGTAAGTGAAGAAGAGGGGAAGTGTGTAAGAGAGAGCGCACACTGGCTATACAATAAAAAAATACATTTTCAGTATGCAAATTATTTA
Source organism: Erythroxylum flavicans (assembly GCA_027576715.1). Taxonomy (NCBI): domain Eukaryota; kingdom Viridiplantae; phylum Streptophyta; class Magnoliopsida; order Malpighiales; family Erythroxylaceae; genus Erythroxylum; species Erythroxylum flavicans. The sequence goes on along the minus strand of JANZXP010000003.1, from coordinate 1,721,849 downwards.
TTAGTGTTGATTAATTTGGAAATATTACCATGTTGTGAGTGGCAAAATTTGGTATGGTTCTGGTATAGTATTATATTAGTACTAGTTAATATTGAATACCGTTTTAGGAAAAAAATTAGTTACTATTTTATAAATTTAAAAAATTAGTAAAATAGTTCATTGTCGTATTATGCAGTTATACTATATACTTTTAATCATATCTTCAAAAATTATAATAATAAACAATAACCATAACTAATATTAAATAAGAATAATTTTTGGATATTTCACGTATAAATAATAACCACAATTTATATGAAAAAGAAAATTATCATCTTACAAATATAAAATTAAGAACAACACAAAGTATTTAAAATATTACAATTTCAAATTTCATTATATAATAAATAATAATTACAACAAAACATTTATTAATAAAAAGAACAATAAATATCCTTAACTCTCAAATTATTACAATTTACAACAAGAGTTCGTGATAAGGAAACAACCAAGTAGAATTGAAACAAGAAACAAAAACATATATTATTTAATTTACTATCAATTAAATATATTATATATTTAATTAATTAATATTAATTATTACTAAAATTATAAATATCTTAATTTAATTTATAATTTAAAAATATTTTTAAAATATATAAATTTCAAATAAAATTTGATTTAATAATTAAAAATATGTAAATAAATATTAGTTTATAAATAATAATTTTTAAATTATTTATTTTAAAAATAAAATTTTATTAATACTTTATTAATAAATATTATATAAAAGATTAAAATAAATTTAAATAAAAATAATTTATTTTTAAGTTCTATTTAATTTATAATTATTATTAGTAAAAAAAATTTATTTTATTTAAAAATTAAAAAATTACTTCAACTAAATAATTAATTTGGGGCCGGGGCTGGGGGCATAGGTGCCAGTCGGTATCAGACGAAAAAAGTCGTTATCGACCAATATTTACACTTGGTACATGAGTATCTCTACTTCATACCGTTTTTCTGCCGATACGATACGTACCATTTGATACCAACCGGTACGGAACTAGATTCAAAATCTTGAATATTATATTGGAAGATTAAGTACTAAAATTTCAATTTTGATAATAATTTTTTATAATTTGAAAACTGTTAATAATTGCAAAATTTTAATGTCAAAAATCATTATTCAAATTCATTTTCACACGTTTTAATTCACCAAAAAAGTGTATGTATCTTTTTCTAAAAACAGTATTGATCACTCACATAAGTAATTTTTAGAACTTTTTTATGACAAAAAAGCAAGCTCAAAGCAATTATGCAGAAGAGTAGGATCGTAATCTGAACTATGTATGTTTTAGTTTATTCATATTCCTTTAAATTTGTAATGGAGTTTTCCTGTGTAGAGATTTTTTCCATTGCAAAATCAATCAACTCAATCACTTTTTTCTCTTTAGATCTTCTGATTATAAAGCTCTGGTTCTTTATTTCACCATATAAAGCACTGGCAGAAAACACAAGAGATTTAACAACCTTGTGAAATGAATATAATGGATGTTTCTCTACAAGAACTCAATCAGCATGAAATGAAAAAACTCGTTGAGTTTTATCCCTCAGCAGATAGAAAGACTAACCAAAAATGTAACTAAAAGAGATATTATAGAAGAGCAACGATTACTAGGTGATTCAGATGTGGAACCCTTGTTAATTGAAGTCCTTCAACCTCTTCTTCAACATATCCATTGATTTCTTTCGGGCACTTTGCTTTGTATTCCTATTGGAGAGGCTACCAAATATTCCATCAGGGGAATCCTTGAATTTCTCACAGATTGTAGCCACCTTCTTGTAATCCAATGTATAATAGTTCCTCTGCCTTATCACAGGATTCATGAAGTTCTCAGGCTGACTGCTTGACAAAAGGTTAAGTAATTGTCGTGCCTCAATTAAGCAGTCTTTAAAGCTGCCCTCTTTGTATATCTCACTCAGACCAGTGCTGTGAAACCTCTCATCAGCAAAATTTTCTAAGATCTTCAAATCATTGTTGAGAACCAGGACTGCATTAGCATTGAATCTTTTGACACTATCACTAAGAAAGGCTGCAACAAATGAATACGAAATGTGCTCGAGGGCACCACTCCCAACCTTGAATAAAGCATCCATAGGTAAAATCTGTTGAGCAGTTGACATAATGGTGTCTAGGTATATTAACACCTCATTTACATAATCACTAACGTTCTGGGATGCCTCTTCTGCAATCCAGTTGATGTTTTCTGTGAGTGCCATAAACTCGTCTAATTTAATGTTCACCAAATTCAGCAAAGATAGGTAAGCCTCATCTCTGGAAGTTTTCAGCATCACCTTGGCCGTTAAAACAGCTTGTGGCCTCTCAACTGACCGGAGAGGAATCCCACATAGTTGGGCAGCATGTCGAAGGAAAAAATCACAAGCTCTTTCAAGAACAGATATGTTAGCAGCAATTTGCATAGCTTGAGACACACCAATAGAACTGCTCTGAACTGTAGAAAGTATAGCTTCATTCAACACATCAATCAAGAGCTTGTCTAAATACTTTCTAACAGCATCAAAATATTTTGTGTGCACCCCATAAGACAAGTAATCAGCGGACCCTTTGATGAATGATCTAACAATACGGCAAGTATCAGGTACCATGGAGGAAAAAGGTGCAATAAAAGGAAAAGCTGGCATTATATCCGAAGTCTGAAGATGAAAATACAGGACGTTATTTTCATAATCAGTATCCTTTTTCATTACCATCTGCTCATAGGTGTCATTGCCAATGGCATTCATGATTTGTTCTCGACACTCTGTCAAAAGAAGATCATGATACTTGTCTCGCGTATTGTCAAGGGCCTCAAAAATTTGGGCCACCTCATAACCATACTGTCTGAGAGTTGTCCCAAGGAGAGTGACATAGTCCTTCACAAGGAGAAGATGGGTTGCAGAATCCATATGGGAAAACTGATCCTCTAACATGGATCTGATTTTAGCTACAGCTGATTCCCACATTGTCTCCAGTTGATCTGCTGACAAAAGACCCCCAGCAGTCCTCACGACTCGATCCTCCACTATAAAATATCCTGCAATATGAGCCAGGTATGTCTGATAAGTCTCAATGAATGGCTGAGAATAAGAAATTTGTAAGTCTGAACTAAGTTGCAACATCCGATTTCTATAATAGTATTCTCGAAACTGCTCTTGAATTCCAAGGCAAGCATGGATATGATGAGCTCGGTAAAGAGGAGTGAGATCGAACTTCAGAAGAGAATCTTCATCAATTTCCTCAACATCTAAAGTATATACAAAATCTCCTGATCCTGAATTGTTATGTTCCTCGGCTTTCCTCTGACGGTCCAGCATTTCTTCATCCCTTTGACGAGCTGATGCAGAAAGACCTATTGCCCTTTGTCCAATATCCTTTGCTGAACTTCTAATGTGAACTAGCCATTCATTAAATTGACTAGTTACTTTCTTTTCAATATGAGTTTTTATAACTGGAATTGTCTTCTCTATTACTGTTCTAAGTCCCTTCATAGGGATGTTCTGCAAGTAGCTCCTCTCAATTACATCCACTGTTTTCAATGCAGGATAAAACTGGCCTTCTGACATGTGATTATTACACTTAACACAAAGCTCCAAAACCTCGACACAAATCTTTGACAACTTAATAGCTTCAGTGACATTCCTCTTGATTGAATAAGATTCAAGAAGGTCTTCTAGTTTGATCAAGAGAGCACTGCCGACCTCTTGCAACCTAAAATTATCACTTGCAAGCTCACTTTTTAGCTCTTCAGCATCAACCAAAACACCACGAAGCTCATCTACTGCAAGAATAAAGTCTTCGTAATGGGCCTTGCAAAGGTCTTCAATTTCAATTTCCTTCTTCTTTACAAATGATTTGAGCTGTTGAAGGAGTGCTTCAGGGCGCCCCATTTCAAATGCATGCCTAACAATAGGACCCACATCTTCCCCATTTCCAATCAAAGTGGCCAGTACTAAGTCCTCTCCAGTATCCCCGTTCTCTACAACAGTTCTTCTTCTTGGCTTAGAATCCATTGAGTTGATAAAACCCTGAAACAATCAAAACAAACAAATGATGTGAAGAACAAGTTTAAACCAATTAAACAAAAATTTCCTTCAAAATATATAAAAGGTGTTTTTGCTTTAGTCCAAACGGACTCTCTTAGGAGTAGCTTGTTTTCAATAAGGCCAACACTATCCACACCTGAATTCCTAGCTTCACATTGGATAATATCAAATTGAATTACCATTTAGCGATTGCTTAATTCAAACAAGGAATAGGCCTCTACATAAAGGAATTAAAGACCCATTACCAGGAAAAAGGTAGTTTAACGTAACTAAACCGAAAACACCCCATAAAAGTTTACATTTTCCACGAAAAGAAAAGAAAACCCCTGACGAAAATGACTACAAGAATCGGGAAAGGGCAGTCTTTATTCGGATATATAGCCAAATAAACTCGCAGATCACATGACATCCAATTGCGAAACAGAACCCAGTAGCAAAAACTAAGAAACAAGAGGGTCAAATCAAAACACACCGAACCCACAAAAACCCAGATAGACAAACAGATAAAGATCAAAACTTGAATGTGAAATGGACTTACGGAGAGATACAGAGGGTGTTAAGTTAGTCCAGAGTTGAAGCAAACAAAGAGCTGACAAAGCCTCCCCCTGAAACTTTTTCCTTTATCAAGAGTCTCGTTTGTTATTAGAAAACCAAACCATGTTCATCTGCACTCCATATATCAAAAACTCGAAGTTCTATTCGGTTGTGTGTCCATTTCTGTTTGTATCTGCTTTGCCTTCTGTTGCCGATTCCGCTTGTGCTAGCTTATTTTTTGTCAAATTTTCTTCTAGCGAATTACAATTTGCCCTTTTGAAAATTTCATATATGAATTATGAAATTAAATATTCTATTTTATTTTAGTTTCTAAAATTTTGCTACGTTTTAGGGGAAGCTGGTGAAGTAATTGTGGGGTGTATTAATGGAAATTACATGCAATGAAATTAAAAAAAAAGAAAATATAAGTAGATTATAATTGTTAGAATATTGATATAATCTTTACAATTTGAAGTTTGAATCTTTAGGAATGCTGGTGACGTGGAGTTTGAAAAATAAAAAATATAAACTGAAAATATTATATTAGATCTTTTGAAATATTATGCGGCACAAATATTGCCATGATTATTGATGTTATTAATTAAAAATTTATAGTATTAGATTAGATCTTCGGTTTATAAAGTAAAAATAAAATACAAGATATTCAATATATGATTTGATATACTTTTTATTTAATTATTCAAAATAATAATCGTATGACATTTGTAGATTAACTATAACGACAATCTCATCGCACAAAGCTCTACGAGTAAAGAAAGGACATCAATTATGTGTAATTTTTATTTTATATTTTTATAAAGAAATTGTTTTCGTAAGTTAAACTTCACGATTATTGATTAACTATAAAGGTTAATCAAAATCCTTGCTATAAGTAAAGTATGATGCAGCAACCATTGATTTGGTCTATTTTGTAGAGAAGTAAGAGCATTCCTTCTTTGATTGAGTCAAAATCAAATTTAATGAATTAACTTAATTTATAGTTTGAATTTTTAATTAAAATAACATTATTTTAAAGTGTTTTTATACTGTACAACTCGAATTCAATAACTAACTCGATTGAGTTTAATTCATCTTATATGTATCATATAGTTTAAATTCCAATAATATTTGCACAAATTTTAATTTATACTTAACATTTTAATAAAGTATTTATAGGTTCAAAAATGATTTATTATTTGTAAAAGAAAAGGAAGAAAACAAAAGCCTTATCATCCGTCTTCTTTACAATATTTTTCTTTTGTTTACAAGGGAGAAAAGAACAAACTAAATCTAAAGTTATATACACCGATTCTAGGGAATGTAACCCCTGACATATCCTTGAGTAGGATATCTATAATTTCAATGGATGGTGAATGTAAAACAATAATGTTAGTACCAAAAAAAACACGACAATTGCAACTAACTAGTCTACACAACAATTTTCTTATATGAGAAAATGCTTTAAAATAAGACAAATCTAATTAGCAGATTATTCTAATGAGATTCAAATCTTACTCACTGTATCGTTATAATATTGTAAATAAACTGTAAGAAGTATCCAAGGAAGTTTCTATCACTTGCATTGATTATATACAAAGATCTATATGTTATTGGTATGATTAATACAACTGTTTATGAGGAGTAAACGAGTTAAGAATCGGTGTCTGACTTTGGTATTGGTGTCATCGAGATTGGAATACTTCAAAGCCATGGTGATTGTTATACATAGGTCTTTTTAAGTCATCCGTTTGTGGTTCTTTTACTTTGATTTTACGTTTCACATAGATAACGCATTAATATCCTTTGAAACACTTTTCTTGGGAATAATAAAATATTGTTTAATTTTGTGTGTGTGTATATAAACCCTACAATTTACTTTATATATGTATATATTTTGATATTTGATAGTTAAATTAATAAAAATTTGGCATTACATTAAAGTTGAGAATTTAATTACTTCATCAAACTTTATTATAGTTGTGCCCCAAGCTCACACCTCTTGAGTGCATTCCAATTTTATGGTAATCAAATAGCATCTTTAGGTATTCGGCAGGTTCCCCTCCTCCCAATATTCCATTGAAAACACTTGTTTTGAACTATCAAGTTGGTTGTCTCATTCCTCCAAGAACTTTGTAATGTTCTTCTCTTATGGAATTTCCACAGGAGAAGAACCATGGAATTAGAAGCTATGACAATTATGTATGGAGGGTTTTAAGTTTTAAGACTAAAACAAAACTTACCTTCAAAATACCATTAAAAGACAATAACACATCGAAGTTGAATGAAATTGTTTTTTCATTTGAAAAATAGAGTAGAAGCACGATAGGAAACAACCCAAAGTTGGATATGGAGCAGCAACAAATGAAGCAGTCTCTGTTCCGATAATGCCTGAAAACGCGAGACCCTTGTGCGAGATCAACAGCTGAACAAAATCAGTAGATGATCTTGCGTTTCTACAAGCATCAGAGACATTGAGGGATGCCAAACAGAAAATTCATGATCTATTGCTTAACAGCAAAAATAGTCATCTGTTTCTCATCATTTCAGAACTTCCCTTTATTTCTCGTAACTATATATAACTGTTGTTATCGATCAACCATGAACAGATAAACGATTAAGAAGTAGGAAATGTAGTGAGAGAAACTAGTGTGAGAAACGAAAATGAAAACAGAGATGAACAGAGGATTTTTAAGAACTCAGTGAAAAACTGAGATTTCAATCAATGATTCGTGTGTTACAACTTTTGTAATCAAGTACACATTTATACTTATTTTCTAACTGTCATCTAACGGATTTTAACCGACTATTCTTGAGCATCTTGAATTCTTGCATTCTTGAATCTTTTACGTAACTGCATGGTTCGAACTTCTTCATGTCGTCCGACAATTCCTGAGACACATAACCTACAATAACAAAGATGAAGAAAATGGAAAGGCTTACAATATGCATGCATGCGTTACAACCACATTATCAATTGGGTACAGTAATGAACTTATACTGGGATTTGATCAGCTCACTCCATTAATTTGACCAAGCAATCAGTAGCTCGTCGTAAGAATGAATATGAGCGTTCCACAAGAATAGACCATGTCCTGCTGCCACCAATAAACATTGATTAAATCCGATGCACTTCTTCAAGGAACCCTTAAAGTACGAAAACGGGTTCAGGGTCAGTTGTCTACTACGGTCAATATGCAGGAGACAGAGTTCAAAATGGGGTACTTATAATAACATATAACCAGCTCATCTCCGCCCACTGGTGGAATCGACTTTTCCGGCCTGTTAAAACCTGTAAGAGGGCAATATCACTGTATATTTAAGGGATGCTCTTGTGGACTCATTTGGTTTTGAATATGAAAACAAGCTGGTGTAGTCAAAGGACATATAGCTAAAACTAAAAAAATCGGCAAAAGGGATGTTTCAGTGGTAAACCCGTCCATTGATTTGATGACAAACAAGCTGCATTGAATCCATCTTTATATAGCTCTTGAAGGTGGAGAGATCAATCTAAATTTCCTTTAGACGGAGGCATGCCGCATGCGTCATTCCTTCTATTGTCATTTTCGTTTAAAGGAAAATAATGTGCATTCTTTGCATATAAATCCATATGATTCCTCTATGACTCTATCTAATAGAATGGTTCACATATATGAAGAAACGAAGCATCTTTCTTGCTTCATTGTATATATCTCAACGGCTTAAATCAGTGAAAAAGTACAAATGAAATTAAATGTTTTATTGTAAGAAAATGCAGACCTCACCAACTTAAATGGTATACAGCAAGGGAATAACTTAGCCGGCTGCTACTTGTCCACGAACTCAAGATACCAGTTTAATTAAATTCTTGTAAAACGGAAGCAAGTCTAACTCTCTGCTTGATGGTTCATCTCTCCTCCATGTATATTTCTCTCATTAATTATCTTATACTAATAATGCTTCAGAGTTTTTGAATAACCAACTAATAAGTACAATCTTTTAAAAATTAGATCAAAAGTTAAATTGATAAAATAAAATGTTTAAGATGTAAAATGTTTAACTGATATTAGACCGTCATAAAATCAGTTAAAGATTAAATAAAATTGAAGAATTTAAAATATAATTGAAAGAGATCTTCCTTACTCATCAAAAATTTTGAAATTTAATTAAAAAGATATTGTTAAATAAAAATTAATTTATTTATAAAAATTGTTAGTTTAGAAAAATCGACCGATTAATTAATAATTTGATTAATTTTTAATAATAAAAGTTATCAAAATAAATTGAACCAAAAAGTTGACCACAAAACAGAAAAATTGATAATTCAAAATTTTCACAATTGAATTTACTTAATGGCTTCGATTTTTAAATCATTGATAAAAATAGACTCCGGGGAACTAAAATGGTGGTATGAGAGTGAGGAGGGGTGTGAAGGCTACAATTGTTTGTGGATGGGAAATTGTTTGTAAAATTATGTTAACATGTTGTATTATAAACAATATTATTTTATTAAATTCATTTAACCTCTTAATGAAAAGTATTTTTAACAATTTATTAAACCTCAAAATTTTAGCCTTAAATTTAACATTATTTTGTCATTTATTATTATAAGTATGATATTTTATTCGAATTTGTATTGATTTCATTAGTCAATATGAACTAATTTTCTTTATTCGCACTGTTTATAATAATAATCATCATCATCACATCTTCATCATTATGACAACAATATTAATAAGGGTGCAGATCACCTGTTCTTGTTTCTTTGTACCTACTCTATTTTATAAACATTTATCTATTCAATTTTTATGATTCTCATTTATTGAATAAATAGATGCTTATATAACAAAGTAGGAACAAATTAATACAACAAGTGATGTTTTTTTAAAACACAAAAAACAAAAAAAAACCAAAAAGAAGAGGTTCAAAGGAGTTATTGTTTAGGATTTTTGAGTTTTTATTTATGAATTTTTTAAGGTTCAGTTGATTAATGTGTACACGAGGCTATGCTTGATGATGAGGATTATGAATTTGATCAGTCTTATGAAGATGGAATTGAATTAAGTAATGATATGTTGGCATATGTATTAACTGGTAGCAAATTGTCACCTTGGTTTTCTGCTATTGCACTACGTACTTATGATTCTTTCGTTGCACCTAATATTAATTTTTATGCTTTTTTATTCGCTGAGATTGATCGCATTAAAGACATTATTTGTTTTGGTATTGTTTTGTTCCAAGGGGGAGACATCATATTGTTTTGTGACTATTCAATTCAGGAGGAGATTTTAAGATATCTTCGTAACTGTTAGTCTTACTTTTTGGCATCTTTTTGTCCCAAGGGGGAGAAATTTGGATAATTGTTTATTATTATTTCTTTGGATGTTTCTTGAACTTGAAGAACTTGATGGATGTTCTTTGGAACTTGATATTAAATTAAGGGAAAGTTTCTTATTTGTGACAAAAATTCAAAAAAGAGGAAGATTGTTAAGATAAAATCCAAATCAAAAAGTGGTGTAAACAAGTAATAATTCTTATTTAAATTGGACTCTTGGATAAGACTTTAAGAAAAAATGGAAGTCTATCTTTAATTGAAGTAGGAGTGGATTATGCTAGATCATGGATGGCTATCATGATTAATTCGGTTGTAGTGAGATAAGCTTGTGGGTGTGATTTTGTTAGAGTCTTGGGATTGGTTGATTGAGTGTGTATGGGTATATCACATTGTTGTTGTGTGAAGAATACCGGTAGATAGTCAAAGGCGTCTTGCTGCGTGCATGATTTTCTTGTCTAAAATTCCTATGTGTGTGACCCAGCTTCTGCACTTGAAACGTTAGTGACTTGGTGAAGGTTTTGGCTGAGAGTTCACTTGATGGGGTGTGCGTGATCTTGCTTCTGCTATATACACACGTGAGTTGCTTGGTGATGTTTTCGTTTAGGTGGTTATGGCAAGTATATGCGTGAAAGGTAAGCTGCGGATTTAGTGATGATACCTGCGTGACTCTTCGACTGTGCATGATTTCTCGACTGCGCCTTAATCTTTAGAAGAGCTGAAAAATTATGAAGTTGTTCTTTGTTTCTTTCTCAAGTGTTTTCTTGAGTGTTAAATTTTGTTTAATCTCTTAAGTTATTTATTCATTGTTCTTTCATTATAAGATTATTGAGAAAAATTCTCTGTTGAGGTTAGTACGAGGCGGTCGTACTATTAGGTGTGAAATTCTTTCACGGGTTGTGAGAAAGAGGGATAGTGTTAAGGGTTGAGTAGTGTCGGCTTAGTAAAGCCTTGTATAAAGCTATTGTCGTTAGTGAAAGAATTAAGCTGGATAAGGGCTCCGCAGACGTAGGTAAGTTATGCCGAACTATATTAACAAATATCAGTGTTGATTTATATTTATGCCTTTAATTTTTCTTATTTTTGATTGTGCTAAAAATGACTGTAGTAAAATTTGAAAGTTTACGAAACCTTTAACACCCCTATGGTTTTTCAACTATGATTTATGCAATTGTCAAACCAAACTCAAATATTGTCACCATTACCTAACACATGCTTAATCAATGGAAAATATGGAATGTAAATAACGTAAATAACGTGTGTATATTTACCATGATTATCTCTGCATTAGTGGTAGTGTTTATCATGTATCTTAACCACGTATATTCTCATATATCTTAACCGTGTATATCATGTACTCTAGGCCTTATCTTAGAAAGCAAGTAGGACTCCCAGTTGTATATAAATATACGATATCAGTGATGAATAAAAGTGAACTCATTCAACCTAAATTCTATATGGTATCAGAGCTGTTGATCCTCTCTAAAATTAACACCATCCGCTGCTTCGCAGTTCTTTTCTTTTCAGCCTTACATCATGTCTCAAACTTCATCCTCATCTCCTACACTCGAAAACCCCAATGATCCAGATCATCCACTCGTTGTCATCAATCCACCAGCTCAATCCACTGTCAAGCTTAATGGTGCAAATTACTTGACCTAGAAAATTCAATTCCAAGCGCTCCTTCGGGGCTATGACCTACTAGGTTATGTCGATGGCTCGATTGCTCTACCACAAAAAACTGTTGTTGTTGAAGGCAAATCAGTCCGCAATCTGCACTATGATACCTGGTTTCACCAGGATCAGTTGATTTTTGCTGTCCTTGTGGGATCTCTCCACCCTACGGTTGCACCGAATGTGAATACTGCTCTCACCGCTAGAGATGTTTGGGACACTCTCACTTCTGCCGTCTCGTGGCCACATCAAACAGTTGCGCGATCAAATTAGGCGTCCCTCATAAGTAGGTCGCTCCATCTCCGAATATATGAATTTCGTCCGCAATAAAGCCGATGAACTTGCCATTCTTGGCAAACCAGTGGATCAGGAAGACCTGGTTGCTAGCATCCTCGATGGCCCTGACGAAGTCTACAAACCGATTGTCGATGCCATGCATGCACGAGACATGTGCTCCTTCTATGCTGAACTACTTGAGAAACTTCTCAATCACGAAGTTCTTCTTCGGCAAAACAATCTCTTGCCTTTGCCTGCTACGCCCATCACTGTGAATGCCACTCACACAATTGCTAGAGGCTGGCAACCTTCTGGAAATTCTCATGCTATAGCTCCCAATGCACGTTCTATTGCCCTCAAATCTCGTCGTCCTTATCAGGCCTATTGCTAAGCCTGTGGGGTACAAGGTCAAAAAGTACTCCAATGTCCACAGTATGGTCACTTGTTTGGCCCGTCTACACCTGCTGCCCCTGGAACGCGACAGTCTGTCACCACTCGATCCTCCACTCCCAGAGCAGCCTCACCTTGGCAACCAACTCCTCATTTTGCAGCACCCCTATAGCCCCAGGATCAATCATGGCTACTCGACAGTGGAGCTAGCCACCATGTCACGGCATACCTGCAAAACTTGGCTCTACATACTCTATATCAAGCCTCCGATGATGTCCTCCTTGGTGATGGTTCCTCCCACCCCATAACGCACACTGGTTCCTCTACTCTCCCTTCCTCCTCTCTTCGTTCTTTTCAACTTCATAACGTGTTGTGTGTTCCTTCCTTAAAACGTAACTTAATTTCAGTTGCTAAGTTTTTGCTCTACAAATCCTGCGTCCATTGAATTCACTCATTTTGCTTTCTTCGTGAAGGATCTCATAACAGGAACCCTCCTTCTGACAGGACCTCTTAAACACGGCTTGTATGAATGGCCATCAGGTTCTAGTTCTACCTCTTCAGCGTTGCAACTTACCAGTGTCCGTGCGCCGCTTTCATTCTGGCATAACCGCCTCGGCCATCCAGCTCCTGTCATTGTTAGACATGTTGCTCAATTTTTCAAAATTCCTGTTTCTTCTGTTTCTGAGAATAAATCATGCACTGCTTGTCTAAGTAGCAAAAGTCATAAATTGCCGTTTTATCGGTCTACTTTACAATCTAATCATCCTTTGGAACTTATTTATTCGGATGTGTGGACTTCACCACTTATCTCTATTGATAATTATAAGTATTATGTGGTTTTCATTGATCATCATACTAAATTTATCTGGTATTTCCCTTTGCAACGAAAGTCAGATGTTCTGCCTGTTTTCAAAAAATTCAAACTTCTTGCTGAAAATTTGGTTTCAACCAAAATCAAATGCCTCTACAGTGATAATGGTGGATGGTATCTCGCCATGTCCTCCTTTCTGTCCGACTCAGGTATCACTCATAATACTAGCCCACCTCATGCTTTGGAACACAACGGCTTTGCCGAATGCCGTCATAGACACATAGTAGAAACTAGCCTTTCACTGTTACACCACGCTGCCATGCCCCTCTCATACTGGAACTATGCCTTTTCAGCAGCCGTATATCTAATTAATCGGTTGCCTACCCCAACTCTAGCCATGGATTCCCCTTATCTTCGCCTATTCCATCGTCCCCCGAACTATGAAAAATTACGAGTCTTTGGCTGCCTCTGTTTCCCTTGGTTACGACCATACTCCTCCCACAAACTAGCCTTCCATTCCAAACCATGTGTTTTCCTTGGCTATTCCACCTCACAAAGTGCATACTATTGCCTAGATTTATCCACCTCTCGCATCTTTAC
>JANZXP010000003.1:1692681-1708070 GCA_027576715.1 Erythroxylum flavicans | reverse complement strand
AATTAATTAATTACAATATTTTAATTAATTAATAATTATATTTTAATTAATTAATTAATTACAATATTTTAATTAATGAATAATAATATTTTAATTAATGAATAGTTATATTTTAATTACTAATAATATTTTAATTAAATATACTGTAATTAATTAAATAATAATAATAATTTAATTAATTATATTGTAATTATTTTATCGTAATTAAAAAAATTACAAATACACTTAAAATAAATATTGGTACAATTATAAAATAATCAATGAATTACATATTTCCGATCATATTATATTGCAAGGGCATTTTCGTCATTAATACTGTTTTTTTGTTTTGTCCACTGTAACCAAACACATTTCTGTCCTCCAGACGAAGAAAATTTTTTCTGTTCTGTCCATCACAACCAAACAGCTTACTGTCTCCAATTTTCGTTCTGCTCTGTCTCCAAATTTCTGTTCCGTTCCATCTTTGCATATTGAAGACAGCAACCAAACGCAGCGTCTAGTTCTTACGTAATCTGTACACTTCTGCACATAAGGAGTCGTCACATACTTGATTGGCTAACTGTTGATTATTCGCTGACTCTACTCAGCATTAGGTTCCCCGCAACCCTAAAGCTTCCTATTAGCTTCAACTCTCACACTGCCGCTGAAAGCGAGGCGTAAGTAATTGATCCGATCAAGTAGCTTTGTCCAGAGAGCTAGAGGATTATCAATAGGAAAAATTTTCCATTTCCCCACCTTTTGCCTGACTTGAACTTAAGAATTCTTGTAAGGGAGAGCCTTTGTTTCGACTTTTGGTAATTTCTCATAAAATTATATATGTTAACGGGCTACTTTTGTTCTAAGCCTGGTCATTTTCCCTCTAATTTTCGGAACTATAACATTTGCACGTACACTGAAAATGGTTGCTCCAAGTATGGATGCTTTAGTCCAATATTAAATTATGTAACGTTTTAAGTTTAAACTAATCTAACAACATTTCTAATTTAAGTTTTAAAAAATTTTAGACCTAAAAATAGTTAATTAATTTTATTTAACTATTTTTAAGCCTAAAATTTACAATCTCTTTGACTTAAATTTTTAATATTCTCATTAAACTTCAATTCATAATCAATATTTCTCATGAACTCAAGTCAACGATTGTTAAAAATCGTCCATACTCGTAACCATGTCATCAACATTAATTTATGCCCTTGTCGTCCTGAGTTAGCATTTTACTAACAAAACTTTTATTTTGATACAATTTACACTGTTTGCTTCAATACCATTTATTATACCTTAAGTCTTAGAGTGAGCAAACAACAACTCTAATTTAAATCTAAAAGAATCACATATTCAAAATTAATTAATAATTTTTATAAATTTATAAGAACTTTTATTTCTCATCCCCTTTTTAATATGAAATTTCAGAATTCTTATTTTTGGTTTAACAATATTGTTTTTTTGTTTGATAGAAATATTCCTAAAAAAGGTAATAAGAATGTTAAATGGAGATACTATAAAGTTAGAAAAGATGTTAAAATTTGGTAAGATTAAAGGAGACCTTCAAGGCAATGGCTATAAAAGTCAATGCTCTAAGGTAAATGATGGGAAAAGTAATGCAACCAGATCTGTCCAAGAAGAAACCTCAAGGAAGAATCAGAGGTTTATACCTACATGTCATTTTTGTGGGGTTATCGGACACGTAAGACCGAAATGTTATAAGTTGTTACAAATGATGTTTCAAAGGGGTCAAAATTGAAAAATCATACATTCTATGTTAAATTTCCAGCAACAGAAATCTATGGTACGGAAGCACTCTTGGATTAGAAAGGATCAAGTACAAGCACAAAAACGTAGTGAAGGAAAAAATAAGAAATTGTCCAGATTCACAGTTAGTTAGTACTTTTGAAGAAACTGTTCAGACTGAGGATAAGTCAATTGCTTCAGATGAAGAACTCAACCAGACAGTTAATGACCGAGATACGAGTAATAAGCCCATATTTGAATTTCTTTGAGGAGTACAGAGACTGTGTGCTCTACATTTTTGAAGTATAGTTTGATATTTTTATTAAAAAAAACAAGAAAAGAGGTTCGAAGGAGTTATCGTTTAAGATTTTTAAGTTTTTATTTATGGGTTTTCTAAAGTTCAGTTGATTGATGTGTACATGAGCTTATGCTTCATGGTGGAGTTTATGAATTTGATCAGTCTTATGAAGATGGAATTGAAGTAAGCAATGATATGTTGGCATATGTATTAACTAGTAGTAAATTGTCATCTTGACTTTTTGCTATTGCACTACGTGCTTATGATTCTTCCGTTGCACCTACTACTGATTTTTATGCTTCTTTATTTGTTGAGATTGATAGCATTGAAGGCATTCTTCGTTTTGGTATTGTTTTATTTCAGGGAGAGACATCATATTGTTTTTGGTGACTATTCAATTCAGGGGGAGATTTTAAGGTATCTTTGTAACTATTAGTCTTACTTTTTGGCCTTTTTTTGTCCCAAGAGGGAAAATTTTGGATGATTAGATAATTGTTTATTATTGCTTATTTGGGTGTTTCTTGAACTTGGTAGATGTTCTTTGAAACTTGAAGTTGGATTAAGGGGGAGTTTCTTATTTATGACAAAAATATAAAAAAGGGAGAGATTGTTAAGATATTTATCTCATTATTTAATTTTGACATTTTTGTTTATTGGATCTTCAAGATAATTATTAAAAATCCAAATCAAGAAGTGGTGTAAACAAGTAATAATTCTTATTTGAATTGGACTCTTGAATAAGACTTTAAGAAAAATGAAAGTCTATCTTTAATTGAAGTGGGAGTGGATTATGTCAGATCATGGATGGATATCGTGATTAATTCGACTGTAGTGAGATAAAATTGTGGGTGTGATTTTGTTGGAGTCTTGGGTTTGGTTAATTGAGTGTGTATAGGTATATCACGTTGCTGTTGTATGGAGAATACTAGTAGATAGTCGAAGGCGTGTTACTGCGTGCGTGATTTTCTTGTTTAAAATTCCTATGTGCGTGACCCAGCTTCTGCACTTGAAACGTTAGTGACTTGTTGAAAGTTTTCGTTGGGTGTTTATTTGATGGGGTGTGCGTGATCTTGCTTCTGCTATATACACATGTGAGTTACTTGGTGATGTTTTCGTTTGTGTGGTTATGGCAAGTGTATGCATGAAAGGTAAGCTTCGAATTTAGTGATGATGCCTGCGTAAATCTTCGGCTGTGCATGATTTCTCGGCTGCGTCTTAATCTTTAGAAGAGTTTGAAAAATTAGGAAGTTGTTCTTTGTTTATTTCTCAAGTGTTTGCTTGAGTGCTAAATTTTATTTAATCTCTTGAGTTATTTGTTCATTGTTCTTTCATTATAAGATTGTTGAGAAAAATCTTCTGTTGAAGTTAGTACGAGACGGTCGTACTATTGGGTGTGAAATTCTTTTATGAGTTGTGAGGATGAGGGATAATATCAAAGATTGAGTAGTGTCGGCTTAGTAAAGCCTTGTATAAAACTATTGTCGTTAGTGAAAGAATTAAGCTGGATGAGGGCCCTGCAGACTTAGGCAAGGTATGTCGAATTGCATTAACAAATATCAGTGTTGATTTATATTTATGCATTAATTTTTCTGATTTTTTATTGTGCTAGAAATGATTGCGACAAAATGTGAAAGTTTGTGAAACGTTTACCACCCGTACAGATTTTCAACTATGATCTGTGTAATTATCAAACCAAATTCAAATATTGTCACCATTGCCTAACACATGCTTAATCAATGGAAAAAGCACACATGTCTTAAGTTCAATATTTGCAATAAGAATCAAGAGTGCTCCCTTGAAATAGACAATTGCCAAAAGCTTTCCTGGCTTAGATAAGTTTCACGTAGCCATTTCACCCGAATAGCATTTTTGTCATCGAATAGCCTCCAAATCCTTTTACATAGAAGCACTTTTTACATAAGAGAAATTGGGGTAATCCCCAAGCCTCCTTGTCTCTTAGGGATATTCACTTCACTCCATTTGATTTTAGCTTTTTTAGTGTTTTCAGAATTTCCAATCTATAAGAAAGCTTTCATAATGCTATCAATCTCCTTGATGACTTTCTTGGTTAGAATGATGTGAGAAATCCAATGAACGTAAAGATTTCCCTGTATAGAAATTATCAGAGTAACCCTTGCAGCAAGTGACAAGAATCTATTTTACCAGGCATTAATACAAGCTTTAATCCATTCTATGAGATAAATATATTCAGAGTAATTTGGCTTAGCATACGAGATAGGGACTCCTAGGTACTTAAGAGGAAGAGCATAAAGCTGAAGTTCGGTAATCCTAGAGAGTTCCATCGAATTCCTCACATCTTTAAAGTAGTATAAACTACTTTTCTGGACATTCATGACCAGGCCAAACCATTTAGAAAATTGCATTAGAAGTTCCTTAAGTAATTGCACTGAGTGAATATCAAATCTCAAAAGAAGAATCAAGTCATCAGCAAACATCAAGTGGTGAGCTTGGAAGCCATACATTTACTTTAGTAGTGAAAACTACCATTAGGTCCTATAACCTTGTTGAGGACTCGAGAAAGGCCTTCTATGACAAAAGTGAATAAATAGGATAAAAGAGGGTCACCTTATCGAATACCTCGAGCATAAGATAATGGATTGGTAGGAATTCCATTCACCATAACACTAATAGAAGTAGTTTGTAGACACATCATAATTGAGGCAATGAACTTCGATGGGAATTCAAGAGCCTCCAAACAATTGAATGAATTTCCAGCTAATCCTATCAAAAACTTTTTAGAAGTCTATCTTCCAACAACAACTTTTAATTATTCCTTCTAGAATGGTAATCTTTCAAAGGCTCTTGCATAAGCAGTATATTGTCTCCAATAGATCTGCCTTGTATAAATGCACTCCGAGTAGAATTGATCAGTCTTCGGTCAGTAGAATTGATCAGTCTTCGGTCGATTAGCAAGAAGTTTAGCAATGACTTTGCATACGATGTCGCAATAAGAGATAGGTTCTGTAGTCCACCAAAGTATTAGGATTCAGCTTTTTGGGAACCACACATATATATGTATTATCCATATCCTTCAACATTTGACAAGAGGATAAGCACTCTAAGACTGCTTCAGTAAACAAGTTACCCGTGATCGCCCAAGTTTTTTCAAAAAACCCTGCAGTGAACCCATCAAGACCTGGTCTTTACCAACATAACGTACCCGTTTCAAGCTTGGAAAGGACATACTAATGTTAAATTGTAGGGTCTAATGATAGGCTTTATAAATTGGAGTTTCTGAAGTGTCACTATAAGAAAATAGAGTTCTTCCAAACAGAAAATTATATTTTCAATGATCTGGTAGCATATGATTTAATAATTAATATAAAAATGAGATGTGCTATTGGAAGGGGAGATATTGTAAAAATTGTTAGATCTAAAAATTATCTTTATAACTATAAATATGCATTGCCCTTACAAAGAAAATAGATTTAATGCTAAGCAGTAACTATATAGCTTTCGGTTCAATTCATTAAAAGAAATATATTCCATGCTAACTAGTATTATAGCTTTTGATTGAGTGGCAAATGGCTTATACTAATAATTTAGGCATGATCAGTTATCATATTATTTGATTGATTAAAGACATAAGTAGTCATTTTGCCTTTAAGAGGCTGGTTAAGTGGTAAAAACAAGTTTCTTACAAGTTTTCTAAGTCAAAATGTTAAAGGTTCTAAGTAAAGTAAAAAAAAAACATTTTAATTTTAAAAACAAACAAGAACAATAATACTCAGCAGAAATCTCATTAATATGCGAAATCTAGGGAGATTTAGTAGTACACAATCTCATTGATATGCGAAATCTAGGGATATTTAGTAGTACACAATCTTATTTCTAACTAGTAAAAAAGCTATTTCAAATCATTTTAATTTTAAAGAAAATAATTAATTAAAAGTGGAAATAACTTACTATTTACAAGTATCATTTAGATCAATTTTACTATTTAATTTTAAGTCATTAATTTATTAAATAATTTATTTAAATTACATAATTTATAAATTGTTGTGTACACACTATTTATTAAATATATAGTTACAAAAATAGTAATTACAAATTATTCTGATATAAAAATAATATTAATTACACGTGACGAAATCGAGTCTCCGAAACTTATATAATTTGCTGGAAGTTTTGATCATTTGGAATCATTTGTTCTTTACTTTGGATAAAGCATGTTCAGGATCTTTTTGACTAGTAAATATATAGGACTACCTAGGATAACCTAGGATTGGTGTCTTTTATTCCATTATTTGTCGTATTACTTTGTATGGTATGCATATTATTCATGGTAGGTGTTTGAATCGGAGCTTGTAAAGCCAAAGGAAGCTTGCTTTAGTACAAGCCATATCTTTCGAGAAAAGTGACAAATTTCAGCTTGTTTTCCGCATTTTACAGAAGAGCCATCTCATTGTTTCATTTTCTTATATTGGAATACACAATATCGATAATTAAAAAAAATCATATATGTGTTTTTTATCATTTGGAATAATTTGTTTTTTAGTTGGATACAGCATGAATTTCAGTATCTTTTTGACTATTACATATATATGACTTCCTAGGATAACCTAGAATTGGTGTTTTCTACACCATTATTTGTCTGTATTACTTTGTACGCTATGCATATTATTTGCCGTAGGAATAACAAATTAAATAATCTTTATTTTTAAATGTTTTATTTTAGTTGTAAATTTTTTAATTTAATAATTAATCTTTTAAAATTTGTATAAATTAGGTAAAAAATTTATTTTTGATAAAGTAATATATGTTTACTAAATACCTTATAGATTTCTATTAGCTACATTAGTAAAAACAAAATTTTGACATTAATTGTACGAGTTTTGAAAATTTAATTACTAAATTGAAAATTTTAAAAAAGTTTAACACTAAGTTTAAAAATCTCAAAAGGTTAAACGCTTTTAAATTTGTTATATCCTTTTTAATTCTAAAAATAAAAATATTATTATAAAATATGTCAAATTATTCAGAATTTGTTAATTTAATTTGTTAATCAACTAACTATGATAAATTATCTTATAAAATAATTGTCCTATTTTTATAAAAAGTTGAAGGAAGAAACAAGACTAGACAATACTCTATGTAAGAGACATTAAAAAGACAAAAGCAGATCATTTCAATATTATTATTTTCAGTGACGAGAAAATAAGAAGATAAAGACAAAGGACGGGAATGTCTTAATGAACAACGATAATACTAAATTCTTTTAAAGCATTCTTGAAACTTAAGAATTTCGTAGATTAATTATTCTGTAGATCATTCTAAAAAATAGAACAAAACAACAATAATATTCAGCACAGTAAATAAAAACTAGAGCTAAAGCACCATAAAAAATGTAACTAGGAACTTTTTTTTTCTGATCTTGATAGTATAGAAATGATATATTCTCTTATTGGGATGAAATTTTAAAGTACTCTGTACAAAATAAATTGGTTTACAAAGTTAAGAGCATGGGTGAATATGCAACTCTCTAACTATAAAAGGCGAAAATATATTAGTTCAATCACCAATTAGACCAAAACAAATCAACCTTTATTCTCTTTCAGATCACCTAAGAGCAAGAAATGAAGGGTTTTACCACCACGGCAGCCCTTTTCTTTGTTCTAGCGTTAGCTATAATTCCTTTGGGTACTCCATGGTGTGTACATATTCACAATCAAATGAACCCTCGAGAGAAGCCCATGCATGCAAAATGTGGTGCAGCTGGTCAATCAGGAGAGAAGGACATTCCTGTGCACGGTAAAGGAATGAAGATTTGTCTTGCAAAATGGAAGTTGAAGATGATATCTTGTACGTTGACCGTGTCCAATCCGGCTCGAAATATCGAGTTCAAACCATTTCCTGGAGACAGCAAATTCAAAAGCAAGTGTGCACATGAACAATGTTTCTGGGTGGCTGCAGGTAAAGGAATTTTCCTTTGGAATGGTCCTGCCAAATCATACGAGCAGCCGATCGAATGGAAGCATTGATCAAGTGAGAACCAGTACTAGTTTTAATTGCGATAACAAAGACTGTATGCTTATAGCTTATGCATACATTCTATCGAATAATTGTGTTCTTATAAATTTCAGTTAATACATAAAATAAAAAGAAGATAAGAAGTCGGTTAATTTGGTTTCTGTGAAGCCTCTTTACATTTTCTTGAGTTTTTTTAATTGATTCAACCATGAAAATTTTAAATCGATTTATATTTTGATTTGATTTTTAATTTTTAGGTTTAATTTACTTTAATAATTAATTAATCAGTTTTATAAACTAATTATTTTTATAAATAAAAATAAATCAATTCATTTATATTTAATAATTTCTTTTTTAATTAAATTTCAAGATTTTCAATAGATAAGAAAAGTCTCCTTTATTTATTAAAATTTTAATTTTATTCAAATTTTAATCAATTTTATAAAAATCTAATATTAGTTGAAAATTTTAAACCTTAAATTTTTTATATTGTTGGTTTAATTTAAAATATAAAGTAAAATGCTAAATGTTTGATTCTTATAAGTTTCAATAAGAATTGGATAATAAGTTGGTGAGGACTTCATTTTTCCCTGACTTCATTTTTTCCCAAAAAAAGAAAACTTTTTCTTTGTTCTTTATCACTAATTAAGTCAATGAAATACAATTAAACAAGATAGATGATTCCTCTTTTCGTATATGCAAACTATTCCATGACAGAAGAGTTCTAGGGGAAAAAAATATGGTTTATATATTAGTTTTAAACGTAAGCGTAAAACAAAAAGTAGGGTCATCGCCGCTTTAAGGAAACATATATTATCGGTGGAAACTTGAAGAGCTATCTATATAAACATGTATTGGTTACAAAGTGAATCAGAAACTACATCACTAAGAGAACAGCCATCTTGGTCATTGTTTCAGTGTTAGCTATATTACATTTGGCAACGCGAAACTGTGTTCATATTCAAAGCCAGATGAATCCACAAGAACAACACATAAGTGCAAAACTCTTTTCAACAATGCGTTGTTATTGAACCAATATACTCCATTTCAGTCCCAAACTAATAATTAAAGAGAAGAACATCAGAAAAGCTTCTATTTACTTAAAAACAAAATTTGGGAGAGGAGGACAATGCTGTAAGGCAATACCTTGTTGGGTATAACTTGGAAGTTCCACAACTTGAATAATGGCTTGTTAGTGGTATGACATGAGTCAATTATTTTTCCACTACTTTCGAGCAAACTAGTAGGACAAAACAAGCAACTAGGCTAGCAGAACAAGACAAGTAACAGAACCACTGCAGACTGAATATATATAGAACAGATAAAAGAACAAAACCATAAATCCAAAACATCAAGTTACGTAGGAGGAGAAAATGGAAACTATCTAAGTCCCTTAGCGTTCTTGAAGGGCTTGGAAGGCACTCCATTAACCAGAACACTTAACCTAGGAGTTTGA
The DNA here is from genome assembly GCA_027576715.1 of Erythroxylum flavicans. Taxonomy (NCBI): domain Eukaryota; kingdom Viridiplantae; phylum Streptophyta; class Magnoliopsida; order Malpighiales; family Erythroxylaceae; genus Erythroxylum; species Erythroxylum flavicans. The sequence continues at coordinate 1,698,600 of JANZXP010000003.1, read as the reverse complement.
ACACATTCCATAATCCAATTCACAAACACTGAGGGCATGTCTAAAATTTCCAGGAATGTTTTAATCAAACTCCAATTTATTGTGTCATAAGCTTTGTAGAAGTTTATCTTCACCATACGGCTCCTAATTTGCCTCCCAAATGAGTAGTCTTTGAGTAATTCCTGTAAAAGGAGAATATTATCCCCAATGTTCCTTCCCGGTAGAAATGCTCCTTGGTTAATGTCAACTGTTTCTGCTAGTACCCATTTCAGTCTATCCGCCAACAATTTCGCAATGACTTTATATACTAGGTTGCAGTACGAAATAGGACGAAAATCCCCCAGATTCAGCGGGTGTTTCTTCTTGGGTACCAGGCAGATGAAGGTGCTGTTTAGTTCCAGCAACAGTGTAGAATTCTGGAAAAATTCCAAGACAACGTCAACTACCAGTGGACCAATGATACTCCATGTCTGCTGAAAGAACCGCCCTGTAAACCCATCCGGGCCTGAGGCTTTGGATTGATGCATTTTGAATACTGTTGCCCTTACATCTTGAACTGTAACTGGAGAGATTAAGACTTCCTTGCATTCCTGTTGTATTGGTCCCTCTAGAATCCTTCGCATATTAACGGAAGGTTGCTCTATCATTTCAGGCCCCATCAGTTGGGAAAAAAAGACGAGCGCCATCTCAATCAGAGTGCTCTGATCAGAATGCATATCCCCGTTACTATCCTACAGTCCCACTCTTCTATTGATATTACGTCTCGCTAATATGGATGCATGGAAGAATTTAGTGTTGACGTCGCCGTCCCTAAGCCAATTCAATCTCGCTTTCTGTCGTTGAATGGACTGTTATAACATTAATTCTTGTTAGTACTCTCTAACTAGGTGCGTTTCCTTCGCTCTCCACTGTTGGTCATCCGGATAAGGATAACAGATCGTCTGTGCATGCTGTAAATGAAGTTTCATAGTAGATAAATTTTGCTTATTGCTGCTGGTGTGGTTCTTTATTGTTATTTTGACCTTTCTCAATTTTTTCATCAACTGGAAGGCTTTGTATCCCCGAATCTCCGGCTGCCATCAAGTTATGATAAGATCCACAAACCCCTCCATTTGTGTAACACCATTGAAAAACCAAAATGGAGCCCTATTGCCCTGGTCCCATCACCACATTGGATCACTAGATAGCATTGATTCGAAGTCAAGTTATCTCCATAATGAACCGTGGATTGCAGGAATATTTTAAGCCACTCCGAATGCACCATACAGTGATCCAACTTTTTCCAAATAAGCATGGTTCCCTGTTGATTGTTTGACCAAGTAAGTAGGCGCTCGGTAGAGCATAAATCCGTCAATGCACATCGCGAAGAACAGTTGTAAGTTCTTGGGTGTCTGCTAATGTGTATAGTTTCCTTCCTTCTTGCTGGTATTGAGTATACAATTGAAGTCACCCACTGCCATCCAAGGGAGGTAATAGATTATTGTAGGCTGTTGAAGGATCGCCACAGATTGGTGCATTGGAAACCAAAGTTGGCAGCATAAACCAAAGTTAAGGCAAAAGTCGTACTCTGACCTCCTGTCTTGCAGACTAAATGGAGATGCTGAGCACTCTCCTCCTCAACATGTACTTACATCAGATCATGATTGTAACAACATATAATACTTCCATCATAGTAGGATCGATGGTTGGATAGACTTCTCCATTGTGCCCCCAAAAGGTTCAGTATATTCAGTATAGACATATCTCTAATACGAGATTCAAGCAACTCAATAAGTATCGGTTTTTTCTCCAAAAAAAAGTTCTCTAAGTACCGCTCTCTTGAAGGGATTATTAAGCTCTCTCGTATTCCAGACTAGAATAGACATTCTACGGAAATCACCTCTTTGTTTTTCTTCTTGTCTTTTTTCCGTGCAACACTTCGCCGAGCTGTTATTACTTGAGTTTGGATCGTGTTTGGCTCATCTAGATCAAAAGATAACTCTGTACCCAGTTGAGTATCAGGCTCAGATGTCACAACCTCAGTCTACTCAGATATGTCAGGTCCCTTGTTTGCTGATTCTGATTCCACTAGCTTAGTATTAGGTTTTGTCTCCTTGAATTTTAAAAGCAACTGTTCTGGATAGTAGCTTTTGGTTTGGTAGTAGTAGGTACCTCCCGCACTGGATGGGATTTCTTCCTGATAGGACTGATTCAACACCATTCGGTACCTCTGCACAGTTTTCCTCCGCCCCTCCTTGGTGCTCATCGATCGCGTCTTTTCTTTGCTCCTCATTATTAGGAGCTAGTAGTTCCTTTTGCGTCCCTGTATGAAAGGTTTTCCCAATGGGTTTCCACTTTTTTGTAGCATTGGGTTTCCAAGGGTAAGACACCGAAATGGTTTTTTGAATCATATCCCCATTCTTACCTATACTCAACACCGACAAGCAGTTTGGTAAGTGGGTAGATTTCGATATCTCAATAAAAACTTTAGCATTGCCCACTCTGTTCATATTTGCTGTTGGAGTATCCCAGCTTAGCGGTTTGCCTAAAGAACTAGCCACATAACTCAGCCCCTCAAGAGTCCAAAGCTCCATCGGCAAATTGTGCAGATGTACCCCAGAGGGAAAGTCTCAATCGCACTTCTGCCCATCTCCAAACCTAGTCTCCATCGTTGTAAAAAGATTGGCTGGTCACCTATGTGCCACGGACCCTGTTCTGTTATTTCCCACAAATCACATTCTTTTGCAAATTTGAACAGGATAGTGTCGTCTTCCCTAAGTAAGACTCGCTCCAAGCCCTTATTAATCCATCGAGTCTTGGCCCAGACATTTACTACTAGGAATGTCGGCCGTTTGTTCCAGAAGAATCCAATAAGAGCAAAAGACCACTTGTTCACACCTGCATCAAGGATCTCCTTCGAGGGGCAAATAACTCCCTCTTTCATTACATCTGGATAGTGCTTAAGGACGACTGAAGGAGGAGGGGTATACAATTTTTTTCTTCCATGCCCAATAGTCGACAGTCTCTTCTCTGTCACGCCTGTGCTAACCACAGAATCTGAGAGTTTGGAAGAACCAATCTTCGTGAGTTTCTAAAGAACAAGTGATCGAGACAACGCCGAGAAGTCGTCCGTGGGCTTATTCTCTATACCTATTGCTTCTCTCCATTGGACTACAAGTCATTGCTTTCCAAGATTTTCTAGTCCAATACATTGTAACATACATAAGCCAGTCTATGTATGTCAACAATTGTTTTCTATATATTGGAAAAGGACTATTCTTCAAGTAGTCAATAGAAATCGATTCTATGGAGTTGTTATAACTTTATTAGGTGAAAATTTTATGGAAATCTCACCTTCTTGTTAATGATTTTGGCATCAGATTGTAACATTTGTCAGTATTCCAGGTCATCTGGCCTATCCCCATCGAGTACTAATGCTTCAAATTTCATGCAATGGAATCTCTCCTCTTTCTGTTTCTGCTAAAGTCCATTTATTGCTATATGTCATCTAGTGAAAAGTAATTTCATTGTTTAAAGTGGGCATGGATGTTATTGTTTTAAAGTATATATTAACTCTCAAATCCATTTCACACTCACAAGAAAATCATGGATTCTCTGAAACCTAAAGAAGCCACCACTGAATTGGCAAACACTCATAATCTCAATGTGGAAAACAGTGGGGTGGATCTAGCTCTGAATCTAGGTTTATCAATTGGTGAAGATGAGAATAAGCCCCACTTTGAAATGATGGTTAGATCTATCAGTATGCCCCTAACGTGGACATGTTCAATTTCCATGTTGATCAGGTATAAATCTCCGCTTGTGCTCTTCCGGACTTTAAAGCTTTTGTTGTAGGTTAGTTGGATATACCTGTTTGCCAAATTTGTTGTGATTTTTAAAGATTTTATATTTTTATATTTTTTGTAAAAATTACTGTTCTAAGTTCTTAATCAAGACCAAAAATTGCTTCTAAAGTTTCTTTTTTCTTTTTAAGAAGAAGAAGAAGAAGAAGAAAAGGAGCACTCTTAATTTAGCAATACCATCCATTTCCTTTTTACTGATGAAAGAGATTATGACATAGTTTAAGAACAAGTGACATAGGGATTATCTTCCCTCAGTTAAAAAATATTGTTTGTTCCCAATTTATGTAATCTAAATCAAGTAATCATGCAAAAAGATTTATGCTTCTTCTTTAGTGATTATGTAGTTGATCTATTGATATATGATTGATCCATCATTTACAAAAGATGGTTTATCTTCATCTAATCCACCATTTCTATATCAAATGTTCAAATGATACGTATGATCAATTTTATCGTGATACACAAAATCAATCATCCTTTATGCCGATGCCTATGTAGTCTCCAAATTAGTCTTATAAACATCTTCCATCATCATTTTAAAGCGAACGATTAGTTGATTGATTAATTAAAATTTATGATCATAGATGAATTTTAATTTGATCCTACATCTTTTTCATATTACTAATTTATAATCATTGTTATTATCTTCTTCATTATGAACGAAGATTGATTCTGTACCATTTGATTAGCTAATTACCTCATTTGATTGCACAGATCCATTGTAACCACTTCGGATTCATAATCTAACATTTATGATAAGTATGTTAATCTTAAGTTGCATTTCTAACCTTTTGCATGCACTTCGAAACTTAAAAAGTTCCACAACATGAGTGTTGGATAAATAGCTTCCTAATCTTGCTTGATTAACAGCTCCTACTATTATTCTTAGTGTATCTAATTCGATTATAGCTGAATGATAATATAAACAACTCTTAAGATAAGAGGAAAGACATTCAGAACTAATCATCGGAAAAAGAAACTAACGATACTATTTACACAGATTCATAATTCTCATAGAACAGCAAACGAAAGAGGCAATGTTGACGGCATTAAGATGTCGTTTGGAGGAGATGATGTTTTTTATTACGAGTTCCTTGACGAGAACAAAACTGCACCAAACGATGTGCGAGAAAATGCTAGCTTGAACCAGTATGCAATGTTTGGGAGATTCTATGGAGCACAAAACTTGGGTGATCCTAACCAAACTGATCATCAGCTGGTGTCTGATAACCATTTTTACGTGGGTTATGTTTCTGGAGAGTTGAAACCAAGCTCCATGAATGTGATTGTTGACCTCAACCTTAGCTTGGCACCACCACTAACAACCATGAACAACCATTATGTTCATCAGCATCCTGCTGTAACCAAACTGAGATCTAAGGTTGCGAGGGAGCAATTTGAGTTTAACAAAAGGTGTGCAAACCACCTTTGCAACACCAGTGTCACACCATTGTGGCGCAGAGGTCCTCTTGGTCGCAGGGTAAGTTTTCTTTTTCTGAGATCGTTAGAGTTCAACTTGATGGTTTGCACCGTTTTTTAAAGTTTAGTTAAATAATTTTTATTTTACTAAAGTAATTATATATTATGTAATTATTATTTTTTGATACAATTATATAATATTTTAATTTAATAAACCTCCCTTTGTTTTTTATTTCATTTATACTAGTTTCTTATTAATTATTAAAAAGAATTTATATTTTCAACTCTATAGGATTCGTTTTAAGATGTTGTTTATATAGTTTTATAAATAATTTATATTAAATTAGCAAATAGAATTTTCTATATACATAAACGAAGTAAATCTTTCTTATAATTTAAAAAATTTTAGAAAAACTCATAATCTTTAAAACTATTTAAAAAAGTTTTAATTTTAATTTTTCATAAAAAAACTTTTTTTAATACTTTGGTTAAAAAAATAACAACAAAATACAAATGGTACAAATATCAGACATGGACTAATTAAATATCAATAATATGGTAATTCAATTCAATTATTAAATTCGACTTGAATCAATTAAATTCAAACTAAATTAATAATTTAAGATAGTTATAATAAATTATTAGTTTGTATTAATTTTAATTAATTTAGCCCAAGTTT
>JANZXP010000003.1:1676683-1692581 GCA_027576715.1 Erythroxylum flavicans | reverse complement strand
CCAATGTCACACCATTGTGGCGTAGAGGTCCTCTTGGTCGCAGGGTAAGTTTTCTTTTTCTGAGATCGTTAGAGTTCAACTTGATGCTTTGCACCTTTTTTTAAAGTTTAGTTAAATAATTTTTATTTTACTAAATTAATTATATTTTATGAAATTATTATTTTTTTGATACAATTATATAATATTTTTATTTAATAAACCTCCCTTTGTTTTTTATTTCATTTATACTAGTTTCTTATTAATTATTAAAAAGAATTTATATTCTTCTTCTGTGCTTGTGTAGGATTCGTTTTAAGATGTTGTTTATATAGTTTTATAAAGAATTTATATTAAGTTAGCAAATAGAATTTTCTATATACATAAACGATGTAAATCTTTCTTATGACTTAAAAAATTTTAGAAAAACTCATAATCTTTAAAAATATTTAAAAATCTTTTTAATTTTAATTTTTCATAAAAAACTTTTTTTAATACTTTGGTTAAAAAATGACAACAAAACACAAATGGTATGAATATCAGATATGGACTAATTAAATATCAATAATATAGTAATTCAATTCAATTATTAAATTCGACTTGAATCAATTAAATTCAAACTAAATTAATAATTTAAAATAGTTATAGTAAATTATTAGTTTGTATCAATTTTAATTAATTTAGCCCAAGTTTAAGAGTTAGATTTAATTGTGATATAAATAAATTTAATCGATATAAGTGTAATGATCATACTACATTCATGATTATTTTTTAACTGACGTCAAAGAAAAGATTTTTTCCAAAACATTTAAAATTAAATGAAGTTTTTTTGAAAAAATTAAAAATTACAGAATTTTTCAAACATTTCTTAAACTGCAGGACATATATATGTATTTTACCTTTAATTTTATCATATTAAATGACATTTTCAATCTCTATTAATTTCATTCCAAAATGAAAAGAGATTGATCATATGATGAATAATTATATTTTGTATATCAATTTAAAATAGGTCAATTTTGAAATAATTATATGAATAGTGAATTTAAATTGTTTTATAATAATTTTATTTTATTATACAAATTTTGATCAAATACTAAGCAAGTTGAAATATTTATATGAAATATAAATATTACATTCAAATAAAACGAACAAATTCCAAACTAAATTTCTAACTTTCTCATATATTCACAATATGAGAGTTTGTAAATTGCCTATCAACTTCTTTTCTCTTGTAATACTAATATCGCTCTTGCAAAATTATAAAAAAATTAATACTAATATTAATTTTTTAAAAATATATAATTAATAAAAATAAAATTACCAATAATCATCTAATAACAAATAAATAAACATATAAAGAATATTTGAAGTTTAATTCATTCTTAAAATATATATTAATTTTTAATTTTATATCATGTATTAATTGCTATAATAAAGTTTTAATATTGTAAAGGAAATTGTTTTAATAACTTTCTTAGAAGTATATTTTTATTTATTAATTATCTTCTACTGAACATACAACTATGAATAAATAAATGTAATTGAGACTATTCCAAATTTTTTGTTATTATTTATCATGTTAGTGGGATAATTAACAAAACGTTTGATTGATTTATCAAATATAAATATTTAATGGAGAATAGTTTTTCAATAACTAAATTTAAATAAAGAAATGTGTCTATTTGGTTAAATACAATATTATAAAATAACATATTTATTAATTTTTAAATCATAATTTAAATCAAATAAAAAATTTTAAAAATTTTTATTAAGAAAATTAAAATTATGTACAAATTTCAAAAAAAACATAAATTTACAAGAAATTAATCATTCTTATATTTATAAATTGATTTCGATTTTTAAATAGACTTTATTTTTAAAATTAATATTATTTTAATATATACTTTTTTAAAATTAGAGTTGCGGCAAATTATGATGCTTGCCACTCTTTTATATCCCATTATATATATACAATAATATGATTTTGATTGTTGTGTTTAGACACTGTGCAATGCTTGTGGAATTAAGTATAGGAAGGAAGAGGAAAGGAAGAGAATCCAGGAAGCAAGGGAGAATAATGCTGCAACTGGCTTACTATAACCAAACCAAGTTCTACTTCCTTTTTAAGTTGTTGTGGTTCTTGTTATTGCAAGACTTTGTTAAATTTATTTCAGAACATTTGTGTTTTTAACATATTCTCAAACAAAGAATTCTCAAACGAAGATAGAACTCGGATTGGTTTTTTAATATGCTTGCTTATTGTTATGAGATATTCTCTATTGCAGTTAATCGTTTCTTGAACATAAAACTAGTTTATCACGATTTGTTGCCCACTTGGCTGATGATAGCAATAAACCAAAATCAAATCAAACTCGAACAGAAATTTCATAGTCATGTATCTCTTTATCTAAAATTTTTAATGAATGAGATCGTATCAAATGCTCTAATAATACTATGAAGCTTAGGACAAGTGCCTAAAACTATCATCAACCAATTCTTGTCATCAAGGAACTGTTTATGCCTTCATTTACCTGCCAAATCTGCGAAGTACTGGATACAAGATGACCAAGAGCTGACAACAAACCTCCATGGGACAAAATTTGTGTGCTCTTTTTCCTCTTTTTTTAGGTCTATCACCAATACGACAGCCAAATGCTAAGGAAATCAAGCATGCCACAACATCTAATCCTACAAGCTTATCAGAAATCCAAAATAGCAATACGGAAAGGGTTCAACGAGTTTAATCATTACACTCGGCTACTAATGTTTAAGATCCACAAAAAAATTAGGAACCAACTACAACTGGAACAAAAGGTTTGCAGCAAAAGTCCTGAAGAGCTGTACTAAAAGCAAAGTAGTTCACTAGAGGTGTAGAGAAATCTCAATATAGAACATGAATACAGTTGCCATCCATCTCACATTTAATTGTTCTGCAAGTAATCAAAGCTCAGCGGTTGCTGACAAAATGGAGCCTGCATAAAAGCCAGCAAAGGTATATTTGTTACGATAATTTAAACAGTTTCAAGATGCATAAAGCCAAATAATTAGGCAAAGATAGAGACTCCTGAGAAGTACATTCATAATTTCAGGCAAAATGTATACCTGGAAAACAGTATGTCTAAACTGCTCATAAGAGTGAGCATACATCATTGCAGCAGCTGGCCATTGCAGATAAGTAGAATCTCTTGCCGTCTGATTTGATCTTGTGGCACAGAATGGACTCATAACTGGACTTGCAGCAGGCCCATAGCTGAGAGGTGTTTGAGCCCCTGCAATCTGCCCCAATGGAGGAAAACCAGCATCATACTGCATAAATGGACCTTGAACCTTCTGCATATTGAATGGTGTTACGCTAAAGTTTTGATTAGGACGACTCCTTACATACCTGCAACAGTTCAAAAAGAAGTTGAATTTGACGAGTAAAGATCAACTTTAAAATAACCAAAATCCAATAATTTGCAATGTCAACAGTAACATACTCTTAATAAAGTCCTCAAACACCACACATGACTACCAATTTGACAAAAATATACATACCTTTCATAGCTCCGGTCATAATCTGGATCAGTTCGATCCTTCTCTCTGTCTCTGAAAATGGCAACTCGAGAAGTACAATCTCTCATACTGATATTTTTCTCTGCATCCATAAGAATGTTTCTGTAATCTTCATTCTCAACTTTTCCCAAATTAATATTTTTCCTGTCATTAGGAACTTGATGGACTGCATCATCAGAGTTGGGACTGCCAGGGCTGCTGAAGATGCGTGCTCGTGCCCTATCATACTCTTCCTTCCTCTCTTCCACACTCCTTACAGAACTTTGTTTGATCCCAGACTCACTGGACTCATTTGCAGACCCTTTGTTAGGCCGAGGTCTAATAACAATCTTAACCTGCTCAGGTTTTTCGCCTTCCAATTTTTTTGCAGGAATTTCAGATAAGCGGACTGCAGGATATCTTCTTTCCATTGTTTTCTTAACCACGATTTTATTAACCATACCATCTATACCATTATCCTGTACCATAGTAACAAGTCCATAGTGTTGTGCAACACGGTGAGCTGCAAGTCGCAGATAAGAGGTAGGAAAATGTTGAAATTCAAATTCTTGTTGATCAGGATTTTGCAAGAACCTCTGGATGTCAAGCTCCATCCGCAAAACTGGTCCCAAAAGTATGCACAAAAAACAAAATGTCAGCAATAGAGGAAAGAAAACCAAGACTCAACACAAATTCCATATAATTACGAGAAAAAAAAGAATAGGACTTCCGCATTAAACAATTATCAGATCACTAATTTACCTGTGAAGCCACGACTAAAAACAAAAGAGTTTCCAGAACAAGCCACATAAGGTCTATGAACTTTCAACAATCAGCAGATAACAATAACAGCTGAATTAGTCAAACCATAACCGACAACTGACTCGGTGGTTCCAAGCAAAACGTATCCGTTCCATAAAATTCATCAATATGAAATACTGCAAGGCACCTATATTGGTCAACTGCAAATTTGATTATGAAACGTACTGCTACGGTTCCCTAGAAGCATTATGCCCAAAAAGTAAATCGGGAAGATCAAGAGCTTGACCTCAGATCTATATAGCATTCCACACGATACATACTGTTGCATATTTAAGACAATTAGACAAAGAAGGGATTTGTGTTAGCTTCAAAAAGAAAAGAACTTGCAAGCAATTCTGGGCTAGTTCATAAATGTTTTCTTTAAACTAAATCCAAATTAACCCATAAAGTTCAAAACCTATTGCTCTTTTCATCAATTCCCATATCAACGATTAGCCCCAAAATCACAAACCCAGATCTGAAATAAATCACCAACCCTAACCCAGAAATCGATGCCATCAAAACTCTAAAATTCACAAAATTTACCAAACAAAAAGCCAAACCCATAAAAAGAACTCAGAATTCACAATTAACCCATCAAAGAAAAAAAAAGAAAAAAAAAACGATACTTACTAGTGAGACGGTGACGAGGGTTCTGTAGAGCCTCAACCAAGAAGGGATCGACCATTGACTCATCAACGACAACTGCTGCTTGGTGGGTTGACTCCATTGTTGACCTTATTCTCTCTTCCCTATACAGAATTCTCCTTCACAAATCTCTCCTTTCGCTCTGCAACTGTCTCCTCCTTCAAGATTCCTCCTTGTAACTTCTTCTTCCCCGAAGAGAGAGTGAAAGGGAAGACAGAAGATAGTGAGAGGGAAGGTTAAGAAGCAAAAGGTGTCATCTTGCTTAACAGATAGAGAGATAGAAAACCCTTGTCAAGCTTTTTTCTGGGTCTTATCTATCTTTTCTCCTATTTTTTTCTGAGAGAAAAGGGAAAAAGGAGGCAGAGACTAAGTCCCACCAAAAGAGGAGAGGATCTTGAAACACAAGGGTTGTGATTTTATAATGAATCCAAAACCAAAACCTTATTTGGATTTTTATTTTTTGTTCCTATTCTTCTCTTTGGTCTTCCGGTTATTTATTTTTTAAAAAAATAATTATTCAACGTTGTATCACAACTGGCAGACAAAATGTCCAACCTAACTTGACATGAAATTAGTGTCCTGTGGGAGCGTTCACACTAAAACATCGGTATGACCATGATGGATAAGATTTAAAGAGGGACATTTTTAAGTTCAACGAAATAAAGTCTAAATTGATCAACCAAATTAACTCAAATTCAAGTATTAATCGAATAAAATTTAACTGTCAAGTCAAACTAAATTCTACTTTAGACACAAACTTATCTTCAAATTCGGCCGAAAATTCAACTAATGCCGAATTAAGTTCAGTTAAATATATATATTTAATTTTAAAAATAAAAAGATATCATTTTATTTTAAAATTTTGAGTTTTAAATTTTGGGTCGGACTAAATAGTCCGATCCTGAACCTAGTCCAAAACTTTGAAAATGATAATCCCAAATTCAACCTCAAGCTCAGTTACCTTAAGTTGAGCCCATTGAATTTGGATGGGGCGAGACAAATTTTACCAAGGCTATAACACTAATCATTTCTTCCTCCTAAATAACTCTGCATATGGAAATGTCACCACCATTCACAACTTCAAGCATCCATCATAACAGCACAACTTGGTCAACAAAATTGTATAAAAGGTTAACATTGAGAAGTCTACAACCGAATAAGCTGCAGAAAGTCTAAATTGAAGGAAATTATACTCTAACCAGTAAGAACATATAGAGGTTGGGGATAATAACCATTAGAGAACATATGGAGGATACAGACTGCTGTAGAGAACTGTTAACTTATTATCCTTATATACAAAACTGGAAGTTGGATTTGGTTTTCAATTCCAACTGCTTCTAAATCTCATGTAGTCACAAGGTGAGGACCAGCGCGTGGAAGGACACACGAGTAAGTAACGTACTTCACACTGTCTATGAGCACGACGACAAAAATCCTCGAAAGCGACTTTGGTGTGATCATGCCATCAACTTCACTATCGCCAGCCTCCCTGGGATCAACAAGTACAGAGACAACAACAGAAGATGCTGATTTATTACTTCGCAGGTTTTTGCTCTGAGAACTACGTCCAACTTGTTCTGCTGTGATATTGAGATCAGAACTCGAGAGATGTAGTGGAAGACCCCGTAGGATCCTTCTATGCTTTCCTTTTTTTAAATATGTACCATTCTGCTGTTTCTCTGCTGTTCTGTTGATCACTGATGAAGCAGGAACAATGGCTCCTGGAGATGGTGATGCGTCAAACTGAAACACCTCATTGCACATGCCAGAACTCAACATCGGACCTGGAGATAAGAATGATTCTTGAAAGTTAACTTCAAGCTTAGTATCTAAAATCATATATGCAAATCCTGCAATTTTTAATTCTTTGTTTAACAATAGATGAGTGCAGGGAACTAAAAGAATCAGGAGTGCAATATCGCTAGTGATTTTCAATGCTGGGACAAATGTTTAACAATCCCATCTTTAAGTCATTAAGAGGTGTATTTCAACATGAGATCAGAACCTGAATTGGAAAACAATTCAAGAGAATAACTAGAATATTATCACACAAAGTTTCATACAGATGATGGTTCAATCGACCAAAAACATTCTTTCAAAAAGCCAGCTTGAACCGAGTCGATAAACCCACCACTTAATCGTTCAGAAACCAAACAAATGTACAATTGATGCTTGTTATGCATGCTCTCTAATAAAAGGAGAATTCGAAATTTTATGAACAAAAAGGAGGGGAAACCTTTTCCACGTAAGTCTAAAATTCAAAACATCACCAGTTGTTCAAATACATAACCTAATCCTAGATATAAAAGCTTCATCCAACCAAGTACTAAAGCATTTCAGTTGCTAAACAATTTGAAAACCAATCTACTTTACTATTTCTATTTAAGAAGAGATACATCTAGTTACATTCTACTTTTTATCTTTCAAATAGCCATTTCTAGAATTTTTACAAATCATAAAATAAGCTGTCATTAACATGCAAAAGTCACTAAACAGGTGATTCAGAAATGTCATAACGGCAGCAACTACCTGCAAGGCCTTCATGGAACCACTGCTGTAGTTTTCCATTAGCTGCAGATGACTTCAAATGGTCCTGCAAAGTATCAGTAGACCCAGAAGAGAGGGCTCTCTGTCTCTGATATTGCTGAGAATGTCTATGGCTGCCTCCGTTTCTCCCAACATTGGGGATAACCAGTGCCAGAGACATATCGTTCTTGGCAGTCGAACCAGTTTTCTTAGTTTTCATTTCAGGAGCCTCACGAGAGGCCATGGCCTTCTCACTTGCCAAAACTGAATGAATTATCAGGTTCCCATCAATCTTCACAAGCTTATCATTCCTTGGGACATACAGAGATGCAACAAGAGGCTCGCTATTATTACCCTTACCAACAGATTCACCCGATCGAGGTAAATGTTCCGACCCTCCTTTCACTTCCATATTATATTCTGAACATCCCTTCTCACCCCTTTCACAATGCTTTCTATTACTAATATCAAAATTCCTATTACCAAATTCATGCGACGTATTCAAATGTCCACGAACGGTCAAAATCCTCCCTCTATGTTGACCATATATGTTCCCATTTCCAAAATCCACTTGATGAACATTATTCTCCTTATACCCTCCAAATCTAACATCAACAATTGGCAGCAACCCACCAAAAAGCAAAACAAAAAACAACAAACCCAGAAAACTAACACTGGCAACTTTCTTAGTCTTACCTTCACCTTTCTTACTCTCAACCTTTTTACCTTTAGACACAGGAACAGACTGTTGCTGCTTCAATCTCGGGATTGGAACCAAAGGCACCTGAGACCCGTGTGGCTTAACAACATAAGGAGGACAAGGCGCCCATGGATAAGCCATCGGAGCATACATGGGCGGCGGGCACACCCCACTGCTGCCCGCCAATTGCTGTCTCAAAGTCGCATTCTCAGCGACAACAAATGAAATTTTGCTATTCAATTCCGATATAGTGGAATGCATTGCCCTCACCTTCTCTTCCAGCTCCTCCACGTAATGCTTCTTCCTCTGGCGAGAAAGCTGCGCGCTTTCGCGGTTCCGCATCAACCTCGCTCTCCTTTTCTCATCCTCTTCACTCACAAATACACAACTACTCTGCTGCTCTGTGCTCGCAAACTTCACTTTCTGATTCCTCTGTTCCTCATTGATCTCTTCCTCTTTTTTCCTCTTCAAAAGGCTATCCTTAGAACTCATATTCGATTCCTCCACTTTAAACTTTTGATCCACGACGAAATTGCCCGATTCAGGCGAATCCGGGTTCGTGGATTCGGATAAACCTGAAGACCCGCCGTCTCTCGATCCCTGAGACGACAACGGCGAGGAAACATTCCTAACCGGGGCGGCATCAGAGCTCCGGGCATCGGAATCACATCCCCCGGATCCTGAAACCGTGAAATTGAGGTAATTACCTACATCAGAGACGTGATCCCCGGAAACCCCCGAGCTCCCAGAGTCCTGAGACGATGAATTCCGACCATCGGGGACATAACCATTCGAAACGGAATTGAAGAAAGGCTCATTCTCAGAAGGGAAGTCTAGGTTCTCGAGATCATCGAAGGAGATATCAAAATCATAATTTTCGTCAAAAACCAATGGCAGATCGGAGAGGAAGTCGTGCGAGGGATCTAAAAGGGGATCGCCGGGAGGAATAGGGAGTGAATGGAACCCCTCAGGATGTCCGGAGTTGACATTATCCAACATCTCCAAGATCACGTCTCCACGAAAATTAGGGCCTAGAGATTCAAACTGAAAATAATTTTCCAAATTGCGATTCAGAGTCCTGTAGGGTTAAGACTTAAGAGGGGAGAAGAAGAGACTGACTGGGAAGACTCTTGACTTGTAAAACGGTTTTGGACCGTGAAACTCACGCGCCTGGCTTTTAATTAGAGCACTAATTAAAGCTAATTATCATAATCTCCTAACCTTCCGACGTTGCTTATCCAATAGAAGAGATCTAATTTGGTAAGATTCAAGGGACAGCAGTCCACAAGAGCCAATCAGGGCGTGGAATTCACTTATCCACGTGGCAGCTAGTTATGTGGGTGGCATTGGAGGTATAACTGCTTGACAATGCGGAGCGTGTATAAGGCGAGTGGGAGTAGGAAATCCAATATCCAAGTTAACTTAAACGACGGGCGTGTCTGGAAAGTTCGCAACAGGTTGGCTTTGGATTGTGGAATCCCGTAGTCGTCACTCGTCAAGCAAGTTTCTTTTTCTTTTATTTATTTATTTTTATGTTAATTTTTCTTTTTTTAATTAATAAATTCACGCAATACAAACATTGGTATTTTAAGATGCCAAAGTGATGAAAACACTGATGATTGCTGTAATTTGTAGTGTTTGGTTCACACGGAATACAAAAGAGTCCATAGGTTATGTTTGATGTATTGTTTATTTGAATTATTTTATGAAAGGATTCATAGGTTTTTTAAATAAAATTTATATCAATTTTTTAATGTTTTAGAGTATTTAAAATTTTTTAAATTTTAATCAAATTGATAAATTTTTTGAAAAATATAAATAAAATATTTGAAATTTCATTTTTCACAAAAATAATTCAAACATGCTACTTAAATAGATTCAATGTTTAACAAATTTAATAAATTACGTATATATAATAAATAAATAATAAAATACTTTATTAAAATATTAGTGTCTAGTAATATATGATTAATTAACAAAAATTAAAATTCTGTTTTAATAATTAATATTTTTATATAGAAAATTTTAAGATAATTATTTAATAAATAATTATTAAAATAAATTAAATTTAAATTATTCATTAAAAAAAGTCATTAAACAATATCCTATTTAATAAAATATTAAAATTAATCAATTAATTAATTAATATCCCTACTTCTTCGAAATTCTTCATTTCAGTTGTACCACTCCTAAGCCACACCGCAAATTCTGCAGCCGACGAGGGCGTTAAAAACTTGGTGAAACTGAAATCCTCCAACATTTTGCTCAACCATAAGACGGAAGCTTGCGCAAGTGAATATGGAGTAAAGGCTATCATGAAACAAATGCCTTCCGGACCGACATCTATGGTTTTGGGACAGACCCTGCTAACTGGTAAAGACAACACAGACCAATGGAATGGACTTTGGCCACTTGGGTCCAAGCTATAAACTATACCTATATATGTTTTGAAATTGCTTGTTCTTTAGCCTCCGCTATAAACTATATCTTTATATGTTTTGATCGTTTTAATATTTAATCTTACGTGACATTAATAAGTCATGAGATAGTCATTGTATTAGCTATAAAATTAACGGTAGATTATATTTTTTTATAAATTAAATGTTTCAATATTTTATCACTACTTTTAAAATTTTGGGTTGAATATTGTAAAACTAAGATAATTTCCAAATTTTATTTATAATTTGCTTTTTAAAAATATAAATAATTTAACAAATATTTAACAAATTTATATTTTTGCTGTTTAAATATCAAATTAATATTGTCATATGATTTAATTTATTTAAAATAATTTATAATAATAATTATTATTATTATTATTGTGCCTCGACAAACTGCTTAATTTCCAATAACTACCACAAACGAAAAAAACATGAACCATCCTTGTTAAGAATTTGAAATAATTGAAAAACCCTTCGTCTCTTTTTTTCCACAATTTTAAATCTAAATCGAATTGATCGAATTTAATCAAAATAAGTACAATTTAGGCTGATTTTTTATTTGATTTTATTTAAAATTGTTATGAATAAAAATTAACTGACTAATTTTTTTGAATCGTGAAGAGTCATAAATCTTACTTCTTCTTCTTCAGTCCAAATTAAAATTAGGAAGAGCAATTAAGCCCCAAAGTCCGTTTCAATTTAACAAAATCCATTTCAACTTTTCAATATGAACAAATTGATTAGCTGTTATACAAATTATATAAAAAATCAAAAAGAAAAATAAAAAATTAGAAGGCAAAATGAGCAATTTAGCTCTCAACATTTACATCGAAATTTAAATTAAATCTTAACATTTTAATACGTTCAAATTAAACCTTAACATTTAGAAGATGTTTAAAATTTTTATTAAAATGGGACCTGCATAAATTTCAGCCCAAACCTTGTTAAAATCACCTCGTCTACTCCTCTTGTTTTTGTTTCAACTAAGTTAATATAACAAAAGTTACTCAAAATTACATCACTCTATGATCAAGGCCCTGAAAACACTACTGGAGAAACCTCCTCTCTTAGTGGAGGTTGTGGATCACTAAGGATATATTTGATTGGGGGTTTATTAATGGAATAGAATGTGATATAATATTATTCTATCGTTTAAGACGAGAGTTTATAATGGAATGGAATACAATAAGAAGGAAGAGGAGAGTTTTATAGTACATCTTATTTCATCATAAACAGTAAAAATAAGAAACCTCCAATTTAGAGATTTAAGATGAAATGTAAAATGATAAACAACTTTTCACTATATTATATTATAAATTCTTCTTCCAAACAACATTTCACTATATTATATTATGAATCATTTCATTCCTCCTAATCAACAATTATTCAATTATATTATAAATCATTCCGTTCTATTAAAAACCTTACTTACAACCAAACATCGCCTAAAAACACTCAATCTAAACACCGCACCAATAATCATTGCAACCACTGCAATCTCCGCAACAAATGGTGATGGTGTAATAGTTGCAGCTTCATCGAACGCAATGTTTGTAGTGTTGAGTTTTAATCCCTTTAAAGTTAGAATCCATTTATATCAATCATCAAGAATTAAATAAAAGTGAAAGCATACCTGAATTTATTGTGAAATCTACACTGGAGTCTTGCGGTTTGTCTTCCAAATTAAAACGTAGCCTTTTTTCATAATTTTTCCCTAATTCTTTGTTTTCTCTCCGATGATGGCATGTTAGAAGGAATTGTGCGTAAGTTTAATTTGGGAACCATAACCATTTTTATTAGAGTAAAACCCTAATCTAATTTTTAGTTTAGCCCATCATAAAACTAGATTGATAAACCCGGTCTCTACACATATAAAATCCACACTTAAAATAGATGTATAAAGCCCAAAATACCATAATCATATTAGACCACTTTAATAAATCAGGCTTAACTTTATATGGTAGCCTTTATATACAATTATACACATATAAGCCCACATGTTTCATTAAAAATCCTTACAATCTCCCACTTGGGCTGTATGTGTTACCTTAAAATTGTGTATTAACCTTATAAGTATTCAGAATTTTGTTATCATTACTGTATGCATCCTCAAACAATCCGGTCCATCAATCATACCAATATAGGATCAAAGCGACTTTTGCTACATTTAACATAACTAGACCCATCAATAGTCACATATGATGATATAACCAAATGACATGGATCAAGCATAGATGTGTAGCATGGAAATTATAAGCAGCATGATCTTAGCATGCTTATTTCCAACTGGCCCAACCTTATGCTTTAGTGAGATCAATCTTAAATAAGTTCAAAGCAAAATAAACCAAATATCTTAAAGCTGAAAATAATCTCGAACAAATTAACCAAAAATTATATCCAAAATGATAGTGAAAAATGTCTAATCTGAAAAGTATCTACAATACAAACCCCCACTGAAACTATATATCCTGAAAAGATACAACACCCATATGAGCAGTGTGCTCATGAAAGACTTTGGGTGGCACTCATTTAGTAAGCGAATCTGCAATCATGGGGTTTGATCCAATGTGTTGTATAGACAATTGTCCACTCTAAACTCTCTCTTTAACAATTAGGAACTTTAGTGGTCTTTCAATAGAGTTCACAATATGCAGCCCCCTGACAAAATTTCATATCCTGTGGTTGGATGCCTCATAACGTGCTATAAACTCCGCTACTATAGTGGAAGAAGCCATAAATGTCTTAGCACTCTTCCAGGAAATAGCTCCTCCAGCAAGTAGGTGGATATAACCCGAAATGGATCTCTTACTATCTTTGCATCCAACAAAATCGGAATCAAAATTACCAATGATCTCCAGCTTATTCGATTTTCTGTATGTGAGCATATAATCTTTCGTTCTCCGCAAGTACCGCATGACCCGTTTGGCTGCTTTTCAGTGATCTAATCTCGGATTACTTAAATATCTCCCTAACATTCCAATAATTTATGCAATATCCAGACATGTACAAACCTGAGTATACATTAGACTTTCTACAGACGGAGTATAAGGAATCTTCTGCATTTTCTTAGCTTCAAAGTCATTCTTGGGGCATTGACTTAAAATGACCTTATCTCCCTTAGACATAGGGGTATCACTTGGTTTACAATCATGTATGCCAAATCTTTTAAGTACTTTTTCGATATAACTCTTTTGTGATAATCCAAGAATATCTCGAGAGCGTTCCCGATATATCTGAATCCCTAAAACAAAAGAGACGTCACCAAGATCTTTAATTTCAAATTTATGTGACATAAATGCAATAAGCCTATATCATTAGTGACAACCAATATGTCATCGACATATAAAACCAAAAAAATGTACTTACTCTCACTGAAATTATGATATATACAAAAATTTGTAATACCATTGACGAAATGCCTGCTTATGTCCATAAATAAATTTCTTTAGTTTGCAAAACCATTTGCTTTGCATCTCCTGACACAAAGTTTACTGGTTGCACCTTATAAATCGTCTCATCAATGTCAGCATTGAGAAACATTGTCTATCTGATGTAAGTCAAAATTAAAATGTGTCACTAATGTCATTATTATCCTGAAAGAGTCTTTCAAAGAAACCAGAGAGAAAGTCTCTTTATAATCAATGCCTTTTTTTCTCTATACAGCCTTTTGCGACAAGACGAGCCTTGTACCTTTCTACATTGCCTTGCGAATCCTTCTTGATCTTAAATATTCATTTGCAACCAATAGATTTCGCACTTTCAGGCAATGGTACAAGGTCCTAAATATCATTGTCCTTTATGGACTTTATCTCTTCATTCATGGCATCAATCTACTTTTGAGAGTTAGAACTTTCCGTAACTTAACGGAAGTTGATTGGATCATCTTCCACCATATCAATGTCAACTTCATGTTCTTGAAGAAATACAACATAATCATCTGGAATTGCACTTCTCCTCTCTCTAGTGGATCTCTTTAATGGCATAAGTTCTTGAAGTTGTAGAGCTTGTTCTTCTGAAACAAGTTGTTAAACTTAGGGAGGAGTTTGTATAACATTGTCTTGATCTGAAATTGCTTCTTGAATAATGTCAGAAATGGAAACCTGACCCTGATCATTGTCAATATCAATTAGAGATATTTCAACGTGTTCCTTTTCAAAAACAAAGTTCTTAATCCTTTCTCCCCCTGCAACACTGTTCTTGGTACCGTTTTGTACCTGCCGGTACCAGTCCGACGGTACTGTACCGGCTAGGAAACAGAACGGTACCGAAGGTAATGGTACCTGCCACAGGTACCAGCCAGTACCAGGCCAATACCGTAAAAACCCCATTTTTAGGGACCTATGTGCAAATTTTAGAAATTTTTTATACCCCACCCCTGACCTCTGGCTCTGTTCTCTCGCGTCTGTCTCTGTCCACTATTTTGATTTTTCTCTCTTTGCTCTCTCTCTCTCTCTCTCACCGTCTACTCTCCTCGCCTCTGTCCTCTTGTCGTCCGGTGTCACAGGTCAGAGTGTGTTGCTCTCCGGCGTGCGTTGCTCCTCCGGCTGTCGCAGACTTGCCTCTTATTGCGGACTCGTCATCTCCTCCTGTTGCGGGTGGCCTCCTCGGAGCCGCTTGTCGCCTCGTCCTCTCCTCCACGTGTCGCCACGTCCTCCGCCTGTCGCCACATCCTCCTGTAGCCAGTCACCCCCTGTCGCCGCCATCTGACGACAAATTTGGGATTAATACCCAGATCTAAACCCGACCCGAGTCACCCGACCTGAGTTGATCTGAATATCTGATTGTGACTGTATATTTGGTGTGTTTTTTTTTCCAATTTTTGAATGCTTTTGTTAATTGTTTGTGTTGTTGTAACTTATGACTTGTGAGTAATGAAATTGTTTCTGGTTAATTGATTGTGTTTCTGCCTTGTTGGGTTGGAAATTTCGAGTTGTTGGGTCGTATTGTTGGGTTGGTTTTGAAGGATTTATGGTAAATGTGGATGAAGAAGGTGTGAAAAATGGGTTGGTTTTGATTGTGATAAATGGTAATGCTGAAATTAAATTGAAAGTGGTTGTTGATTTAGGTGATAAATTGATAATTGGGATTTCAATTTGGTAATGAAATTGAAAGTGGTGGTTGATTTGGGTTGTAAATTGGTAATTGCGATTTCAATTTGGTAATGAAATTGTTATGGCTGAATCGAATGTTTAGGGGAATTGGCAAATTTGGTTCACTTATTTGGTTAAAGTAAACAGAATTTGGTTAACTTGTTTGATAATGAAAGTTG
>JANZXP010000003.1:1637403-1649133 GCA_027576715.1 Erythroxylum flavicans | reverse complement strand
ACAACCTCACACACTCCCTCACGTGTTTCCCTCAAAATGATGTCACTCCCCTCGTGTTTAAGTCACGGCAATGACTCTCTCAAATAAGCTCACACACTCTTGCCTTTTACCACTCAAGTGATATCTTCAAAGTTACTTTTCGGAAATAAATTCAGCAAAACTAAGCAAACAGCAAGCAATGCAAATTAATTGGAAAAAAACAAGTAAATCCTAACAAGAAACGAAATAAGAACAATTCTAAAAGCAAAGTAATGTACGGACAGAAGTAAAATAATATGCTAATAGACGGATGGAAAAGATGTGTATGCAATGATTTTTGTTTATAATTGAACAACATGAATGCAAGATTGTCCAATTCAATGTAATGGAAGCAAAGAAAGGCACAAACAAGAAAATAAACTAAGAATCAAGGAAAGACAGTCAATATATTGTAAAACTCAACAAAACTCGAGAACTCAAAGAACAACTTTCAAATCTGCTCAAGGTTTAAAATAGGTAATTCAACATATTTTTCAATTGTTTTTTTGCTACGGTTCACTTTTTTTCACTGTTTTTTCTTCCGATATTATTCAGTTTTTTTTGGGCACTGTGTCACGGGTACTGTACGGATACTGTTTACGGGTACGGATACTCACAGGTACAGGCTACTGTTCACGGGTATGGTACGGTTACTGTTCACGGGTATGGTTACTGTTCACCTGTACGGGACCGGTATTGTTCACCGGTACAGACGGTACTGTTCCCACAATTTTTTTTTAAGAATCAAATAAAAAAATATAATAAAGATACGTATGACTTCAATAGAATTAAGCCAAAGCTCTGATACCAAGATGATACGGAAACCCCAAGAAAACAAGGTTCTTGAAACCCCCTAATCCTATTGAATCAAAACCCTAATCTTTCTATTCTAAGAACATGCTAGATCAAACCCCAAATCATAAGTTTGAGACCCAATCCCAAAGAAATCCGAAATCAATTTACGTTGCAAGTACTTACTTATTGATGCAAATCAATTTCTTGAAATAACCATGAAGACATTCACGCCTTTCAATGAGAGAATGTGGAAGGATGTGGAAGGATAGAGACCTCTCTACTTGTGTGGTTTGGATAAAGAATACGCAATTCGGCAAAGTATGTTAATTAGATAGAATATGCTTGAACTGATCTGTCAATTACTGTTTTCTCTCTCTTCTGAAAATCCTCTGTATTCTTCACTTAACTTCTCTAAACCTAAAATCACATTTACGTAAAAGAAGCTTAACAAATAATTACTTGCATCAAAGTTTTTCTTTTTGTTCATCAATGCCGTCGCTCTAAGATAAAGAAGCACTCAAAGACTGCTTTAAAAGCCGTTGTAAGACATGATCAATCTAACTTTGGGTGGTTTGGATAAGGAATATGCAATTCTAAGTACGCTATTATATCGTCAAGATATAGCATATAGGCAAGGTATATAGCATATAGGCAAGGTATGTTAATTAGATAAAATTTGCTTGAACTGATTTGTCAACTATTTGTGTCATTGTTATCATTGAATGGTGTTTTAATATTCATCAATGGCATCACTATTCTAGTGTCGGTTTACGACCTATCAAGGGAGTGCTTCTTTATCATGGGCACACAATCGAGCCAAAGAATAGTGATGCCATTGATGAATATTAAAACACCATTTAATGATGACAATGACACAAAATAATTGACAAATTAGTTCAAGCAGATTTTATCTAATTAACATACCTTGTCTATATGCTATATCTTGACGATATAATAGCGTACATAGAATTGCATATTCTTTATCCAAACCACCCAAGTTAGATTGATCATGTCTCACAATGGCTTTTAAACCAGTCTTTGAGTGCTTCTTTGTCTTAGACCGACGGCATTGATGAACAAAAAGAAGAACTTTGATGCAAGTAATTATTTGTTAAGCTTCTTTCTGTGAATGTGATTTTAGGTTTAGAGAAGTTAAGTGAAGAATACAGAGGATTTTCGGAAGAGAGAGAAAACAGAGAAGTGAGAAGAATTCTGTTATTTCTGCTGTTACGTTTCTTCCTCTCAACGACTCTCTAATAACTGCTAGTATGAGGATTTTCAGAAGAGAGAGAGAACAAAGAAGTGAGAAGAATTCTGTTATTTCCGTTGTTACCTTTCTTCCTCTCAAAGACTCTCTAATAACGGCTAGTATGACCGTTAGAGAGTTCATCAATTACAACAGTGAACGTATACTACACCGTACGACTACGTATCTAACAACTAATCTATACTACGACGTATCTATTTACAGTCACCGTTCTTAACTTCCAACGACCACGTTTTGGCCATATGACTCATCTTCTTCCTTCCGCATCGTCACTTGCTTCATGTTACTTCAACAACTTGTACTCCTATCAATACCCTCGCCCTCAAGAACCTTGTCCACAAGGTTCACATCCAGAAATCGCTGTTGGATGTCGTACAAAAACTCCCATGAGGTTGGAAACTACATCGACCCCGCTTAGTCAGAAGCAAAGAGGACTCCCGCTCAAGTTTGTTGAACAAAATCACTGGTTGCAACTACATCAAAAACCTCTATTCCTTTAAGTGATCGAAACTTGTCCCTAAGTTGGAATTCCTTGTCCTTTGTAGCACTCAAGAAATTCCCTTCAAGTACCACCCATATATCCCGAGCAGTTTTTCAACCAACTGGGAGGAACATACACTGTTCTTTTAGAGTCCCCGTAATCCAACACTTAAGAATGACAAGGCTGAGGTCATCGTCATGCCATTCTTCATATTTGGGATTTGGAGTTTCTTTACCATCTTTGTCAATGGTAGTTCTTTCACGTGGATGATTTTAATTAGATGGGTTATCTTCATTGCGTCAAAGTTATTGAGCATTTGGTTTTGCCATATGAGGTAGGTATCCGGTTGAAGTTTAACAGAGCACATATTAATCAGGTGATGAAGATTTGTTGGTGAGGGATTCATGATGACAGAGTTGCTGATTAATATCTAGGCTTTTGTATGCTCTGATACCATAAAGAGTAGGGTGTAAAATGTTCTATTCCTGCACACCCTGTACAGGTTCTACTGCTGCCAAAGTTTGCTACACCAGAGAGTTTGTATTTATTAGCAAATGATGAGCATTAGGAGTCATACGGTGTTCCACGTTTTATGGAGAGACAAGGGAGATTATGTTCATTCAAAGATCACCTATCTATACAGTTGGTGTCAAGGACTCCTAAAGAGTAACAACTTCTTATGTAAATGGTAGTACAATAGATAAGGAAACTTCCTCTATTTGACAGGAGATTCCGAGCAACAGATTAACAGTAAATTGTTATCAAAAGTTGCAGATTTTGTGGAAGTTTATTATTATCTTTCCTTAGTTTTTGTATTGGCTGTGGGCTATATTAATAGCCTTTGTATCTTTGAAATTATGAGTGCAAGAACAGAATCTTTTTGAATAACAATTCTATTTTTTATCTGTATTCAACTCAGATTTTACAAGATAAATTACTAAAGCTAGTCATATATATCTACAAGGATTACACAGAGATGATTACGCAGAGAAGATTGCACTTGTTGCTGAGAAGATTATTGTTGTTGAGAAGATTACGCTTGTTGTGTCTCTTTATCACATATAACGGAATCAGTTGATCTGAATCCCCACTCAACGTCTCTCTCCGCCGCAACCCACTTCAAGCAAAGTTCTTGTCTGCGATTTGTTTTAGTTCCCTATCCTTTTCTCGTATCTATTTTACGATTGTCTTAGCAAAAAGAGACAAACTTCGGATTGTTGGAAGGATGCCGTCGTCTAAGACAAAGAAGCACTCAAAGACTGCTTCTTCGAGGCTGTCGAATAATGACCAATGTGCATCACCCCGAACCCCTTTGCCGCAATCTTCGTCAGAACTTGAATTCAGCGAGCAAGATGCCATCTTTTCCTTAGAACAGGCATCTAAAAGATACCCTTCTCTTATTGGTACGTCTGCTTTTATTGGGCAAGTTACTGGTGCTGAGTTGGAGTCTAGAGAATGCAAAATTTGGCTCTCAGAGTCTTCCATGTTCGCTTCCTTCATTGCTCCTGGTTCTCTAGTTTCGGTAGATTTCCTTCCTTTCTATTGCATGGCAACCACTGTTGATATTGAGCTCAGCATATAATTTGTAAACACTGTATTTGGACTTTTTTATCACTAAATGGAAAATTGTGATTGAAGACCTTGTTAGATTATTATCTTAAACCGGGTAAGAAAACTTATCAGTGTTATTCCCTTTTGTAGGTGTCCCTTCCTTCTTCGGGGATGAGGTCTGCAAATAACTTTCCTCTTAATTCTATATCTAATGAATGCAGAGGAGAACTTGAGATAGGGTCTACGGATGAGACAACTAATGTGGCGGGGGACTATTTTGCTCTTGCTACAGTTTTTCCTTCTTCCAAGGTTTAAATAACTGTATCTCTTTTTCCGTTATCTCGTTATGCTTCTATGAAAATATAATGCAACAAGAAGAATTCTAATATTGGTCTTAGAATCCTTTTAGAATTGATGTTCCTCATTTGCTTGGATTTAGATAAGGTGAGCAACGATATGATCCAATTTGACCCTTTTGTCTAATAAGATACTAAACCGTAACATGAAAATGTTTTGAAATAAAGCTGTTATGTTTTATTGACTGAAATAGCTATGTTTAGAACTACAGAAAATAGTAAAGGGACAATTATAAATAAAAGGACGAATGAGTTATTGAATGAAAAGGGTATCCTTTTCTATAGTATTTAAATGAGATCACCAAAAAAAAAAAAGAAATCACATCATATAAATGAATTCGATTTTGTATTTGAAAGTCTCCGTCGGTGTTCTGGGCCTTAGGATTTCTCTTCGTAAGTTTAGATGTGGGCAAAATCTGCGGATATGGATTTGGCTTATGTTTGAATTGTCGTTCCTTGTATGAAGATGAGCAGCAAAGCATTTGGATAGAAGTCACCTTTTGAATTTTGTTATAGGATTCATTTCTCTGGTAATTGAAACTTTGTTTTAGAGCAAACTAGCGTTAGTTTGACTCAAGTAACAGTGCTCAGAAGAGATTGAATAGAATGCCATTGAAATTTTGGACAGCTACTAGTTTCATGACTCAGTTGAGCTTATTACCAAAAATATTACCTAGAAATTTATAATTATCTGACTTTACATAAGGCTACTAGCTCAGCCTCTTTTCTCTTCTTTCCTGCAGATCTTCAAGAATGGAGTCCAGTTGTCTTCAAACCTTTCCCACGCACTGGGATATCCTGCTAATGGAAGGTTTGTGTTTGTTTATCCTATCCAGGATAAACCTCTGGTTGATCATTCAGATGGGAAGAGTAAACCACATAGAACAAACAGCTGTTTAGTTCATAATTGCACAGAGTTGTATCTGGAGCTTATTACTTGTAAGCCTGGGGTAAAGAGGAAAAACACTATGAAGCCCCTGCTAGAAATTTCTGCTGGAAAAACTTGCAAACAAGCTGAAAACGGTGTAATGTCATCCCCTAGGACACCTTGTCAGCGAAAACATGTTTCCAATGAACACGGTCAATTACATTCACCAACGTGTGATGAAGGAACAACTTCCATTTCATCCAATCCACCTGATCCATATTGTGACTTGTTTGATATTAAAGAAATGTTACAGGATGAAAGTACCAAGCATCTTCTACAGACCTTGGCTGCTTCATGGTTGCATTCTCGTGTTGTAATTTGTGGAAATCATGTTTCGATTCCATTACTAAGGGATGTCTGTATTTTCCGTGTGACAAGTGCAAAATTAAGCTCCTCAAAGGACACTAGTAAAGAATTGAGGGGAGATAGTAATCATATATTGGGTCCCCCAGCTTCTGAATTGATAAACCCTGAGAGAGATGCTTTCCTTATAAAACATTCGACACAAGTTCATTTGAGTCCACCAGCAACATTATCAGATGAAACAATTCAGAGAAGAAGTCCGTCATGCCTAGAATATGATCAGTCTAACTTGGGTGGTTTGGATAAAGAATATGCAACTCTGAAGGACATTATTCTATTTTCAAGAAATAAGATATTGGAAAGGTACGTTAATTAGATAGAATATGCTTGAACTAATTTGTCAACTGTTTTGTGTCATTGTCATCATTGGATGGTGTTTTAATATTCATCAATGGCATCACTATTCTAGTGTCGGTTTACGGCCTATTAAGGGAGTGCTTCTTCATGGTCCACCTGGCACTGGAAAGACTTCTTTGGCTCGATTGTGTGCCCATGATGCTGGTGTCAACCTTTTCCCTATCAATGGACATGAGATAAGTGAAGATAATGGAGAAAGTGAAAGAAAATTAACTGAGATTTTTAGTTCAGCAAGTAGAGCAACACCTTCAGTGGTTAGTTATTATATTTTCTGGGACCCTAGCTAGCAATTTTTTATTTAATTCTTATAGATTATCTCAACCAACAGTGTGATGTTAGACTTTTTTTCAAACAAACTGTTGGATGGATTTATCTGTTGAAATTGTTTTTGTGGACTGAAATTTTATTCATCTTCCAAATTTAATTACAATTCTTGCCGTTATGGACATTAATAAGCTGCTTGTTTTTCTCGCGGTTAAATACAACTGTGATGTTCATTTACTATGTACTTATTAGTGACACTCTCTACAGCCAAGTAGGAGTTGGTCACCAAGCCACATATCATACCGAAGCAGTTTTTATTTTATGTTATAAGTTATGGTTATGGATGGGATTTCAAAACAAAAAGTAGCTTTGTGCTGAGGACAAACTTACCATGATAGGAGGTTACTTGTTTAATCTTTTGGTTGCAGCCACCAAGATGTGCAGATTTTGTACTCAAGGCTATAGTTTTTAAGCTGTGTACAATAGTAAAACATATTGCCTTCATTTTTCTTGTTAAATGGATCTGTTTCAGAATTCTGAGCTTAGATTAATTTCGAGTATGGGTGGCTAACCGATGGCTATTCCGCAGGTGTTCATTGATGAGTTGGATGCCATTGCACAATCTCAAAGAATGGTAGCCACGTTGTTGAGTTTAATGGATGAGATTAACCAAACTGATGGATTTCTAGTAATGGCTGCCACAAACAGGCCTGATAGTATTGGCCCTGCACTGAGACGACATGGAAGATTTGGAAGGGAAATTGAAATTAGTAAGTAAACCCTCTTTCCAAGAGTTGTTGGTGTTTCACTTTTTAATATAGGAACATCAAATTTCCAGTCCGAAGCCTTGTAAATAATTAGATTTTGACACTTCATGTTAAAAGAGGGTTTTTTAACATGCCAAACTTTTATTCCTAGTAGACTTATGAGCCTGATATATACCCCTATCTTATAGTAATCCGTATTGTTTTCTACACTTGAATAAACTTTGATGATGGTGCTATCAATAAAGTGAATTTATGCTGGTGAGTGTTAATACTGAGTCGATACATGATAAAGTCCAAATATCCATATTACTAATCAGATTGGAGTCTGGTTCCAAAATGATTAAAAGAGACAAGTAAAAAGGCATGGCAGAGAATTGGTTTATGAGGGTAGTAGATAAGAATGGATGTGGTCTTTTAATATGTCATAAATCACTTGTGTTTCAAGATATTGAATTATTTGTTACCAAATAGAAGAATGGTGAACCGCTCATGGGATGTGATGACTAGAACTAGATGTGTCTGAAGTTTTTCATCTACTGCTATTTTACGCAAAAGTCATTTCCTTTTCCCTTCAGGAGTTCCTTCTTCCCTGCAACGACGGGATATCCTCAATGTTCTTCTTAGCAAGAAGGAACATTCACTCTCAGACGTGCAAGTGCAGCACCTTGCCATGGTCACACATGGTTTTGTTGGTGCTGATTTAGCTGCCCTCTGCAATGAAGCAGCCTTGTTCTGCCTTAGGCGCTATTCCTACAATATCAAGAATGGCTCTAGGACAAACACTAAAGAGACATCTTTGATGGAGGAGGAAATGTTGACAATCAGTTCTGAAGATTTTGAGAAGTCCAGGATGAAAGTGAAGCCTAGTGCCATGCGAGAGGTATTATCACGTTTTAACGATATGAGTGTTTGTCAAACTGTATACTTTAATATTATTGAAGCCATACAATACTGAGGTCCACAAGATGTTGACAATCATAATACAGGTGAATGCTAATATCTAATCACCTTTGTATGGAAAAAAATCAGATGATAGTTGGACATTTTAACAGATTGACACGTAACTTGGATTTCAACAGTTTAAAAGTTAAATGCATAGTAACAGATGGCATATATGCTATAGACCCACCAGCATTACTCTCTCTACATTGTCAACTTCTTTTGTTTGATATGTTTATCTCATAAATTAAACAAGTCAGTCAATTATCTGTCCTATGTTATTGGCAATTATAAGACGTTTTAACATACTAAATTGCTCTAGCCATCACTGCTGCAGTTCATTAGCTGGAAAGACAATCTTGAGTGACACCAGGCAAGTTTGTTTTTGGAAAGTTTGACCAAGGCCTACTGCTTTATAAATTAGCCTATATTATCTGCTAAACCTCACTCTTAGCTTTTGAAGTTAGACTTCACTGGCTTCGTATGCCTTTTTCCTCCACTTTTTTTTTTTATTACTTCGTGTTTATCATTGTTGAAACCAGCTAGGTACTACGTAAGGGAGTACAAACAGAGTTGCTGTCTGATATGTTTTATTACTCATCTGAACCAATTTTATTAATTCTAGATGATGGTTGAAGTTCCCAAAGTTAAATGGGAGGATGTAGGTGGCCAAAGAGAGGTAAAAGCTCAATTGATGGAAGCAGTGGTGTGGCCTCAAAAGCACAGGAATGCGTTTGAGTGCATTGGTACCCAGCCCCCAAAAGGGATCCTGATGTTTGGCCCTCCAGGTTGTAGCAAAACTCTTATGGCACGTGCAGTTGCTTCAGAAGCAGGACTGAATTTCCTTTCTGTCAAGGGTCCAGAGCTTTATAGCAAATGGGTTGGTGAATCAGAGAAGGCCGTAAAATCCCTCTTTGCAAAGGCTAGGGAGAATGCCCCATCAGTAATTTTTTTTGATGAAATAGATGGTCTTGCTGTTGTTCGTGGTCAGGAAAGTGACGGAGTTTCAGTTTCGGATAGGGTGACGAGTCAACTTCTTGTAGAATTAGATGGTTAGTAATCTTTCACTTTTCTACTAAATCCTATTGATGCTAAATATTCTACATCATGCTACGGCTCATTGAGTTTACTTCAACATCTTCATTTTGTCTAGCTGCATGGTGTCGAGGGATTACTACATTTATTGAATTTAAAAATTTTGTGTTTAGGATATCGTATTTCAGGTGATTATGTTATGTCTTTGAAGCAGGATATAATCATCATATGCTTTCCTATATTGTACACTGTTCTGCTATTCTCTTCACTATCTTTGATTGTGGACAATCATTTTGTTAACTCAGGTCTGCACCAAAGAGTTGATGTCACTGTACTTGCAGCTACAAACCGACCGGACAGGATTGATGCAGCCCTTTTAAGACCAGGTACTTCAACTTTTCTCCAGGCACGAACTATCTGCTACCTTAAACATGTCATTGGTGGAGAAAACTATCCGCTACCTTAAACATGTCATTGATGGAGAAATTTGAGCAGGACGCTTTGATCGACTTCTATATGTGGGACCTCCGAATGTGACCGACAGGGAAGAAATATTTCACATCCACTTGCGCAAGACTCCATGCAGTTCTGATGTTAGCATAAAAGTGCTAGCTTCTTTAACTGATGGCTATACCGGAGCTGATATATCATTAATCTGCCGTGAGGCAGCCATTGTGGCCCTTGAGGTTTCCTATGTTCCTTTAGTCTATGCTTTTATCATTTGATACCTTGGTTATTGATTAACACTGTCCATTGCCAGGAAAATATTGATGCTTCAGAAGTAACAATGGAACAACTAAAGACCGCAATCGGACGTGTTCAGCCAGGAGAGATCGACTCTTATGAAGAACTAGCAGATAAATATCAAAGACTGGTTCGCTCTTGTGATAAAGATGATATATCATTATATCAGGATTCTGCCAAAAGTACAAATCGGTTTTCCATATGGTAAACATTTCTAAGCCTCATCAAAGAAAACAAAAAACTGTTCCACCTAATCTAACTCTTCCTCTTATTATTAGAGCGAAGAATCTCGAATATTACTCAGGACAGAAATTTTTCTTTTTTTTATAACTATTCACATCTTATGCGTGTGCTTGTCTCTAAACAGTCTCTCTCTTTTCTTTCCTTTTCTTGGATTTTCCTTTAATTGTTGCTTTCATTTGTCAGGACCTTTACAAAATCTGCTGTAAAATTCTTTTACCATTTGGTGGCACCAGACTCAAAATCTACTTCAAGTGGGTAATCACAATTTGGCATCAGGACAAACAGCATCTCTACTTTGGACATTTGAGTAGTAGGAAATTGTCTACTCAATCGGAGAGGAATGGAAACTACACTGCCTGATTTGAGAGTGGTCCCCTTTAACAAAACAGAACACACAAGACAATTTTTGTGTAAAAGTTTGAATCCTATAGCCTGAGATTTCTCTTGAATAAATAGAGTTGTTACAACAGATTATTTGCCTCAATTACAGCAAATCATATCCCGTAATTACAACAGAGTATTCTAAAAAAGGCATGTATTTACATAATATATGACATGGCAGTTATAGTTGACTATATCTAGACAGCTATCATTGACACCCTTGTTGGCCAAGCTCTAGATTTAATTAAGCACTGTCAGGGAAGTGGTGATATCACCATCCACTTACAGTAACATACAAGTTAAACATAACCACACATTTTTTTCTGCAGAAAGTGATCTTTCAAATATAACCCCACTCGGTATGTTTTAGGTTTGTCTTATTACCTGTGTGGCTGCTCACATTGGTTGTCCAAGTTCCAATCCCATTCTAACAATGGCATCTTAATTCTATGACCCACTTACCTGCACACGACATCTCAAGATTCTGTGTCGTGGGTCACACTTGAACTCAGGATTTGTGCTGACGAAGGTACTGCATTTTTGGACTTCGACATCAGCTTGTCTTGTTCCACTTTGTACAGTTGTTTCTTAGCTTGGTCTATTATATGCTGTAAAGGGTTCATGTATAACTCATCTTTCTTTGCTTTCTTCTACATATCTATCGTCTTACTCTTGCCAGTGAATCAATCCAAACCTTGTCATTTCATTTTTCCCATGATCCTTGTTGTTTTGAGTATCCAAGATCACTAGACATATTCCGTGGAATTTGCTTATTCTTTTTGGATGACATAAAACAGGAAACTAGAAAATAAAATGGGGATGTCTCTAATCTTGTGAAATTCCCGTTTGGATGCATGAAATGAAGTGCCCTTCTAGATTGTAAACCTGATCTTGTCCTTCATGCATATGAGCATATCATGCATGTTGCTTTTATATTTAGGGAAGTTCTTGGAATTGAAAATTGTAACAGCCGCTCTATTTTTTATGTTTCCAAATTCCAACAAAGGGAGAGAAGAAATAAATATGGAGACAGGTGAAGAAAATCATGCTTTGTGTAGGATCACAACTACCTAATCATTAGTGTAACACCCCATTACCTTAGGGTACGCACCGGAACGCTCGTAGGTTATTCCGACACATATCCTAAGATTAGGGAGCGCTACTTGCAATCACTACAAACTCCACATGGCATCACATACATTTAAATAATAATACCAGTAAATGTAAATCACAAGATTTTT